>RXPK01000138.1:1334670-1502071 GCA_004143645.1 Protaetia brevitarsis
AACCATGGACGGCGCTAATGTGCTTAACGGTATATCCAAACCAGGGTATAACGGTTCCCTTTAAACTTACTACTTATTTCCGGTAGCAAATTTAAACAAAAATTTAAACTTCACTGTAGTTGAAGAATAAAAAAATTCTTCTTTTGGGATCCGTGTTTCTTCATATTTATTAATGTTGCTTAGTTCTTTTATTTTATTGAATTAAGTTATATTAAGGCACCTAAACCAGGCTGGGATCAAACTCGTCTCAAATAGTCTCATATTTCAACACATACAGTAAGTGAGAAACGAATCTGGTATGATATTCAATTCAATATTCTGAATTTTTCAACATGCTGTATAAAGCAAACTGTCAAAGTTATCAAGCAAATCAGTGCGTGCAATAGCGTAAGGTATAGTTTGTTGTTCCTTATTCATTTATTGTTTGTATCAGATCCTTGCTCATTTAATTTAATGTTGCGTTTATCTCTATGATACTACCTATTAAATTCCTGTGGTTCAATTATTATGTATAAATGAATAGTTTCTTCTAATGCATTAAAAATTTATTTATCATATAAATATTATTTGCGGACGTAGCTGTTTGTGCTAATAGCAGGTATATTGTGACCTTTACTTTGTTCGTTTTCTTTTAAGGACGAAATTACTTATTATATTAACATCTAATTTGCACATAATATGTGTGGCACTGATCTGCGTATTAAATGTAAGAGTTTATACCAGCTGTTCAGGTCTATAATCAAACATAGATTTGAACACGTGTATAAATTTATCAATTGATATTCAAAAACTTTCGATTGTGTCAATCATTCAGTTTTATTATATAAATTAGAAAAATATAGGATTAGAGGTAAACTTATTTAGAACACCGCCAGCAAAAAGTGATATGTAACAATAAAAAATCCAAACCAACTGTTGTAGACATTGGCGTACCGCAAGGTTCCATTCTCGGGCTAATTTTAATTTTAATCTACATTAATGATTTACCTAACTGTCTCGGTACTAAGGATGTAATACTGTATGCGGATGACTTAAACATAGTGCTAACTTCTAATGATATACCGTCATTACTGAAGAAGGTACAACTTTGTTTTGAGTCGGTACAAAGTTGGACGACATTAAACAAATGGTAATTAATGAGAATAAAACAACCTATAATTGCCATTTAGAAGTAAACTTTAGTAGAATTTCTTCAAGTTAAATAAGTTAAAATTAGGTAGTTTTTATGTTTCTTGAGTAGAACAGTCAAGATAATTGGGTATCACCTTTGATGATAATATGGAGTGGAGTTGTCATAAGATTGTATCTGTAAACAGTTGACCGGAATTTGTTCGCTTCTATCACCTAAGGCAAAGTTGTAATTTATATTATTGATGAAAATCATTTATTATGCCGAATTCATTTCAAGAATTAGTTGCAGTGTGGTGGTGGGGGTACATCTATTTCTGCGTTATAGAATTTTTATTTACAAAGCGAGCTTTATGTACGATATTTGGTTTGCACGCCCGTGATTCGTGCAAACCTTTATTTCAAGCAAATAGAATACTCACATTTTATGATATTTACATTCTCGAAGTGCTTTGTTTTGTGCATAAGAGTCTGAACGAGTTCATCAATACTACCGAACATGAATATGATACTAGACAATTGTGTCACTTACTTCCACCATCTCATAAAAAAAGTATATTTCAGAAAAGTATCCAATACCTTGGTTGCAAACTTTTTAATACATTGCCTGATAATAACAAAAAAAAAATTAAGCAATTACATCACTTCAAAGAGGCTGCCAAAAATGTATTGTATTCGATTAATTGTTATTCTCTAGATGATTTTTATTGTTTTAATAAGGAATTGTGAATTTCAATATCTACTTTAGTACTAGTACTTTGTATGAATTGATTTTTTTGTTGACGTTTTTCTGGTTGTCTTTACTTGAAAATAAAGATGTAGTAGTATTATTATTATTATTATTATAAATAAAGTGTAATTTAAAAAAAACATTACATGTAAGGACATAATATCCAATTTCATTTATTTGAGGAAACAGAAGTCATCAAAGTTTCCATTGCGATTATTCTGACGTCTGACAAAAATCAAAACCAGGTACCGAATTACATAATAATTATTACAATAAAGACTTAAAATGACATCTTCCCGCTGTAATGCATGTTTTGCAACGATGAACTAAAGAGTTATTCATTCGAATGAAGAGATTTGGCTGATTTCTAATTTGAGCAGAAGTAGTGTTTTGTATTCTCTGCAGCCTTCTTTTCTTAGATCTTTAACTACTTACGGTAGTATCTCTGTATATACTAGAAATATCTTTATAGATTCATAAAAATAAACAAAAGTTCTTACGGGACAATAATGCTGTGCATGCTTACAGGGACGGCGCTAACGCCCCTGGTGCCCCCTTGCAAATATCTAGCATGGTGCCCTCTTATCCTTAAAGTTAGAGAGTCAAAAGATAATAACCAAAATGTGGGAATTTTTAAGTAATTTTAATGTTTCAATGTCCTATGTATAATATTAGCGTATAATATTATATGGGTAATACGGCCTTATTCAATGAAATTACTTTTTTTTGACCTCCATATTTCGTCATTTTCTTAAATGACTTTCTTCAGGAGGTAATCTACATATTATACACATGAAATGAAAATACATCAATAAATGTACATATATCAATAAATTTGTACAATTTCAATATAAATTAAATTATTTTTAATTTTTTTAAATTAAATTACTTTAATTTTTTTATTATTAATTTTTTTTGAATTTTTTTGAAAAATATCCAGGGTGATCCATTAAAAAAAAAAAACATTATTTTGACAGTTATCTAGCAGACGCACACAGTCAATTTGTTTCTTTAGTTGGAATGTCAGTGAGGGTCGCTTTTTAATGCACGCCCTACGGAGAGATATCAAAACCTTTTCCTTCTGGCAGTGGCTTATACGTTGTTGCAATAATAAAAAATAATAAATTTTCAATTACCTAGAATGAATAATTTTAAATGGAAAACATGGTTTTTCAACAACACTTCAAATTAAATATCAAATTGACGAAACGTCGTGAATAAATAAACATATTTTGTGAAAAACCTATTTTTCTTATACCATGACTGAAAATTTCCAATTAAGAGTGAAATAATCAAAATTTTAAGATTGAAAATGAAGTAAATGAGATTTGGATATGTATTAGAAACGTTTGAACTTCATGAAATCATTATTTGAGCCATGTTTTGATTGGTTTAATAAATTTGTGATTAACACTACGAATAATTCATCAGATCAAAACTTGTATAAAAGAAAAGAAAGCTGATAATATCCTGTACAATGAAAACGGTATGGCATCCCACATATTTATTTATTTTGTTATTTTCATTGAATACATGTAGACTTTAGTTAAATATAACATCCTTACCAACGTGAAAAGGGAATTCCTATTTGTTTCTAAAATTTTAAAAAGGGATTCAGTGAACAGTCAGTGAAAACTAGGTAAAGTTTTGCCCGGTTTTTATCTCAGAGTTATTATTTTCACCCAAAGTTTTATAAAAAGATTGAATAAACAATAAAGTAACTATATAATACTCGGTATATAAAAGACAAAGTACACAAAATATAAATAATCACACAGTATTTTGAACTATTGCAAAGAGAACTACACAACTAGATAAGAACTACAATTATTGTTAGTATAAATAAAAAACTATAACGATCTCTAATAAAAGGTTTTTCAAAGATTGTGTGTCATATAAGATAGATTTGAAGTTTCGGTATCGTATAGGTAGTATTTTTTTATTCAAATTAAACATTAAGAGAAACTGACAATATTTCCTATTCGGGTAATGAAGCCACACACTCAACAATTTTCTTCACTTTCCATGCAAAAAAAAAACTTAAAAATTTTGAATAATGGATAATTTACATTAGATGCATTTTTAAATACATTATTGATATAGAAATCTGTAAAATCTGTTGTTTATAAAATAGAGGATCACCTCATTCCCTATTGAAAAAAGACAGAAATTAATTAATTAATGCTTTTATTTCAAGAAAATACAGTGAAAATAATTACGGTAGCTGTAAATATAACATAAATAAACATTCAGAAATAACAATCAAGCAATTAATATCTTTAACTTCTCCTCCTGTATGTATCTCTACTATATGCAATATGTTTCATATGTCCATAACACTTAAGATAGTGACATAAGGTAACAAAACAATTTTCGTCAAAACTATAGATCAAAAATATTGTCGTAATAAAAAAACTGTTTCCGCGGAAAAATTATCTATGACTTATTACCAATTTAATGAAGCGAAGTTAGCTACATACAAATTCATAGATTAAATGAATTTTCTTGACATTTAGCGACATTTGGCGTTCGTGTTGTAGTATCTTTCGATTATTTATCTTATTAATTTTTTTCAAACCGTTTATATGCATCTAATATCACCAACAATAGTATTTCTGATACTGCCAAGAAAATAAGGGAATTTATCTGTTGTGTAATTAGTTCTCAACAAACAACTAAAAAAATCATTATTAAACATTAAGTGAAATAGTTTATTAGATTTTATTAATTTTATAGCTTATCATACACTTCAGCGCAAGAGCTGTCAAAAGAAAGTTACATTTTCATCCCTTATAAAGTTCTACGGTACAGGAATTATTACCATTAGATCACGATAGGTGATTAGAATATTGTCATTGGTTTAATAACAATTTAAAGGACGATGACTTGCTAAACAAATCATTCATTTCTCGGATGAAGCCTGATTTTATCTAACAGGGCTATATCAATTCACAAAAACTATCGATCTGGTCTGCAGAAAATCCACACGAATTTCGAGAAACGCAATTGCATCCCATAAAAGTTGGAGTTTGGTTAGGTATTGTCCAGGCAACGAATAATAGGGCCAATTTTCTTCGAGGAACTGTAACAGCCCAACGTTACCAACAGATGTTGGGAATTTTTATTGCTAGAGTTTACAGAAAATGAGCTTGAAAGCAGATTGTTTTCAGCACGACATGCTCCAGCACATACTGCTCGACAAACCTGCCCAATATTTCAACAGTTTTTTGCTGACGGGTGGTTAGAGCCACAAAGCATGGCCACCAAGATCGCCTGATCTAACCCCATTAGATTTACTTCATATTGCTATCTGAAAAAAATAGGAACCTATGGAAACCACATGCATACCATTAGAAAGAACTGGAAGATGCAGTTTGTCACTTAATAATTATACTAATTGTATGTTATAATTTAAAGTAATAAATAAATTTAGTTAAACACCAGTTAGTACTGAATTATAAAATCATAATTTAGTAAAGTTAATTTTACAAGCAGAAACACCAGTCCCATAGTCGTTCATATAATGCGAGTTCAAATATAGGTTACGTTTTCCTTATTTATATGACAGATCCGTTTACTTTCTTGTGTTCCAACACTGACTTAGTTCAAACCTTCATTACAAACACGCGGCATATACCTACACCCTGTTACTATCTATAGGAGCGGAATTGACAATCTTTTTGAATCTCATAGTACGTTACCAATTAGGATTCAATCCGTAGGCATCGAACCTTTCCTAACTTAACCGTTCGTATAAGCTAGCAGCGACCGTGAGCACGTTTGAAATCATGATGTTATTTTAGGACCAAATTCTCCACTTGAAAATGCGTTATAGTACGTATAGATGTAAGAAAGAAGGTCTATCGGCGGTAATTAAGAGCACTCCGGAAATAAGCCACTTCCATAAGGAAGAAAGTTTTGATATCGCCTCCCTAGGGTATGACATGAATTTTGAGACCCACTGTACGTTGATCAACATGAAAAATACTGCTAGTTTGCCAATCTAACCGATGTCGTAGCATCAATAGTAACGGAGATAGCAATAGTGACCATTTAAGTTGAATCAGCTTGTGCATTTAAATCGAGCGAGGTGAGTCAACTAATTTGTCAACTCGATTAGTTGGTATCCGACAAGGTATGAAAGCGTCTAATTGCATTGCCTTAAAAAAATTGTCCCTTTTTTCTAGTACTTTTTCTCATACCATTACTACTTCACCTTCATCAATTTCGTTTTAATAGCTTTAATGAAGTTCTACTGTTGCAATTATCGCAATTCCAATAATTGAATTGACAATTAGGCGACTAGACGTCGTTGCAACTTTCACTTGTTCGAATTAACGCGTTCCAATTCCCTAACGCAGCGTCTGTTGCGATACCAGACTGCGTGATATATGCCGATGCGGTTTTCCAGATTTTAAAAAGAAATCCACGGTGAAATTTAAAAAAAAAAAGAGCTCTTACGCACAGACACGTGTCATTATATTAATCAACATTTAGTCCTGATTCAACTGAATAATTTCTCGATTGCAAAATTAGAAATGTATCTTAGTTTATCCACTTGTCTGTGGACTTAACATACATACATAAAAGAAAAACACCACAACGATACAGCAGTGCGTGCTTGGAGAAAGTTTTCAACATACGTGAAATATTACGGCGGTTATGTTTAAATAATACCGAGTAACAATGCGGTATTACATAAAGACGGTGTCCTACTTTTGAGATTCTTACTCGTGTTTTAGTAATATTTTTATTCGTTCTTAGAAACGCCATGACCGTTGACCAGGATTTGGACCAGTATCCGGACAGGATTGCGGAATCCTTCAAAGACAAGACCGTTTTCATAACTGGAGGTACCGGCTTCCTAGGGAAAGTATTGGTAGAGAAGCTATTGCGATGCATGGAGCCCAAGAGGATTTATCTGTTGATGAGGGAAAAGAAAGGCAAAGATCCGAAACAAAGGATCAGGGAGGTGTTCCAGAATCCGGTGAGTGCTATACTTCCTTTTTAAGCTTCAAGCTTTCGGCGTTTCTCGCCCCCTAGAGTGCTCCAAGTTTCTACTTATGCGAAATATTATTAATCGCGGATGATGTTAAGATATTTACGTTTGTTAGATCAAGGAATGGTTGCGAGCTGCTTCTTAGTGATTTGGATTATATCTTGTTACGGTTTTTTTTACTTCGCTTACCTCGAATTAGTTCTCCGCTAGTCTTTTCGACAAGCTTTTGTAATCCTACTTCCCTTATTTCCGTACTCTACCTTATTTTACTTTCAGAGGTGCTCCTACGTGTTGTAATTCCTCAACGTAAACTTTATCGTTTAATTTTTGGCTTTCAAATTGTGTTTTCTTCCCCATGTTAGTGCGGCTAAGCTAGAAATTTGTATCTTTTAGTCTCATTTACTTACAGATAATTTCCTCATACTTAATACGGTCTTAGATTTTCGTTTAATTTCTTTCAATTTTAGTAACTTCCTTCAATTCACATTTTGACAGATGACGTTTTCATTTCTAGATTCGCAAGGTTTGTTCGTTATGCATTATGCTGGTATTATCGATTCCCACGCATTGATCGATCTGTTAGTTTTGCCCAATCGACCGTCTATTTAGACCATTCTTTTCTGTGTTTACATCTTTTCGACGTCAGAGGGCATCTCTTTGTCTGTTTTCTTATTTTATTTATCTGTTTTCTGATTGGTTGGATGACGTATTCTTGCTTCCGCTTCCTTCCGGCTTGCTGGCCATTCTGGGTTGTTGTTTAGAGGCGTTCTCACGAGTATTACTTCCTATTTTTGGAAATTTTGGGATATTTTCACACATCTGTGGATTTTTATTGGAAGATTGCTTGAAATAATCATTGGCCGTATCTTCGCTTGTGTTTGGTATGGAATTTTTGTGAATATCACGACTGATGGGTTCGATAAATTCGGGATATAATTTGAGGACCACGCTTCTGCAACGCCATTTTGTTCATTTCTTCTCTTCGTTGTAAAACCTCGTTATTTTTTTCAGTTTTTTTCAACAGCCCTTATTTCTTTGAATTTTGGTATCTTCGTTTTGTGTGAGATTTGGAACACCCCGTGCGGCTGAGAACTTCTGCGACCATTTTAAGTCCCTTCGGAATATCCTATCTATCTCCGTTAGAAAGTCAGTGGACCATCTGCTTCGGGCATTACCAAGTCAGCCCAGAGGCTACGATCTGTTCGGATCGGAGAGGATTTCCAAAGCCGTACTAGCTGTTTGAGAACAAAGGGCTAAGTTTGCACGTTTTCCTTTTTTATTTGTAAATTTTGTACTGTAATTTTTTATGTTATACCAAGGATCGGAGGGTATCATTTAGTTCAGAGAAATAATTAACTTTAATATTCAGATAGCTTTTCATTTTTTTTTTAACGACTTCAAAATATATTTAAAACATCAACCGATTAAATATCGGGCTGTAATATACAGGGTGGTTCATTCACCACTAGGATAATAAATATTTAGTTTTATTTTCATAGTTTTTTTTTTTTACTATAAAACTTTTCTTAAATTTAAAATTAACTTTTACCTAAGAATTTTCTTTATACAACTTGTGTAAACTGATTGCGTTGGCCAAAGCATTCGGTGTTCAGATCCTACCGTAGGATTTTCTGTTATAGTTTTACAATATTTCATTCTTATTTTTATCGTCTTTATTAAAGTTTACTGATACAGAGTATCATATTTATTTTCTTGAATTTTACGTCATATTTTATTCTTTTTTTTTGACACTCGTTACTAACGTACACTGATCAGAGTATCAGATTTATTATTTGAATTTTTTTTGTCAATAATACCAACATTTTTTTATTAACCATTTTAATAATAAAAATTTAACTGTTTTATCTGTGAATTCATTCTTTTTTTTGTGTATGAGTTTTTTTTGCAAACCGTTTTACCTCTCGACTTTTATTTAAAATCTTGAATTCCTGCTTATCAGGGGGCATGACAGGGTAAGTAATTCCTAAGCAGGTGGCGCCGAAATTTATTTTCCATCTTGGGTTTGTTTTCCGATCAACCCACTCCCTCGCCGACGAGCCGGCTGACACCCTGCATGATTGCCGATTATCCACCCACTTCTTCGAAGTTTGTAAAACGGAAGTGCATCACCTTTTTGTCTTTTGTTTTTGAGTTCTTTGTCTGCGATTTCACGGTGACTCGAACCTTCACTTTCGGTGCCGGAAATTTAGGTAACAATCTCCAGATGGTGTTTTGCTAATAGCCTTACTCCAAACATTTTGAAATGTAATACTTTCTCTTCTCTAAGATATAAACACATCCATTAGTTATGAATATTGCTATATACGTTTCTAAAATCTTCGGATACGCTATGTTATCTCGACTTTTGTACCATCTTGAAAATAACAATATTTTGACCGATCGACAACACGGTATCAGAAAGGGTTTTTCGACGATCACAACCATAGCTTCTCTGATGGATGAAATACTGGACTCCTTGGATCATGGTGAGCATCCAGCTGGGGTATTTTGCGATTTTAGTAGAGCCTTAGTAGAGCCCTTGATCACTCATTTCTTATTAACAAGATCGAGTGCTATGGTATTAGAGGAGTTGTTGCCGATTGGTTTGTATCTGTTCTCTCCGAAAGGACTCAGTTTGTTAGAATCAAGTTTAAATCATATAAAAACCTAAAATCGGTTCACTCGGCTGATCTACCTGTCCGGATGGGGGTGCCGCAGCGGTCGATCCTTGGCCCTGTGCTTTTTTATTATTTATAAATGACATAACTAGTTTTATCAATTCATTGACAATATATGCTGATGATACATCGGCGGTTGTTTCAGACAGTCATTTCAGCACTTTGCAGGCCAAGGTAAACTCCTTGCTCGATTTGTTGGGCCAGTGGTTTTAATATAATGGACTTCACTTAAATATTGCCAAAGCCCAGGCCAAGGTTAATTTGCTTTGGGTGCTCACCTCATTTAGAGCGCTTACACAATCCCAAATCAGGTTAGAGTCCAGCCTTATGGAACTAATCTAAACACAAACTTTAAATGTGGACTGATTATCAGAGAAAATAGCGACGTTTTTACCTGGCTGGGTATATATTTGTATTTCTCTGGCACAATGGCGAATAGCAGCAACCTCAGCATGGAACATCCTTGTGCCTTTGCTGAAACTTACCGAAAGAGACTTTTTAGGCTTCTTAGCGTATATTCTAGCTCCAACGCCGTAGTCCGTTTTAGAGCCGTCTGTATACCAGTTTGAGTCCGCTCTTACCGGAGTACCTATCTACCAGTCCTTTTTCTATCTAGGTTGAATTTTTGAACCATGGCATCACATGGCATTCCTAAGAGGGGCACCTCTTTGTGTTCATCTAACAGTTTTTTTTTATTGTCAGTGCGATGTACTTTAAGCAATTTTTGCACATAACAAAAAATCTAATTTAGAAAGACACTTTACGACTAAACACGAATCATTTATAACAAAAATACTCCAAACTGTGGTACTGGTAATGCTGTAAACTTCTCCTAGACCCCTCGCCACAAACTGCACTAAACTGAACTGTTCAGTGTATCTGCTGATGATGATAGCTTTGCTATCGAAACGTACGTCCAGTTTAGTGCAGTTTGTGGTGAAGGGTCTAGGAGAAGTTTACAACGAATCATTTAGTACAAAATATTCGGTTGGTGATGCAAGAAAAAAAGCAGTCTAGGAACACCAGAAGGGATAAGATAGGTCAGCTTTTGTTTTTAACCACTGGGTGCAATCTTCTAACAATGTAAATGTGACCAGTTTTGTAATTAGTCAGGAAATTGCGCAAAGACGAAAGCCATACATGGACGGAGACTATATAAAGAGTTGTTTTATAAGTGCATCCAAAGAGCTTTTTCGAGATTTTAAGAATAAAGCAGACATTTAAAAGAAAATTCAAGAGATACCTTTGGCTGCTAAAACAGTGAAAGATACAACAGTAAAAATGTCCGCAAACATAACAAACCAACAAATTGAAGATCTCAAATTGGCCAAACTCTATCAATAGCAGTTGACGAGTCAATCTTGGAATAGATATAGCATATACTGTAATGGAATGCTTCGAAAATCATCAAATTTCATTAGAAAAAATTATCTCGATTTCAACAGACGGAACGAAAAGTATAACAGGTGCAAGAAATGAGTTTTAAAGCGTTTCGCTTCACTGTTTACTGAAATAAAAGCATTTCTTCTTAAGAAGAGTGTTCATTATGCAGAGCTAACGAATGATCTGTGGATCCAGAAATTTTATTTCATGGTGGATGTTACTTCTCATCTAAATCAGCTTAACCGTAAGTTACAAAAAAAAAGAAACACAATTTTTTCGATGTTAGAAGAAGTAATTTCATTCGAAAACAAATTGTCGCTTTTTGTCAAAGATTTTGAAAGAGAAACCCTAATGCACTTTTCATGCCTATTGAAATATTGTCGAAGAAATAAGTCTAATATTGACATTTGCTATTTCAGAACAACACTGTTAAATATGAAGGAAGGTTTTCTCATCATGTTCAAAGACATAGAAACAGTAAAGCGTCGTTTGCCTTTATAAATATTATCTTTATATAAGTATGATACCAAATTTTATTTAATGCACTATTAGTTAAACTAAGACATATTTAGCAAAGGCAAGCTCGAGAGGGTACTTTTAATCCTAATTATTTCCATAAAAATGTCCCTACTAAAGCAACGCTTAAGTTTTAAAAAAATAACTCTTTGAATAAACTCTTTGAATTTTGTATTGTTTATATTTGGCTCTTTTGGATGACGAGTTTGTCGACCACTGACCTAAGGGATGGTGGTTTTGCTGGTTGTTTTCTGGACTTGTGGGTTCCATGAATGTCTTTGATTAAACGATACCCCCAGGTATTTCGCCTCTTTGACATATGGAATCTTTTCGCCTCTTGTTACTAATGGCTGTAGGCCTTGTAGCGTTCTTTTTCTTGTAAACGTGACAACGTGTATGTTTTGAGCATTGACTGATAGTCGCCCTTGATTACACCATTTGTCAACCGTACTTAAAGCGTTTTGCATGCACTCCAGAACCTTTGGAAACTACCCTCTAATGACTACTGTGAGGTCGTCAGCATACCCCAGACAATGACTATCATGAAAATGTATCATAAAAAGATATGGGTGTTTTTAGTAATTAGAATGAAAAAATAAAACACTTAAAACGTATCAATTTTAGCAGATCCCTTCGACGATATTATCGCATTTCGTTGTTTCTAAAGTCAAGAAAACCAAAGCAAATAATTATTCATTCACCATTAACAATGGCTGCGTTCAGGGAGTTACAGCGCTGTCAGCGCTGAGCTCCGCTAGATCGAACGCGACCGCTAGTTCCAGCCCTGGAGCTAGTGGTCGCCATCTTTCCTAGCGAAAAATATTTTCGCTAGGCAATATGGCGACCGCTAGATCATCCAGTGGAAAGTAGAGATGACCGGCAAACATTCAATTATAAATTTGTAAAGCGTGTGAACTACATGAAATCGTTAAGTAATTGTGGTAATACTAACTTTTTATTGCTTTTTTTATTAAAGTGATGATGAATAAAGTGAAATGGAAACAATATAAGTCGCCGAGAGGTTAATATAAATATTATAAATACAGAAACTACAATTTTTAGATCGATCAAGGCAAATCATTTTATTATATGGACATTTTGGGAAATTATAAAATCAATAGTTTACGAATACATATAAAAATTTACGATTAATGCTTTTTTCCCAGATATTTATTTGAATATTTGTCGATGAGGTTATATTTAACTGTAATTAATGCTTAAACAGCAATAAAATCGCCTGGATTAATAAATACAGAGAATATAAGAGTGAACCAGGATATTAGTGATATCTTTAAAATATATTACTCTATAAAACTTATTTTAAAGTTTTAATTACCGTGGTTGTTTCTATTTCCTATAGTTTTGTGACGCTTGAGCAAGCAACCTAACCTTTCAACATAGTCCAATTCTGTAAACGCCGCTATCAAACACACTAAATAAGTAAGCAAAGAGCATGCGCCAGCAAAAGCTATTATTATGACCTGTTCAGGGAGTTCCAGCGCCGGTTACAGCGCTAGCAGTTATGGCTTCCAGCGCCGTAACTCCCTGAACGCAGCCAATACTATTTTTCTATATATGCGAGTGGTAAGTTTGCATTTTGCGATGTTGTCACGTAAGACCACGCGATACACCGCGTCCATTTCAGTGATCAAAGAATTCAATAGAAAGAGGCATTACTCAATTAAGCATCCTATGCTGCACTCACTGACAGGACAAATAAAGAAAGACAAAATCCAGAAGCTTACCGCAAATTTGGAAAAACAGCAGCAAATGTTTCATAAATAAAGAACACAACTTCATAATGTTGTGAAGCTAGTTTATAGTTAGTTCAAAATGGGCAAAGTCATTAAAACCATTTGCCGAAAGAGAATTTATCAAGGAGTGTATTTTAGAAGTTTGCAGTGTTTTGTGTCCTGAAAAGAAAAATGAATTTGAAAGCTGTTGCCCGACGTATAGAAATGATGGCTAATGATATAAAAACAACTTCGACTGACCGTATGGCTGGTTTTGAATCATTTTCCATAGCTTTAGACGAGAGCACCGATTTGTCTGACACAGCTCAACTGGCTATATTTATCGAGGTTTTTGATTAAAGAGTTCACTGTACTGAGGAATTGCTTGCTTTACAACCGCTAAAAGGAGCCACTACAGGAGAGGACATTTTTAATGAAGTTGAAAAGGTATTCACAAGTTTTGGTTTGCCATGGTCAAAATTAGTTGGTGTATGCACATATGGTACACCTTCTATGGTCGGCTTACGTAAAGGTTTCATCGGAATTTTGTATGAAAAAGCAACTGAATTAAATGTGCAAAAAGATGATTTGATAGTCCTTCATTGCATTATCCACCAACAGGACCTGTGTTCTAAGTCCATTCGACTCTAGAATGTTATGAATGTGGTAGTAAAAAACATCAATTTTGTTCGATCCCGAGGGCTTAACCATCCTCAGTTCAAGGTGTTTTTGGATGAAATATCAGCCGAATATGACGACGTAACAAATTATTGTGAAGTCAGATGGTTAAGCAAAGGAAAAATGCTGAAATGGTTTTACGAGCTTAGAAATGAGATAGCAGATTTTATGCAAATAAAAGATAAACCACTATTTGAATTGAGTGACCCAAAATAGAATGTGATTAGCATTTCTGGTCGACCTTACAGGCCATTTGAATGATTTAATTTGCAACTTCAAAAACAAGGACAGTTAGTAAATGATTTGTACAGCCGTTTGAAAGCGTTTCAAAACGCTTGTGGGAAGTACAGTTGCTGTCTGGTAACAGTTACCATTTCACCACGCTCTCTGTGTATGAAAATACTGCTTGTGCTCAAAATGCTGAAGAACTCAAGTTACTGTCGGAGCAATTTTCGAACAGATTTAGCGATTTTAAAAACATGGAAGACAGTTTCAATTTATTAGCTACTCCAACAAAAAGTAATGTACAAAATGCTCCAATACACTTGCAAATGGAGTTGATCGACTTCAGGAAAACTCCACTCCTAAAATCTAAATTTGAAGACGTGGAGTTGTGCGATTTCTACAAAAATACCTCGAAGAAGACCATTTTCCGGAGCTTAGAAATTCGCAAGAAGATTGATTTGTGCGTTTGGCAGTACTTATAAATGCGAACAGTTCTTTTTAATGATGAAAGTTAATAAATCAAAACTTCGTACAAGGCTGACTGACGATAATTTGGAAAATTCTTTACGTCTTTGTATTAGTGGAATTCATCCTAACATCGATGGATTAGTTTCCCAAATTCAAGCTCAAGGGCCTCATTGATTTCGTTGTCGCTATTTAGCTTTCGTAGTTTGTAATAATTCCAAATTTCACGACTTATATTATAATGTTTGTACCCATTTTTTTTCATTTCATTTTCTTCTTTTTAATAAAATTGCCATAATAATACATTGTCGTATTATTTCATGTCGATATCTATCGCTAAAAATTATGAACACTACTTTAAAATGCACTACTTTTAACGCGGCACGCGAACGTATTTGCACACTAAAGTTGGCCACACATGTCAAAAGTTGCCCTTGACTGTGTTTTTAATGACTTACTGTGAAGTCGTCAGCATACCCCAGACAATGACTATCAATGAAAGAATGTATGCAATACAAAAGATAATGGGTTTGAAATAAGAATGAAAAAATAAAACACTTAAAACGTATCAATTTTAGCAGATCCCTTCGATGATATTATCGCATTTCGTTGTTTCTAAAGTCAAGAAAACCAAAGGAAATAATTATTGATTCACCATTAACAATGCCTGCATTCAGGGAGCTTTACGGCGCTGCCAGCACTGAGCTCCGCTAGATCGAGCGGCGTCCTGAACGCGACCGCTAGTTCCAGCGCTGGAGCTAGCGGTCGACCATCTTTTCTAGCGAAAAATATTTTCGCTAGGCAATATGGCGACCGCTAGATCATCCACTGGAAAGTGGATATGTTTGCCGAAACATTCAAATATGGATTTGTAAAGCGTGTGAACTACATGAAATCGTTAAGTAATTGTGGTAATACTAACTTTTTATTGCTTTTTTTATTATAGTGATGATGAATAAAGTGAAATGGAAACAATATAAGTCGCAGAGAGGTTAATATAAATATTATAAATACAGAAACTACAATTTTTAAATCGATCAAGGCAAATCATTTTATTATATGGACATTTTGTGAAATTATAAAATCAATAGTTTACGAACACATATAAAAATTTACGATTAATGCTTTTTTCCTGGATATTTATTTGAATATTTATTAAACAGCAATAAAATGGCCTGGATTAATAAATACAGAGAATCGTTAAAATATATTACTCTATAAAACTTATTTTAATGTTTTAATTACCATGGTTGTTTTTATTTCCTATAGTTTTGTGACGCTTGAGCACGCAACCTAACCTTTCAACATAGTCCAATTCTGTAAACGCCGCTATCAAACACACTAAATAAGTAAGCAAAGAGCATGCGCCAGCAAAAGCTATTCTTATGACCCGTTCAGGGAGTTCCAGCGCCGGTCACAGAGCTAGCGGTTATGCGCTTCCAGCGCCGTAACTCCCTGAACGCAGCCAATATTATTTTTCTATATATGCGAGTGGTAAGTTTGCATTTTGCGATGTTGTCACGTAAGACCACGCGATACACCTAAATCTTGAGTCGCATGGAAATCACGAATTCCAATTTCTAAACGCATGCGATTCAAAATGTGCGACGTCCAAAGTGGACGTGTATCGCATAGATTCAAGAATAACTTCGCTGCCAATTATTAATATCCTTCTACAATTGACAGGTTTGGGATTTTATGTAAATTACAGGTAGTAAAGAGTTATTTGAAGGTGGTTATTTTCAATTGAAATGCCCTATGTACAATCATAAGGCGAGGTTTGAGAGTATTTAGAGACGTTTTCTTAATGGTTTGTACTAAAGTTTAATTAACAATAACATCGTCGAATTATATTCTCTGCAGAAACTAAATTTTCTTGTTCCTAGATTATCCATTAGATCTACAGGGTGTTGCTCTAGAAGGAAATTTCTCTGTAACTCGTAAACAGTAATAGATAGAAAAAAAATTCCTTTTTATAAATTGTTGAAGCACAATGATTTTTTTGGCAACGTAAAATTATCGATATTTGTAATACCCTGTTTTCGATACAACCTTCAATTTTCCTTTCTTAAATACAATGCCCCCAATATTATTGCACTTTTAAAAATATCAGCAATTTTTTAATAAATAAGGTATTATAATATAACATATCTTGAGCCGAAACTCATTAATTTCCTATCTTCTTCCTTTTCCTATATCTTTGATTTTTTCCAAAAAAAATACGTCACTTACATAGTTTGCGAAATGTGATTAGTTCACATAATCGCGAGTCTACTGTAAATCGGTCAGCTATCAATTGTTATTAAATGCGCCCATGAAACGACTTTCGTTATCTCCCACCATTGGCCAAGGACATTGATTATATAAAATATACTTATATAAAATCAATGGCCAAGAATTAAGGGAAAATCATGGCAAAAAAAAAGAGGAGAAGTCCCACATCTTGTTACTGATAGCTGGCAAATTATTATCATCCTTCTGAGTGCTGAAGAAGCACGTTTCTTCAATTCCGACAGCCGTGTGCCGTCTTCACGTAGCTGCTCCCTTTTTCACATTTTGGAAGTTAAAACAGGAAAGAAGTAATGACCTAAAAACAAACAAAACAACAGCAGTACCTATCTTAATACTTAACAATAACTTAATCCTAATTATTCTAACAAATAGCAATTAAATTAAAGATTTACTGGTTCTGTTGGTCAGATTAAGGAGTTACGTCCTATTAGTATTCTTCCTACAATTAGTAAAGTGTCAGAAAAAATTATACATGAGCAACTTAGGAAACACCTGGATACTTACAAATTAATTCCCGACTGTCAGTCGGGATTTCGACAGGGATATAGTAGTAGTGCTGCCCTCTTGAGAGTGACTGATGATATTATCGGGGCTAGGGATCGGAGTCACCTTAGTTTGCTAGTGTTGTTGGACTATAGCAAAGCTTTTGATACTATGTTTTGCTCTCTCCTCTTTACTATTTAGGGTGTAATGACGCCTTGGTGCAAATGGTGCGTTCATATTTGAGTGACCGCTATCAGGTTGTTCGCCTAGTAAACTATACTTCTTCTCCCCTTCTTAATTATCGAGGGATACCCCAAGGCTCTATCCTGGGACCCCTATTATTTTCTATCTACACTTGTTTTTTGCCTGATTGTGATCGGTTTTGTAATATACAGATGTATGCAGATGACACACAAATTTACCTGTCATTTCCAACTAGTGACATACCAACTTGCCGTTGTAGGATACCCAAAGACTTAGATGCTATTTAACATTTTTCAGTTAAATCATTCGTTGGTTCTCAATTCTACTAAAACTAAAGCTATGTTGTTTCGTAGAGAAGCGGACGTGGAAAGGCGTATTCAAAATATCAAGCTTACATTGAACGGTAAAACTATTTCAATTACAAGTGAAGCAAAAAATTTGGGATTTATAACCGATAATTCGTTTAGATATCGTAATCATATCTCTAATACTACTAAGGTGGGCATACCAAGAACTTGAAACTCTTCTATCCCATTCAGATCCATCCTTTGTGTAAAAGTTGGAAAATTATGCTGTGCCAAAGTTTTGTTTTATCTTTATTTACTTATGCTTGTATGGTGTATGGACCAGTGTTGGGCAAGATGCTGTAGAAATTTATTCACTTCCCCTAACTTGACCAACACTGGTAAGGACCATGTCTGAATGCTGTTGATGTTGGTAGAGTGCAGAAAGTACAAAATGTTTGCATGCGGTAGATATTTCGTATACGCAAATATGACAGCATATCTTAAAAATTAATAGAGTTGGTATGGATTAACATGCGGAATCGGACGATCTTTCATTCTCTACTTCTATTTCATGGAGTATTAACCAACCGTGGCCCTCCATATCTATATAATAAAATTAGGTACCGATGTGATGTACACAATATTAACATCAGGAATAAAAACCTAATAACCCCACCTTTTTACCGAACAGCCCTCTTCACTAGATCTTTTTCATATAATATCTACGCATTTTACAATCCCCTTCCTGATAGTTTTAAAACAAAAAAATTAGCCGGTTTCAGATGTGCTATTTATTCTTATTTGCTGGCGCGTCAATAGATATTGAATTTTTTTGGGTATTTTTTTCTCTCTCTACATTCTATTTGTGACATATATTCACTTAAGTACGTCATATAATGTTTGTTATTTTTATTTATTTCTTCATTTATTGCGGAATATTAGCGTAAGTTAGATTATAGGCAAATTTGATTTGTTTTTTGGTATGATTAGGAATATAAGGGTTTAGTAGGAGAGCAGGGAGCAGACAATGTGCTGCTCAACTGAACTGCCCCTTAAGATTTTTTTTTCTTCTATTCTGGTTTTTTTTAATGTTTTTGTCATTAATACGTGTTATGCTGCGGGAAAAGAAAATAAAGACATACTATTATTATTATTATCATTATTATTATTATTATAATATTTTAAATATTTATATATTTATACACTAACCATGCTAAAACTATAGTTTAACACTAATTCCGACCACTAAAGAGCATAAAATATTCATTTATAAATACGTACTACCCTACTAACTATCTAAATATCACGTCATAACAACATTACTAAAAAATTCCAACCATTCGACTTATCTCTAATACCTGCTTCACTTCACGGCCAAGTTAACCCCTTAACTAAAGCCCTAACTTCCGTACGCAAACGCCACTCATCAGTGAATGGACATTCAAATAAGATATGCTCCACTCTATCTCTACCCTACCACATTCACAATGCGAATCATTAACTCTCCCAATTCTACATAAATATGATTTATAATTATCGTGACCTGTTATTAATTCTAGCGCCTGATACGATAAATTATCCCTCATTTCCCTAAAACGTGTAACGCTACCGATAAATTTCCTAGTCCACCTCCCATTTAAGGTATTATCCCCCCTACTCTGCCAATCATTCTCAAGTTTATCCCTAAACGCTTTTTTTAACTACACTAGCCGAGATTAGCCCAAATCTAATAATCGCCCCCAGACACTGTCTCTTTCGGGAATTGATTCGCCTTCTTATTACCGATTGTATCTACGTGAACCCTAGTCCAAAAAAAGTTTTAACTTTAATGACTGGATGTTCGTCACTAAAGTAAAAACTGGTCAGATTTCAATTGAGGATATATTTTTTTTTATTACGTTTTTATACGTTATTCTAGTCGTATTTATAATTGTAGCAGATGACGTTTCTAAAAACGAAGGTCAGAAAACAAATAGCACTTAAAAAAAATTTGTATGTTTTGTAATTTTCCTCAAATAAATATTAAACAGGTTATTTACTTGGGTATTCCCAGACTTTGCGCGAAATATGTCTATAGTACATTATGCACAGCCTATTAAATTGAGAAAACAATTTGGTTTGTCTGTAAATAAATTGCGCTCTGGTTACAG
Source organism: Protaetia brevitarsis (assembly GCA_004143645.1). Classification (NCBI taxonomy): domain Eukaryota; kingdom Metazoa; phylum Arthropoda; class Insecta; order Coleoptera; family Scarabaeidae; genus Protaetia; species Protaetia brevitarsis. Next base: position 1,354,622 of record RXPK01000138.1, read on the forward strand.
GTTGTTTTTCTAGTTCCTTTACAGTAAATTACCTTATTTTCGTGCAAAAAATTACCACTTGGCTATGTGCAAAGCATTATTAGGCATAATTGTATTTAAATAATGATTAACTATACCTGCTGCAGCTGTTCATGATATTTTCAATGAATCATGCATGCGCATTATACAGAAAAGGTTTAAATGTTACATTAACCTTATGTAATACTAGTCCGCCTGGCACGTGTATAAGTATTAAATAAAATCAGAAGGACATGCTACTTTAACTTTGCGATTTTTTTCTGAATGGAATATTTTAGTAATAAACTAAAAGATATTCACCTATAGTCAACTTGTTAGCAAGGTGAACCACCTAACAAATTTCCATTTACAACTCTAAATTTGAAATTCTACGACAAATTTAAATAGTTGCATTTATTAAAGAAAATATAGTTTTGTGGATATCTTGGCTTGTCATTTATTTGAGTTAATTTAGTGAAATATATATCATGTTCAATTTGTCAGTGGATTAATACATGTTTCGACTATACCAGATATAGTATTCTTCAATAATTTGTCTTTGAAATAATATAAGCCAGCACTAGAATAATTACAAAAGCTTAAAAAAAGAACGAATTATTTTTATAAAACGATGATAATACTTACCACATTATTGTTGTAGAGATAATATGAATATTACAAATGCGTAATTGCTTCAAAAACGAGTAGAAAACATTACAATAATATCACGAACAATTTAAAATCTAACAGTGATACTGCACGGAGCAAGGCAAATAGATATTTACCTAAACAACAAGCTTTCGTATAGTTAAAAACTACCAGCAACAGGAAAAAATCGTTTGCAATGAATATATTTATTGTAATATGGAATTTAAACATGTAAGTTTTAATAAGGAAGAATAAATTTTTGACAAGTTAGAAATATCAGTTCTGTCATTAAATAGCCGATCTCACCGACATATCTTAAAATTTAAGTTATACTTAGCCAATTAAGTTCACCTACTCCGTCTTTCAGGGTATTAAAGCATTTCTTAAATGCAGAATCAGATCTTAACCTAAAATACTACGTTCATTTCAATCCTTGAATTGATTTGACAGAGTGCATTTATTCGTGATTTATTTTAATGTATAGTTTTTGTTTGACAATTTTCTTTTTCATCAAGAATGGACCTTTTTAATTTTAATAACGTTGTAGTTAATTTAATCGTAATTTCATAGTAGGCTTCTTTCACTTTAAGTTAAAACAAATAGTATGTTGTTTGAAACTGTCAAACGCACGAAGCTTAAATCTTTACACGTAATTATAAAAAAAATGATTATTAATTTTTGTGTTGTGTTCTTTACTTCTAATTGTTATTATTAATTATTATCGTAGTAGCTTGAACAGTTTCGTTATATGTATAATCTAATATCAGATAATATCTCACCAGGTATTTTTCCTCATTTGATAACTTTGTAATTTACTACGTTCTTTTTTTAAAGTATTAAAATTGTATTAATTTTAAGTACATGTAATTAATTGCTATACTATATGTGTAGAAAACTGCTATAAGGATGTGAGCAAGATGTTCATGATTGGCGCTTCGAAAAATCATTTTGTTGATTTAAACAAAATTGGTGTTACAGTCATTCAATAATTGTTCCCAGCATTACTAGAAACGACTAAAATATTCGCAAACAATAAAATTTCTTTTTCCCCCTCATATTACTATGAGACTCAAATGATTGTCGTAAAAAAAAATGTTTCGCGGAAAAAAATATTTATACTATACAATTCAATGAGTGAAGTTAGCTACATACACATTTCATACATAAAATTAATATTCTTGACATTAGCGAACATTGGCGTTCGTGTTAGTATCTTTCGATATTTATCTTAATACTTTTTTCAAAAACCGTTTAGATTTAAATCTAATATACCAAAAAGTATCGCTGAATACTTACAGAAAATAAGGGAATTTTCGGTGCTAAGACAGCAATTATTTCATAACAACACTATCTATATAATGTTTACTGTTAAAGTGTGCAATACAACCAGAGCGAAACATCATTTTGGAAGCTTATTTCCGAAATGGACAGCGAATGATGAGGGGCAAGGATATACTTGTAGATTTATGTATTAAGAATTCCTTGTACAGTTTCCCACATGAAGATTCGATGATTTGATTTAAGCAGACGATTTATAGACTTGTGCACCGCTTTCAGAAACAGAAGCGTTCGTAAAGGCAAGTCATTGGTCGTCAGACATTCGTACAGAAAACAAAATTGAGGATGACGAACTCGTCTAGATCAGAGTCTCACAAACCATTGCGTCAATTAGCTCAACAAACAGTAAAAAATCAATATTAACATTAAGTGAAATAGTTTGTTACATTTCATAATTTTACAGCTTATCATACACTTCAGCGCAACAGCTGTCAAAGAAAGTTACATTTCACCCTATAAAGTTTTACGCTACAGGAATTATAAACAATTAGATCAGAAGAGGCGATTGACATAATTATCATTGGTTTAATAACAATTTAAGGGACGTGATTGCTAAAAAATCATTTTTCTCGATGAAGCCTGGTTCATCTAACAGGCTAATCAATGTCGCAAAACTATATTATCGTCGCAAAAAATCCACACGAATTTCGAGAAACGCAATGCATCCCGTAAAAGTTGAGTTGGTTCGCTATTCCAGGCAACGAATAATAGGCCAATTTTCTTCGAAAAACTGTAACAGCCCACGTTACCAACAGATTTGAATTGTCTAATGGCAGTGTTACAAGAAAAGAGCTGAGAGGTTATTTTCACCCATGAGATGCTCCACAGCACAGACTGGTCGATCAACAAACCAAATACCTTCAACAGTTTTTGCTGACAGGGCGCTGGAGCAACAAAAATGACACCAAAGTGCCTGATCTAACACATTAGATTATTCATGTTTGGCTACTAAAAAATGAAGCTATAGAAACCGCATGCAACCATAGAAAAACTGAGAATGCCATTGTAATGCAGTACAGAGTATAACTACACAACAACCATCAATGCTTCAAAAGATGAAAACGAAGCGTTGACGCTCCATTAATGCTCATGGTGAATATTTTGAACACGCTTTTAAAACAATTTTTAAGTTTTGTCACCATAATTATACTAATTGTATGTTATATTTAAAGTAATAATAAATTTGTTAGTATGAAATGTAAAATCATAATTTAGTAATGTTAAATTAAGTACTTTCATTTTACAAGCAGAACACCAATCCATAGTCGTTATATAATGCGAGTTCAATATAGGTTACGTTTTCCTTATTTATATCAGATCGTTTACTTCCTGTGTTCCAACACTGACTTAGTTCAACTTCATTACAACGCGCGGCATATCAGCTATACCTGTTATATCGTATAGGAGCGGAATTGACAATCTTTTTGAATCTCATAGTATTTGTTTTATAACCATTCCAGGATCTATTAGCCTTAATTTGATTAGACATAAAGATATACATTAGCTAATTGTTAAATATTTTTCTCTTAATAAATATTCAATTGGCATTGAATAATCAGCGTAGAAATAATTAAATGCTCTGTCACGTTTGCCTATGAATAAACGTCACTCCTAGATGGAAAAGTTTAATTAATATATACAACAGAAACGTGTGTATATAGCTTGTAATAAAATAATTGACGCATAATAGCATTAAACTTTAATTGTTAAGTGCCACTTCGTAGAAAATCGATTTGACGTAAGTTAGATACAAGAAAAAATAACAGAATGAATTGCATAAAAATTTTTTTATGTCATTCACAAAACAGTTAAACAGGAAAAAAGTATTTTTACGACGTCTTGGTAAACATATCTTATGCAATAACACTTTATTGCACATTGATCTGGCATAATGGTGATTGGAAGAAAAATCTGGTTAACGAACCCGGTTGCTTATCCAGTATTTCAGATTGCAAACATCGTAAATTAAAAACCATTATGTATACAAATGTGCATAAAATCTTGTTCGTGACTGAAACTAAAATGAATATTTAAAATTTTTACTTCTTTTATTGAAACTTTCAACTCTGGTAACGATCGTTTAATTACCTCTGTTCACATAAGTGAAGGTAAATTTTTATTTACCCAAGGTTTGTCATGAAATCTAACGACCCAAATAGAAATTTTGACGTAAAAATATCCAGCTTTCTCTTTTTGAAATCGAAACGTGAATGCCCAAAACTCTAAAATTGCTGGAAAGCTTTTGTCAATTGAAGCAATTTATACTATTTTTTTTTTTAATTGACAAAATGATAAATAATTTTTTGTATACTAAAAATATCTCTGGATTATTAGTTTCTTATTTGACCATGGATAAAGGCNCATGTGAGTATCCTATATTCTGAAAGCGAACGCTAGTTCCTGCGCCTTGGGTGCATGCCTCCTCCAAGGAAGGGAAGGTTTGGGGAACCCATTGCATATCGCTAGCGTCCTTCTAAACCGGCGCTGAAAGGAACTACATAAGACAGAAGGGACATACGTTCGAACACACGATTGCAGAAATATTAAACCAATAGTAAAATTCAGCTCAAGGGAATACAAGATCGGATAAGAAGTACGCTGATCCTTGTCGGCGCTCCAGCGAGTGTTATCAAGTCAAGACAAAGTATTGGCGGCTGTCCACGTTTTAAGCAACGCTGCAAAATAAAATTCTGGAGAATTTCTGCCCTGGAGAATCCTAAGGTATCCTTAGGGGAAGTATCACGGGTGTCGGCATTGAAAAGTACCTCATCGCCAATGTGGGAAGAGACCCAAGGCAGTGCACTATTAGGTGCTCGCGCCCAAAGACAGCAACACACAGCGTAAAGACCAAATGCAATGAGTGTTTCCAAGGGAAAACTGTAACACAGCGCCGTAGCAATCACTTGGCCATCATGTCCGCTGGCTATGAAAGTGAAACATAGACATTAAAAATAATTTGTCAAGTGTCGTATACGGGTATTTTGTCCAACATTCACTTGTCTTTCCTTAGTACAGTAATAACACAGTTTCGATTGGAAGTATATCGAATGTAAACATATTTCGATATACCGATATATTGCCATCCTAATCGCTTATCAGGCAACAGAAATCCATATACTCCACTGATTCACAAATACCATCGATTTATTGTACAACATCCCTTCGTTAATTCAAATTTTCGGGACAACCGGAAAATTGTTTCGCACTTTTGAGATTCCTCGAAGCCTCCACTAATTAAATCGGCTTCCAATCACGAAAGGCGTCTCCCACAGGCCAAAACAATTCCGACGTGAATTCGGCGGAAGATGCAAACTCGGCGCGTACACATGTCGAGATTGCAGGAGAATACCGAATCGCGGCAAGATATGCCCGTGAACTGGCATTCCGGATACCGCGACCCCGCGACATTGAGCATATTTAAGTCTTAAGTAAACATGAAAAAGTCGGGCCGTTGACGATTGTATGATGTGAATTACGACCAGTTCCCTTGATTGTTCGTACGCGCGATCGACCTCTCGAAAGCGTGTGAAGAATTTGGAAACGTGAATGTATGATGATGTCGCGTTTGGTTTTGTGTTCCGCCTCAGTCGACCGAAACACTCTCAAAAATGACGGACATCCCGTCATGTAACACTTAAATTTCACACAGACAATTGTTATTTGCCACTGTGAGATTAAAACCGCATTGGGTCGAGTAATTCGTATCATGCAATACTTCATCAAGGTTTAAAGTTATATTTCTAGTTTTTCGCGTTCAAATTGATTAAGAAATATGATCAAAAATTTCTTTTATTGTATGTATGTAATGAAGGCAGGTTACATGCGATCTAAAGATCTATTGTGTCTCCTATTCTTGCTTTTCAAAAGGGTAGGTTCAGAGGCCCAGTTAGGTAAGTCTCCCCTTCAACTTCACATGCTCCCAGGTGAACGACCCCGAGTGCACAGTGCCACCAATTGAGAGGAATGGAGAATGTTTCATCCTGTTCCCAACTGCTCGTTTTGCTCCTCCTTTGTTCCTTCCTGTGAGGTACTGCTCACTTTGGAAGTGGAAGGCTTCCCTGCACCAGTTCTGTTTACAGCAGGGTCGTCCCCGTCAGTAGGTTAAATATTTTCTTCCTCATGCTGATCACACGAGTCTAGGGAAGAAGGCCACTCCAGATTTTGAGATAGCAACTTCGATTCGGTATTGCTCCCGAAAGTGCTACTAAATATCTAAATTAATAGTAACAGTTACTTCCAATTTAGACACATAGTAATGTGACGTATTGCGCTGCTAGGAGCGGGGTCTATAGCCCTATACAGTTTTTTGTCATGGTGACGTATTGGCTGTAGACTGGCTCACTGTCGCGGTGTAATTTGAACTCTATGGTGTTATTTTCCAGATCAAGCTTGGCTTTGCTGCGCGAAATTCTCACTGTAATTTAAAATTGTGTAATTTGCTAAGAATTTAGTAGTTTTGTTTGATGTATTTTTTGTTCAGTTAGTTGTTTATTTTCTTTCCTTTATATGTTTGCTTTGTTCTTGTTTTAGGTCTTCTTAAAAGGTATTTTCTGTGATTTTTTGCGGCTGACGCAGCGCGCGCAAGTTGTTACTTTTGTATATACGCGTTGTAAGGCCTCTTTTAGGCAGTGTCGGAATATTGTCCCGTGTAAGTATATGTAAAATGAGCGCTTTGCATCCATTTTGCAATCTCTTCATTGGTAAGGATTTGTTCGTTATTTTGTTAATTTTTATCATCATTCAGACAACTCAGTTTATAATTGGTGTTATACATATTTGTGAACAATTTATGTATAAGGCCCGTTAATAATTGTTCTAGAGTGACCGCGTTAAAGATTTAAATTTTCGGTTTTTTTTGTTAGTTTTAATATTGTATTTTAAATACCTCGGGGTAGGTGAAGTGAGCTTAGAGCTTGTATTTTAAATTCCTATTTTGAATTTGTTTGTTTCTCCACGTTAATTTAATTAATTTAAGTTTGCTTTTGATTTTCCAACCACGTGGATTTTTTGTGGTATAGAAATTCCTTCTAGAAAAACCCCATTTGTTTGCTGAAAGGAATTTGCATTGTCCTTTTCAATTGTAAATTCACGAAGGGGTATTATTATCCAACATTCAGCTTAGATTTTTTCCCCTGTTATTTGTAAATAAATGTTTTTTTTCTTTTTTCTTTTAAACAATAAATTTAATGATTGTAAATATCATTTTAAAATTTTTTTATTTGAATCAGTCATTTCAATTTTGGGGAGTTTTTAAGAAAGTCAAATTTTACAAACGACCCACTATTACTTTTCATGAAGTTACTCTGAGATCTGAGAATCTCTTGCGCCTTTTGAATTTTTATTTGCTGAGCTAGTTAATTAATTTGTCATTTTTAATTTTTTTAAACATTATGCTTGGCAAATCAGTTCACAAGCGTATTTAAAACCGCCACTTACTACCAAACAAAGATTCTTTAAAGTTCTAAGACCCTAAAGGAGAAGAACGATAGTTGCCAACAAGCTATGTGTAAAAGTAGCTGACCTATCTTCCAAACGTATACACGCTATTGAAAGATGTGTCCCAATTTAATATCTACAGGAGTTCAAAAGCAAGAAATTATATTCTGAAATCGTTCTTAAATGATTTTGGTAGGAGCAATTTGTTATTGGTATTTTAGGTTAAAATAATTATTGCTTGATTGATGTCAGGAATTATTTGTATAAGTGTTTCAGCCCTGGTAGTTATAAAAGCACGAAAATATACAAAAAGCATATTGTAACAGTAAAATAATATTTAATTCCATACACGCACTTGAAAGTTATTATATCAAATGCGTCTTAACACAACTTTTTACAACGTCAATCCTAGTACACAATATCTTATTCAGATCTCCTTGCATAGGATATGTCATAACTATATACAACATTGTTGATAATATGCCGATATACACTTTTCACATTTCCGTATTTGGCTGGGCAGGTGTACTGATTGTTTAGTAATGTAGTTCTTTCATTTGATTTTATATGTATTGTTTTTCTTACTTGCTTTTTATCTTTTGTTTTATATACTTTATATCCTTTCTGTATCTTATTAATATTAGCGTAATTTTGTTATGTTTAGTTTACTAGTTTAGGTTTATTCTTGTTAAGATTTTTTTTGAGCACCCTTTCTCTTGTTGAAAGCAATTCTCACTTTTTGTCCTGTTTTGGAGTTACTTCTGTTGGGCAATAAAGATATATTATATTTAATTATTATTATTATTATTATTATTCTTCGTTTTGAGGAGTAATTTTTTTGAGTTGGATTTAAGGTCCAATTTGGCTTTTTATTATACAGGTTGTATAACATATATTGGTTTTATTATATATTCCAATTTTTCAGTGAATTAATACAAATAAAAATAGAACCTCTTTTGAGTGATCTAAGAAGCAGCATTGGGTTATTGATTATTTTAAGGTTTAATAATAACTATTCCTCGTTCCGGATTCAGGATTATTTAATATGTACATTTCAGCCCTAGTATCCTATAAAACATCGACATATAAAAAGAAAATTTAAAACATAAATAGTATTTAATTCGTACACTGTTCGAAGTTAGAGTCTTTTTCTGATTTTTGAGGGATGTTTTTTTAAGTTGGATTGAAGAATTCAACCTGATTTTCTGTTACCTATAAATGTATGGGTTTTGGTGCAATATATATATTTTTATATGATATAATACATTAATATAAATCAAAACTTTCTATAGAAAATATGATGTCGCTTATTGCTTTTTAGGATGGAGGTTTGCTGATGTTTATTCCGTAAAAACAAGACGCAAGAATCTAAGGACGGATTCGCGATTCGCCCCATGTCCAACGCCGGTACACAATGCTAGCGCACGCATATCATGTTACATTAAAGATACGCGACAACGTTTGAAGAATCGCGGTCGACAGTACGTAAGAAATGAATCTTTATCATTCAAACGATCGACGCCAAAACGTTTACAGCGTTATAAAATCGCCGAAATAACGAGTGCCGTGCTAAATTGCCGATCAGATAGAATTAAGCATCTAATTAAAATCTCCGGTGACACATTAGCTGGCGCCGGAAACACATGGAGAAGTGCGTGTGCAATAAGCGCCAGTCCTCTGGACTGCGAAGGTGTATGGGTTCGCATCACGCACAGGAATAACGTGGATCGTGATTCGAGCTCTAATCGATTTCCTCAAGAACGAGAAGGGCGTTTTTTATATTCAAAACGAGTAGATTTCTGCATGTGACCACGAAGTAATTGTGTAATGAATTAAGGAGAAAACGTTCACACGTCAAATAGGAATGAATAGTGCCTTGTTACTAGATTTATTTCATGCAGCGCAAATAATTTCTGCGCTAGAAAATCGTCAAATGAATTGTGCGTTTGGCATTTATATATTTGCAACGAGTATATTTTAGTTGCCGAAGCACAAGAGCCAATCTGTTTCAAATGCCCATTTAATTTTGGAATGAACCAAATAGGAATCTCTAAACTCTCATTTTTTATGATTCTCAAACTGTAAAAATTATTGAAATTTTCTTGCATATGCATAAATCCCAAATTGACTTTAATCGTCAGCATATATAAAATAATTACAATTCTGACATAAAGTGTCGATATCATTTAACATACATAAAGCGTAGGATACTACTTGGGTACCATCCATGTTCAAATATTATGTAATCAAATGTTCTGAATACCTACGACACACATTTGAACTTCCTTCTGGATAAATATTGTGATCTGTAAATGTTGCAAGAGTCATTATAACTACCCGCATCAAACAACAGATTGTGATTTAATAATAAAAGTAACTTGAAAAGAATAGTACGGCGCTAGAATGATAGACTTTTTGAAAAAAACAGTGATTAATAAAAATCAAAAATGGTTACACTAAGGTAGATCGTTACGACACGAGCAGTTTTTTTCACGTTGCTTGAAGAAGTTACTATGCCTTTGAATAGTAGAGAAAACTCCTGCTGGGGCTTTTACGGATTCTCTCGAGCTTTTTTGATAGAGTGGATCATGCTGTGTTGTTGGAAATTGGAGAGAATGGGATTTCGGGGAGTTATTATAATTGGATACAGTGCCTTTTTAACAGACAGGAAGCAGTGTGTAGTAGCACATAAGACACAGGAGAGAAATTAGATCAGACTGAAAGACGCATTGTGTGGAGTTCCACAGGGCTCCATCCTCGGTCCACTCTATTTTTATTATATATAAATGACTTGCCTCATGCTGTCGACAGCTTTATGGTGTTGTTTGCGGATGATTCATCATCCGTAATACGAGCTGGTTCACCACAGCATCATACCAGCACTCTTAGAGGATAAATCTGCAGAAACTTGACGAGTGGTTCCGGAAACATAACTTAAATAACTCAACATCGATAAAAACAAAGTTAATAGCATTTAGTAATGACATCAAGAGTATTAAGCATGATTTATGACCAGCAAATAACTAACTGCTGCCGAGGACGCGACTTCTTAGGGTTAAAAATGGATCTGAGATCACGTGGAATAGACATATTGACTACCTGACGTCCAAATTAAGTAGCCTGTGTTTCATGCTTTAAGAGTTATTGCTAAAACCTTGGGTCAAAGTGCGGCGCTTAGGCTTTACTACGCTATGTGCACGCAAGACTCCAGTATGGTGTTGTCTTTTCGGTAGTGCTGTGAATGTGGAGCGCGTTTTTGTCGCCAGAAAGCATGTGTGAGGGCTGTGCTTTCGGAAGAGGTGTAGGACTCATGCAGAGAAATATTTAGAGCTATAAGTACTAAGTTACCCTGTATCTATATACTTGAGTGCGCTACATTCGTTAAAAATAACTACAATGATCTCTTCAGAAATATGAGACGGTGCCATGAATATAATACTCGAGGTATTGCACAGAACTATCTTCTTGCAGCCTAAACAAACTTAAGTAAATACCGAAAATAATTTATTTTAATGTTTAAAAATATTTAATCACTTACAATGAAAATTTAAAAACTTGCCACGCTAAAGTTAAAAGTCTGTATTGAAAAAAACACTACTCACAAAAAACTATTACATTATTAACGACTTCTTCACAGAAAGAATTAAAATAAACAAAGGTTTATCTAATATGTAAAATGTCTATCGTTGTATTTGTAATGCCATGTTCACCATTATTTGTTATATGTTTATTGCATTTATATATTTATTTACCCTGACGAATTTTACGCTGTACGCATAATGAAATGAAAACATATTATTATTATTATTATTATTATTATTAATATCAAATGCCTTAACATCTTGAACAGATGACAAACCAATACAAACGGCTACTCACGTCAACACCCAGAGCAATTGGAAAAACTTGGGGAATGAAACCACGCATGGTGTATTTGCTGCTTATACACTGCAGTGGTAAGACCCATATGTATTTGACCCATGGCTGCTTGGTTTGGTAGACCAAGACTATGCAAAAACAAATTACTACTAAACTCACGAAAATACATGGATGCTTGTGCATTACTGCACTGCTGCTATAGAAACCATGCGCAATGTAGCCTCATTGGCTATTTATAGTAAAAGGAAAGCAAGAATACCAACCGAAATCACAAACCCTATCTTTGAAATGAGAAATGACATGATGACTCCCAAACTCTCCTTTGACAAACCTTTCAAGGTCATCTTCGACTGGGATGAGTAGAAAGCCAAGCAGAAATTAGCGATTCGAAACCAAAACTGGTATGCAAATGGGTCAAAAAGTATCGCAGATTCTGGATTAACCTCGAAATTAGCTTGGAATTGCCTGGAAACCCTAAAACTCCTGTTCTAAACAAAAGTATTTTACTTTGCGACGGATATTGATTTTCACGTCAATAAACTATTTGCTAGGATATTTTTTCCTCATATTAGCTATACCACTATTTCTTTGATGTTTTTCTTAAGTCTTAATCAATATTTTGTTGCTACTATTTAAGAGAATAATTTATTTGGATTAATGCATATTTATTAATGACAAAAAGAAGTCTTTTTCTCAGTGTAACAATAAATTGTAATCCATGTAAATTAATCAAAATAATTTCTCATTTTGAATGTGAATACTTTTAGACATCAGCTATCGTATATTCGCCACGAGAGCCCATCACATCGACAGGTACTTCTATAAACGACATTATTGGGTGCAGTTTTATCAGCTGGACATCGCGCTTAAGCTCGCACAGTGTCTCGACACGACCAACATATCATCGCCGTTTCTTAACGGTGAAATGGACCAAGGCCCGGCCAAGTTTTATATAAGGCTTCCCTTTGCAGAACTTACCATTTATAGTAAACGCAGAAGGTACGGTTCCATACACAGTTAGTCGTGTGTGGCTGACACCGACCACGTCGAAAGAGATCACGAGATCTTGATTCGAAAGAACGGGCGAAAACACTGCAACTAGGTAGGTATAATTCGCCACAAGCGTCTCTTGCATTGAGGTGCGTATGTGCGATTGATTGATTAATATTATTGTTAATCGAGAGCACTTTCATACCTCCGTATTAAACACTAAGTTAGATATTGTTGTGTTTGATGGTAAGATTTGGCGATTTATATGCACATTATTAACAGAAAGAGCATGCTTTCTGGAGTGTAAAATGGCTATTCATTTTTTGCGCAAATGAAAAAAAAAAACCTGTCTTCAAAGAGTGCTATTTTTAAGGTTCTGCGCGAAACGTTTTTGACAGATCTTACATGTAGTAGTGGTGATTTGGAAGGAAAAGTTACTAAAAGTAAAAAAAATTAACCCATAACAGGCGCTAAATACGAACAAGACTAAACTTAATTGTTAAGCTAATGTGAATCAGTATTAGTAAACTCGATTAATAATTAGACAGAAGTACGAAACTGAAATTTACTTGAAAGCATTTGTTTACTTTCAACAGTGCAATTATCCGTTTTTTTTTATAATTTAATTGTCTAGTGTATTGGTTCGAAATAAATTCACATTTCATGTAAATGGTTTGATTGAGATATTTAAATGTAAACTGTAATTTATATTGTATAACTAGAATCGCAATTATTACACTCACAATTCAAATTAAAGTTCGACTGAATTTTGCACCTGTTTTGTCTAAATTTTAGTTACTTTCAGTGACTTTCCATCCGTATCACCACTACCACATGTTAGATCCATCAAAAAAGCTCCTCACTTAACCTAGAAATAGCAGTTTTTAGTATTTTGTTTTGATTTGCTCAAATAATAAATGGACATTTTAGACTGAGGGAGACGTACTCTTACCGTTCATATCCTTATCAATTGCCAAATCAGTGGTTCTCATTCGTAACTACAGCCTCATACTCAATATTTGCGCAATGATTTTGGATATAAAAGTAAGCCTAGTGTTTTTTTTTCTGTTAATTGAAACTATTATTAAATTTAAGGTTTTTTTTGATAGATAGATAGATAGATAGATTAGAATCACGCACATTTTCATCCACGCTACACAAAAAGTCGTTTCAAACAAACAATGTATATATGTAAAATACAATAATTATAAAACAATTATTTAAAAAGTGCGACAAACTCTTCCCAGGAGTAGACGCAGCGTGAAACAACAAGGAGCGCACCGTCTCTTAAAGATTTTTTCATTATTCAAGGACACTATTTTCGGTGGTAGTAAATTGAAAAGTGCCAACAGCTGAGGTTGGGGATCTCTTTGTTTACGTTGAGCCTATTTAAGGGATACTATATATTCGCTTTTTTGTCTCGTATCATATGATGTAGGTCACATTCCTGACAAAGGCCTCCTAACTTGTGAGAATGTGCATCAAAAGTTCTAGATATACACACTATAGGTAAGGGCAAAATATTAAATTTGATGAAGTATGACAGACAAAGAGTCTGTACTTTTAATATTTGCCATGCATCGAATAACACGCTCTGAGCCAGGAAGACTTCGTTTGATGAAACGCCGCGCCCAGAATACAATCCGTACTGGATAACATTGTGTACCCGACCATAATAAAAGCTAAGTAAGTAATTAAATCTATTATATGTTTTTAAATTTCTAATTTGGAAACATGCCGAATTGATTTTCTTAACTAAAGCGAGACAATGATTTTTCCAACTCAAATTTTCATCAATATTTAAGCCCAAAAATTTTACGGTAGTTTTTTCGTTCCAAATCAAAACCATTAACCTTGTACATTATCATTAGAACTGACTTATTTTAGAGTTAGAAGGATGGAACGCATAATATTGGTTTTAGATAGATTCATACATAGTTTAATTGATGTTAAACCACCGAACCAGGTCATCCAGAAGTCTCTCAGCCCTTTTACACATCTTAGTATTCCGCACGGTTACACAGCAGAGCTGTCATCTGCGTAATGATCAAAGTAATATCCAAAGTTAACAATATCGTTGATAAACTGGATGAAAAGAATTGGGCCCAAGATTGAACCTTGGGGCACTCCCATTGCAATAGGCAACTAAAGTAGACACAACATCCGTAATTAAACCATGTAGCTTCCTTAAAGGATATTTTTACATATTGAAATCTGTTTGACAGATATGATAAAAACCAATCTGCCATTACACCACGAATGCCGTAAAGATTAAGTTTACGTATTAAGATATCGTGATCAACACAGTCAAAGGCACGAGATAGATCGCAAAAGACTCCGGCCGGATATTCACCCATCGAGAGAATTTATACACGTCGTTTGTAATTGAAGAATAAGCGGATATTGTGGAAAATTGCTTTCTAAAACCATGTTGTCTATTTGTAATGATATTGTTCTTCTCCAGGTGACTAAGCAACCTGTTCAACATTGCGTACTCAAAAACCTTGGAAAGACTTGAATTTATTGAAATAGGGCGATAATTCGATATACTAGAGACTGAATCTTTTTTGTGTATAGGATAGACTGTCGAAATTTTAAGTAGATTGGGATATACACCACTCTCCAGAGATAAGTTAATAAGCTTGGTCAGCGCGGTTCAACGATATAGGGAGAAATCCGTATTAATAAGCTACTAGGTATCTCATCCGGGCCCGAACTATTTTTATTTTTGATTTAATTGAATAAGTTTAAGACTTCTTGTTCGTGATCTACTTTATTAAGAAAGCTCGGTAAAGCATCTTTTTCGTTAGGTTAATACCGACTACAAACTGGATATTTTGTCTACCCTTCATAAACTTTAATTATAATTCTTCAAGTGGACATATATGCGGGCAGATGGCCAATAAATATTTTATTCTCTCCGAGACTCTATTTTTATTCCTCTTCTTCAAATTGCGCGCATTTCTGCAATACCTCCCGGTAACAAACGCAGTAATTACATACGGAATGCGCTAGATGGAAATATCGTGTAACTGTCAGGCGCTCGCGACTTTAATTATAGAGCAGGCGAATTTCATTCATCGGATTTTGTATTCGGTGTTCCGATACGACGTCAACAACATTCTCTCCTAGACTTAATTTCTAGATACTTTGCGACGGCACATATTAATTTGCGCCGATGGCAGGAATGTGAAGTTAGGCCAGGCCGTACGTAGTGTGCTATGGATGGCGGAATCTTTTAAATATAGAGGACAGTCTGTAACGGCCTTGTAATGTTCTGAATAGTCGTTAGAAACCGTGTTAACGATATTTTAGTGGTAGTGGAAATGCAGCCAAATTTGGAGAAAGATGTTTATTTTTGCAGCGTTTATTTATGGAACAAAATCACTTTTTAAACATTCAATTAATATAAACATATTTATTAATAACAGTCTTCTTTTGCCCTCTTCCAAGGTTAAATTTTTGGGGGTAGTTGTGAATGCCGGCTTGGGATGGGCCGTACACGTGCAGCAGCTATCTAGGAGCTTATTAGCCTCTTGCTATATACTCTTACAGTCATAAGGCAGAATCTTGGTGAGCATATTTCAAGAACACTATACTTTGCTCTGTTTAACGTTATAAAACGCTCTGTATATGTGTATCTAATTTTAAAATATGAAGCTTAAGAATACCTTTTCTTAATAATTTGTTTAATAACTTTTTTGCAATTAGTGCCGTAACCATACCATTTATTCCACTAGTGTCGTAATAGGGTCTATTACAGCACTAGTTGCGTAATAGAAATGGAACATTTAAGCAGATTTATTTTAAGTTGGTCACATTGCAACAGAAATGGAGAATGTCAATATGACATTTTTGTAAGGCAAGTTTGAGGTTATTATATTAAAATTCATTGTAAGTTTGATATTTTTAGTTAATCTTTGAAATAGTACAACTATTTATAAACATTTATATTTAACGTTTGATTATCTTTCGAAGTGATAGTGATACCGTGGTGCAGTAGAAACATTCTGTTGAAAATTATCGTTCTCTGCGATAGTGATATTTCGCTCTTGTGGAGTACTCAAATGTGAATCATTCCAGAAGTTCCAGGTAGACATCACATTATTTTCCGTGTGCAAACATATTCCAACATCAATTTTATTTTCATAGAAGAGGCAACGTAACCTTCAGCAACAGCCGTGCTTTTCAGCCACCTAATCGTTTTATAGTTTAAAATATCACCTCCAGTATTTGCTATATATGTCGCACTGGATCTTCTAAAACAATGTCTGTATAAAGATGAAGATCTGGTATGAAGAAAATGGCAATTTGTTTAGGAACATTTCCCATGGTGTTAATACGATAGGGCTATTAATTAAGCAGCCATGACGATAAGTTAGAAAAAAACGTTTGTGAGTAACTGTTTTAGGCCGCAGATTATTATATTTTTTTATAAGTTCAATGCAGTTTACATTAGTCACTGCTAACATTCTGGGTACCTACATTGTTTTTTGTTTTAGGTATGTTGACTATAATGGAATCGGAATTGTATTGAAGATCTTCACACATATATTAATTAATTCTTCTCGCCTACAGGCTCCATTATATATTTATTACAAATAACTAGAATATAAAGATTTACAAAAAGGTAACGAATAAAATCAACACTAACCTTTATAGCTAAGTATATTTTTTCATCGGCTTGTTTAAAAATATATGAATATCTTCTTCTTCTAAAATTTTAGATTTTTTTTTGTTTGATAACCTTTAGATAGCCGTTTTAATAATGCTTGAAGTTTCATATATTTTGATATATCCACATTTCTATGTACATTTAAAAACGATCTTAACATCGAATAAATTGACCATAATGATGACGATTTATAATCTTTACGTAGCATTTCAAAATAAGCAAGTAAGACGTTCTCAGAATATGGAGAAATTTCCTTTTCTTTGCACCATTTTTCCAAATTTTTGTATCGCTTTTGATACATAGTGTACGATTTCTCCGGAAGTAAATTATTAATGGTTTTTTCAGCAATTTGCCGTATTTCAGGCGGAGTGCAATGAAAAAGTTTGTAGAACTCATATTAAATATTATAATATAGTTATTTAGTAATATAATATAAACAAATTTCAAAAATGTGTCATTTTAAATTAACTTGTCAATTTAAATCTTGTGCCAAACCAAGGTGAACAACTGGTGAAACGCCACAAAATTTCTCTAGATTATCAAATTTTTCTCGGTTTTGTTTTACAAAAAGAGAAATTTTAAAAACTAATTGCAAAAATAGCATAAAAGACACGTTTCATTTGACATTAAAGCACTCATTCAGTTAAGAAACTCCGTGGCTACGCACTCGTTTTCTAAACTCTGAATTCGTACTTTGAACGTCAAAATGAAACTTGTCTTTTAATATACTATTATAATGTCAGATATATCTACCTTCCACACACCAATGCGTCTTCCTGTATATAAGAATGAGTATATATTAAATGCTGTAAAAATAGGACACGAGTATTTTTATAATGATCCACTTATAATCCATTATATCAGGTCGCGGTCAGTTTAATCCCTTAGCTATTACCCTAATTTTCGTACGCAAACGCCACTCATAGGTGAGTAGACATTCGAATTAAACAAGCGCCGCTATATCCTCCCACCCCATTCACAACACGAATTATTAACCCTCCCAATTCTACATAAATACGATTTAAAATTACTGCAAATCCGGCGTTAGCTTACGGTATTTACAAAATATTCTTTGTTCTTGTTAATGGTTACATAATAGGATAAGTATTAATACCAACTCACAGAATAATTGGAAAAACATAGAGAAATTACGCATGCTATATCATATACATATAATAGCATTTGTAATAACTATACTGTTTCTAAACATGAGTGAATAAATTCTTGTTATTTGTTTATGGCTCAAATATATTCCTGTGTTTCATAAGAGGAAAAAGCTATCAACCATACTAGATGTAGTTATTATTTTATGTTTGTAAGTCCAGTATAATTTGGATTAAATCGTATTAGTAGTCATGGAAGTTGAATATAATTTATCGTCTGACAACTGTACGATAGCCTGGTATCCTAGGTATCTATTTTAATTGAATGGGGTAGTGACTCAATGTAGTTCGTTGAAAGAAAATGTATGAAAATCCTGGGTTACGGGGGGTTGTTGATGAAAAGTCTTAGAAAAAGCTGTGTCATTTCTCATCGAATATAAATGAATTAAACCATATTGCTGGGGTATATCTGATATCGAAGGGGAAAATTCACAAATTTAGTGTTTACTATATATATATATATATGTTTTACATGGGATTTTACATGTGTCTACTGTTCTGAGTCTAATCATACATCCTGAATGTAACGAAGGAGGTCTGTTTCCCTGAATTACCAGGGCCTTTTAGCTGAATATACGAGCGAATCTGGATTGTCACTACAAGGAAATCACATTCGGAGGTACTCTGGCGTCTTTATAAACCGATAAACGAGGTATCTGGTCAAAACATTGTTTAAATTTTTATGTAAATAAATGTATAACTTTGATGATATTTTGAGATTACTGTTATTTCTTGTGAGATTGAAATTTTTAGTTTTTATAAGTTGGTAGACGTGGTTGGTGGTTTTCTATTCTCTTATGATAGCGCGGGATATTTTAAAAGTTACTTTTTCCATTAAAGAATCTAAAATTATACTGGATAATTGATAATGTTTGTTTTGACATTCCAAATAAGTATACTCACCTTGAGTAAGAATTCTCATACTTTTTATGTTTCCTATATAGACTTGTTAATGAATTATACATGTTAATAATGATTACACTGTTTTATTAACGAAAGTTATTTATTTTTCTTTTCCGTTAAAAAACGTTAGGCAGGAAAATCACAATAATAATTTGTATTCATTCAACCAACTTTACCATTATTGCATATTCGTCGAAATCGTCAACTTATTAGACAATCTGTATCAAAACTGCAATAGCATACATCCGCAAAACCAAATCGCGAAAACGCGTAATGGTACGAGCATTGGAATGCAGTCTCCCGCACCATTTTCCAGGCCGAAATTATTGCCATCCAGACTTGTGCTGAGGGCATCTCAAACTGCCTGCGCGAGAGTGGAACGGTAGAAATCATCTCCGACAGCCAGGCTGCCCTTAAAGCTTTGCGAGCTGTCAGATTTGACTCTGAGGTGGTACTGGAGTGCAGGAAACTCCTGCTCACCTTCTTGTTAATTGCCCGCCAGTGGACGGGGAGAGGCAAACGCACTTTGGGGTTAATCGCTTGGACGAACCCAGAGTCGGCAAATTAACTATCAGCCAGATTGTGAACTTTGACTGAGAGGACTAAAATGGACATGGGGGCACAATCGATCTTTCTGGCCTTCTTCGAGTTACACCCGCCCATCGTTATAAAAAAAAAAAAAACATTATAACACTGTTTGAATTGCGAAGTTGCTAGCCTCCGGCCATATATAACTTGAAGGTGACAGTTGCGAAATGTACTAACCCTAAAATTTAAATGAAAAAGATACCGGAACTCCATTATAGCACTTCATTAGGACACCTAAATAGAAAAAAAAAACAATTTTCTTGTACATCATGATTCGAAAAACGACCAACTCAGATGCTATATCGAAAATCTTTGAAAATATTCTTTATACCATCTCTTACTTTTTGCTCGCAGTGTACGTATGCAGATACGTTGTCTCATGATGTGGAGTACACGACTTAGATATAGACTGCTGAATTAGGAGGTAAAGCCGTCAAGCCACAGGCGCCTGTGTCCTGTAAAATGGCGACACGTCTGCATGCAAATGCCGTTTCTTTCGCGAAGTGTGCGCCTGCTATTACGTATGTCATAACGCAGGAGAAAAAAAAATCGCAGACTCCAAGTAGGACCGCCCCCACTTATATACGCTATAAAATTCCGCAACGTACTTTGACGTAACGATTTACGCAAAGACATCGAGCATACAAACGAATTATAGATTAGGATTAAAGCGAAAGATCCTGTGGGACATTCCAATAGTATGAGAAGAATTTTTATCTCTTGCCTTTTCGAAATCGTATATGCATGCGATTGGTAAGATACGCACGCATGCAGCCTACGTCAGATCTGACTGTAACACCCATTACGACAGCGCATTAAAACTAGGGACGGCCATAAATAATTGTTGACATAATGAAACGGCAGAACCCCGTCGTACTTCTATTATTAATGCGAGAACTATTAACCGGTGAGAAAAGAGGGCCGGACGTCTGATTTATAACGAGTTTGCGTTTTGTGGAACGGCACGACAGGACGATGACGATTTTATAATCTGGCCGTTGGATTGCCGGTCACGTCTTTCAACGACAACAAAAAAAAAAAACTCCTTTCGAACGGCGGGGCTTACGAAAATTTAAGAAGGATGCGCTATTCTACTGTCATGGCCGTGGCGAATATATACAAACACGTTTCGATGAATCGCTCTCCTGCGCGAATGAGAGAATTTTCCATTGCTGCTAGATGATGGTGGATGAGTCATTCGTGTGTCGAAATCTGGTGATTATAAAGAATAAATCTTTGTTTGAACGCATATTCGCGTGCTGTTTAAAGATTCAATCATGTACTCAAACGACAGTCTAGAATTTTTTTTGTTAAAATTGCTTTATACATCGCTACAAATTATACAGTAATATAATTCCACTGTAGGGTGGAAAGTCACAGAAATTTTTTTAACATATCGTTCTTTAAACATCGTGTTTTTAACGCAACTTCTATCTTTTTCTAGATATTATTTGTTTTGATATTTCTCCGCAAAATCAAATGAAGGCATTGGAAGTGAAACGGTCCTCAAAGAAAGTGAGGAAAATTACTCCAAAAACGCAAAACAATTTTTCATCTCCCATTATTGGGGTAATTTCATTCCTGCAATGAAATATTAATTACCCTTGAAGGATAAATTTACAATTATTAAAAAAAAAAACAGATGTTGGAGTCAATATTTATCGCATGAGTAAAAGCGCCAGCTGTACTTGTTAGGGATTTGAAGAAAAATATACTGCCAATGGCTAAATAGAATTCCTTGTTATCCTACTAAGCTTTCGCAATTAATTTATTACTTCTTCAGAGACAATCAGTGACAAAGTAAGGATTACAAAACTATTTGAGGAATTATTTAAAAAAAAAAAAAAACGTATAATTACTTACATTGTAAAATTTTTAAACAAACTGAAATACGCATTAAAATTGAATAACATACTCAACAGAACTAGAGGCTGTTTCAAATTATCTCGGCACTATTGCTAACCTTGTTATTATTGGAGCTATGAATTTGGTTGATTACGATGAGCAGCATAAAAAAAAACAGTTGAACATTACTATTTTGAGATGTTAACCAGGACACTTATTTTTTAAATGGAACGCCCTGTATATTTGTATTTTAAATAAAAGAGAAATTAATTCTCGAAAAATTTATTAACACTATCATATCGAAATACTTACGATAAAGCAAATATTAATAATTTTGTAATGTATTCAATAACTTTAAACGGTACCACTCGGGCTGCAGTGCTAAAGAAGTAGTTTAGTATGCAGTTTCATACCTGCTTTTCAAAATAGAGCAGTCTCAACTGTACCAACACAAGTGTGAATCCACGTGTTGTCACCAATTTTCAAAATGAAAGGACAAACAGTCCTCTTGCTTGCGCGGCAAGGGTCCTACAATTGTTTTTGCACAACGCTTTTGGTAATCAGCTTATAAGCACGAGAACCGCAATAGCATTACCTCCTCGATTTCCTGATTTGACACTGCCTAATCTTTTATGTCTCTATAAACGAGTTCATACCTTTAATGATCGGCGCCAAAATATATTTATGCTGTTGAGAGTATAACTACTAAAACACCTTTACACATAAAAGAGGACTATATTATAGGATAGCGCCAGGAAAAGAGAAGCAATTTGTGCGAGCATTTACTAAATTAAAATTTTTTATTAATTTTGAAAACTTGTTAATTTTCTTGTGCATTATTTTTATTTAGTTTTCTTATAAGCATCTCTATTTTCTTTAACGTTTAGAGTTTAGAAGTGTATTTTTAATTTATATTATAAGAATGACTTTTTTATTTCTTTTTGATGTTTTATTTTAGAACAATGCGAATACTTGTATCGTATTAATTGTTTTTTATTTAGTAGGATATCTACATTATATTTATGAAAATCCAATATTTCATGTTTATTATACAACCTCTAGTATGGAAAAGAATAAGTAGCACTTAGTGCTGTATATTACAAGTATTAAGGGGAGGTTTACATGTATTTGACTGGAAAAATCGATTTTTGGTTTTTTGCATTTTTTGAAAGCTCCAAATATGTAACATACATGGTTAAAGCGGTTTCGTAATATTCGCATTGTTTAAGTCGCTACGGCTTATTAAAAGAGCGGGTGTCCCGAACACAAACGGAGCATATTAGATGTAATACTATATTCGACTCGGGGCTACTCGGGTCGAAATATCATACTTATTGTTTGTTGGTGTACGTATAGTTGTCTTTAATGATTAGAAATGCCACTGCAGTCGGGATCACAAATAAACGACAGAGTAGTTATTTATATTACAATAATATGAAGCAATTAGATCCGAAATAAAACGCACATTTGAAAAAACTGATCTAACAATATTTCTTTTACTTAAAACACACTTTCCCACGCTTTAGAAAACTACTTACCATAAAATGTATCATTTTATTGCAGATGCACTTACTTACACTAAATTTCTTAGAAAAGCTGGCTATATAATGATGCAAAGGTAACCGCACTACGGATCATGAGAGTAGCACAGGAAAAAAGTCGATGCGATGCCTTAAAAGAAATTTTCGCACGATTTCGGATAGGCGACTGAGACAAGACAACTTTTTAAGCAATTTGTGATTTTTAGTCGTACCAAGATATAACTGTTCAAGAAAAAAAAAGAGAATGCGTTGGAGATGTACAAAAAAGAATGAGTGGACTTTGAAGAAAGGGCGCTGGTAAACTGACAAAGTTATTGATAATTTAACAATAGTGTACTATGAACTCGCAATTAGACAACATCCAGACTCTGCATAAAAAATGAAGGCAGCTATTTGGGCTACATTTCATTATAGATGTTCAACCGACGCAGATTCACGACACATTTATTGTCCAAAAGGTGTAGACAGCCTGTGTAAGTGGCGCGTTGCAGAAGCCAAGGTTGAGCTGGCTTCATTCACACATGACCCTCTTTTGCAAAAAAAAAAAACCAAGATGCTATTAGGCCGATTTATGAAGTTTTTTCTGGAGTGATTTATTGCAAAGATGCACTGGAAAAAAATGTCAAAATTGAAACGACTCGTTTAGTTCATGTGTGTAGAAACTAGCTCCAAAAGATTTACACTGCGACCCATAAACAATTCAACTTGCTACCTACATTGCCGCAAATTTATTCAATGAAGGTTACTTTTCTGTATTACAAATAATGAATGCGGTGGCAATTGCAGTAGGACTTGATGCCAAAAATTCTGATCGTCAGCGCATACAACGAGCATACAGAGTATGTCCAGCGCTGCAAAACTTGCTGTGCTGTCTAAAGGGAAGCAACAAATTTTGCAAATGCAGAAGTATGAAGAAGAAGAAGGACTAATGTATGGTGCTGGAATAGCTGACTAAGTGTATGTTGAACTATTTGTAAAAGTTTTTGCTGAGAATCTTTGAACGCGTTTTTTTCGAAACATGATTTTTCAAATCTGCGTAAGTTCTAGTTCTTCAAGTGTTCAATATATCAACTTAATTCTTTTGTTTTCTTAATGTAAACAGTTTTTGTTGGAGGTTATACCTATAATATACTAAAAATTTGCAATATTCCATATTTTTATATCCACATACACACAAAAAAGAAATAGAAAATAATCAAATCAAAGTCCAGGTATCTGCCACATTGTTTGCTTTCGACTTATTTGGTTAAATTTAGGTATAACCTCAAACAAATTTAATATATTTCTAACTCTTCTTTTTATTTTCAATTTCAGATCACTTTTGCGTGTGCTAGAGTTTACGCAGTTTGACCGTGTTTTCTGTACACATTGCTACCTAGATACAAATAGCGAACGTTATAGTGGTCTTATCATTAAAAAAAATATATTTTTTTAATGTTTAAGTTTTAATATATTTATTAAAAAAAGCCGTATTTCGTATATCTTTTCCTTTGTCTGAAAAAAAAAGCTCAAAGTTTTTGGACTTTTCCGATATATATATGTAAACCTCCCCTTAACAAAATTTGCATAAAAGTGTTCCAAAGTTGCAATCTCTGAAATGATGTTTGCTCCGTGAAAACTGAAAACAGTTTCAAGTAAACAGCAGTAACCTCAAATCTGAAGATGTCCCTTGCAAGTGTGGCCGAAACGTTGACACCAGAACACAGTTTCAGCCCGTAAGCCCAACTTAAATATTCCCCATTTTGGTCGTAGGCATGTGATAGGACCGTTCCCATCACGTTCTAGCCATTGATTTAAAGTT
This sequence comes from Protaetia brevitarsis, assembly GCA_004143645.1. NCBI lineage: Eukaryota > Metazoa > Arthropoda > Insecta > Coleoptera > Scarabaeidae > Protaetia > Protaetia brevitarsis. The sequence continues at coordinate 1,379,426 of RXPK01000138.1, forward strand.
TCTGTGATAGTAACCGCTACATTTCAACGACTGAAAATTGTAATTGGATTTATTGTTAATTTTGCCATAATTTATCAATGCAGTTTCCTTTTTTTTCCAAATATATTGCAGATTGATAACAGGAAGTATTTTTACTGCCAGAAACATTTCATATTCGACTTGATCAAAGCTTATCTAGTCTTATGTGTCTTCTCTCCATAGTATACGTCCCCTTGCACATACAAAGTATATTAGCCAGTTGTGATTGTGAGAATGTGCCAGCAGCTAACAGCAGAAGATCATTTGCATGGCGTCAGGCGACGAGCACACGGCAATCAATGAGATTAAGTCGACGGGTTTTATTAAATAATTCGACGAAATTACTTTTTGAATTGTCGACTGGTGGTGTCGTGGTGTTGTTATTGTAGTCAATTTATTTTTGAACAATGGGGCCGTTAATACGCGCGATGAAAATTACTGAATTGGCGCCACCGAGTTGTTCGTAAACACATCCGTCCGTATGTGCGTAAGTTAAGTGTAACGTATGTATGTATTTATGTATGTTTTGTATTTATACGGTACGTTAATATAGACGCTTGTGTATACAGGCGAACTAGGTGCGAACAAATTGTATATTATCCGAAGCGTACAGAAAAAGAGCGAGAAAGAAACTTAACATATACAGAATGGAGGATATGAAATGGAATAATTCACTTCATTATTCGATGCAGTATTATATTTGGTATTATAAAAATCGACAGAACACGAGTACCTTATAGTATTTGCAGTAGCTGTAGGTGTAAGATAAACTTTATATGGCGGAAATCCACTGCAAAAGAAAACTAGGAAGTATATTATATTCCTTCTCTATTATTATACTAGTATACATATAGTCAAAGAAGTGTTCCACTGGCAAAACATAGATTGCGTGTCCTCACTAGTGTTCACTTAAAAATTAACACCTCGAAGGAGGTCAGTCATAAAACTGACTTCTTAACAAAACAACTGGCTGCATATAAAAAGTCGCTGGTAGCATCTGTCAGAAGTTCGTACACGAACAGGAAATAGGAATTCTCCCCTTGCCTACTATGCCTCCGGATTTAAACTCGATAGAGCATGTGTGAAATATGATGGGTCGCTATATAAGGTGTTTACCACAAACAGCAGACACCTTGCAGGGATCTGGGGGATGCGGCATTTTATTGATAAATTTTTGCTGATTGTTGGTATTTTTTTCCATTGTTATGATTTACTACCGAAAATTAGCAGTTATGATTTACTACTTGAAATAAGTTGCCAAAATTTCAGTTTTGTGACTCAGCTCTTTCAAGGAGTTGCAATTTTTTTGGCACGAAGTTTAGTACGTATACTTAAATATTCATTTAAAAGAAATATTCAAAATTTGATAAGTTGAAACATAACATATATTTGAATTAACTAATAGAATTTGGTTAAGCTAATTAAAATTTGCTTGCCATTATGTAAACGAATAATTTTCTTGAATTTGGTAAAATATAGTTGACGTAGCCAAATTGTTTTTTCGAGCAGTATACTTATAAAAACTGATTTCTCATGTGTTATGTTTCGAAAGGTTTGATTGACCACTCGCTAGCATTTCCACAACAATATAAATTTGTTGTAGTAAAAACAATTCCATTCGCACAACAGAAATTTTTGGTTCGTCATTATATAACCAAACAGTACCCACACACTTAAAAATTTAGGTAATTTTTCTTGGTAGAAATCACTTTTAGAAAATTATTCCAAAAAAGTCATTTTTGCCAAGAAAAAATTTTTGCAGTGTCACCCACACACTTGTAATATTACTAAGAAAAAGTATTAATATATCTCAGAAAAATTTAACATTTCTTACAATTTGGAAAATTACAGATACAAATAATATCTTTTATTCAAATAAATTACCTTAACAGCAAAAAAAATATTTGTTGGATATCAAGTACTTGCGATTTTCTTACAGAAACTATTTATTTTATACAAATGCGGTACATTTACAGATAAAGTAGCAGTAGATTTACGTCAAAATCGTATTACAAAACTGCAAATCATCACGTCATGATATTCTAAACATATAATAGCAAAGTTTTCTGGGCTATAAGTAGTAGCAGATACGTTAAATATATTCTACAAGTACAGAGATTGTCGTGAAGATGGCGGTTCTCCTATTTCACTACACTAACTTTCCATACTGGATATAAGTTTTCTACATGACAGACATAGTTATCAAATATTTATCTATTACTTGCCAGATAAATATTTCTTAGAAACCGTTATCACAACAGTTGCCAAATTGCATACGGTGGCTCTTGATTTTTGCTAATTAACCGTCAACGAGTAACTTACATGCAGTGGCTTTGCGTAAGCATTAAAAAGTTTCATATTTGGATTGTCTTTTATGTATTAAATTCTAATTAAATACACTGAATTAGGGCATTTTTATCGACGACGTTTTCCTTTATGTTATGAAAAAAAAAATCAAAAATACTGAACTTTTCTTTATCATTTTACTTTTAAACAAGTAAAACTTCTAAACTAGTACTCTCTATGCTCTATGAGCACAAAGTTGCCCCAAAATCGTACCGAAATTTTACCAAAAAATTTTTACTGTGTAATGTTTAATTCATTAAATTTTTATTAGCTTAATGCAGATATTTTTCTGAGTGTGTATTTAATTTGCAGAAATCATATCTAATTTAAAATAAATATATTCTTTAAAACCAGATAAAAATTGAAAGCTCTTGAAGTTAGAAAAGAGAAAACACTTTTAAAACAAAATAAGCAATGTGTAGTTATAAAGATATAATACAACAGTTCTATACATAGTTGTATGTGCTGCTGTTCGTAGTAGATGTGGCTTCTGCTGTATATTTGAATATAAACAAATGGATATAAACTCTAAAAGGAAATTTCTACTCGAATGTTAGATGCCAATCCAGTGGAAAAGAATAATGCGGTTAAGCTAAGTATGTTATTATTGTTATTATTATATTATTATTATTATTATCATTATTACAAGTAAAAATACAAAAGATTCCAACTAAATTTTTAATATCTCACGATATTTACACAGATGACCACAATCACTTGGAACACTTTTTTAAAACTATGAAAAAAGGAAATATTATTTGACATAAAAAATATATTTCTTTTAATGACAAGACCACTATAACGTTCGCTATTTGTATATAGGTAGCAATGTGCACAGAAAACACGGTCAAACTGCGTAAACTCTAGCATACGCAAAAGTGATCTGAAATTGAAAATAAAAAGAAGAGTTAGAAATATATTAAATTTGTTGGAGGTTATACCTAAATTTAACCAAATAAGTCGAAAGCAAACAATGTGACAGATACCTGGACTTTGATTTGATTATTTTCTATTTCTTTTTTGTGTGTATGTGGGTATAAAAATGTGGAATATTGCAATCTTTAGTATATTATAGGTATAACCTCCAATAAAAACTGTTTACATTAAGAAAACAAAAGAATTAAGTTGATATATTGAACACTTGAAGAACTAGAACTTACGCAGATTTGAAAAATCATGTTTCGAGAAAAACGCGTTCAAAGTTTCTCAGCAAAAAATTTTTACAAATAGTTCAACATACACTTAGTCAGCTATTCCAGCACCATACATCAATCCTTCTTCTTCTTCATACTTCTGCATTTGCAAAATTTGTTGCTTCCCATTAGACAGCACAGCAAGTTTTGCAGCGCTGGACATACTCTGCTCTGCTCGTTGTATGCGCTGACGATCAGAATTGATGACGAAATTTTTGGCATCAAGTCCTACTGCAATTCCCACCGCATTCATTATTTGTAATACAGAAAAGTAACCTTCATTGAATAAATTTGCGGCAATGTAGGTAGCAAGTTGAATTGTTTATGGGTCGCAGTGTAAATATTTTGGAGCTAGTTTCTACACACATGAACTAAACGAGTCGTTTCAGTTTTGACAATTTTTTCCAATGCATCTTTGCAATAAATCACTCTAGAAAAAAACTTCATAAACCGGCCTAATAGCATCTTGATTTTTTTTTTTTTGCAAAAGAGGGTCATCTATGAATGAAGCAAGCTCAACCTTGGTTTCTGCAAACGTGTCAGTTACACAGGCTGTCTACACCTTTTGGACAATAAATGTGTCGTGGATCCGCGTCGGTTGAACATTTATAATGAAATGTAGCCCAAATAGCTGCCTTCATTTTTTATGCAGAATCTGGATGTTGTCTAAATGCCAGTCCATAGTACACTATTGTTAAATTATCAATAACTCTGTCAGTCAGTTTATCCGCGCCCTTTCTTCAAAGTCCACTCATTCTTTTTTGTACATCTCCAACGCATCCTCTTTTTTTTTCTTGAACAGTAACATCTTCGTACGGCTAAAAATCACAAATTGCTTAAAAAGTTGTCTTGTCTTAGTCGCCTATCCGAAATCGTGCAAAGTTAGTGCATCTGCAATAAATTGATACATTTTATGGTAAGTAGTTTTCTAAAGCGTGGGAAAGTGTGTTTTAAGTAAAACAAATATTGTTAGATCAGTTTCTTCAAATGTGCGTTTTATTTCGGATCTAATTGCTTCATATTATTCTAATATAAATAGCTACTCTGTCGTTTATTTGTGACCCCGACTGTAGTGACATTTATAATCATTAAAAACAACTATACTGTTATGGACAGAGTATTTGATATTCTACTATTATTTAAAAAGGGAATGTCACTATTTTACTTAATTATATTTTAAAACTTATTAGTTATAATAGAAAAAGGATATAATATGTAGCAGCAGACAGCTAGACGATGTCCAGGTGATGTAGGTAATCTCTGCATTTGGCAGGTCCTTCAAGGATTTTTCCTTTAGAATTGTCCCTTCAGGAAGCAAGATGATCAGCAGTGATACACCTACACATCGAAAATGAATATTAGAATTTGTATAGTATACTATTACAATAGCTATTGACAGATCAAATTTGGATCCACCTTTAATTCATGTGAACAGTTGTAATTTCTTTCACAGAGTATTTATTTCTGTAAATTTTTGTTTAATAATGTTTTTATATGCATTGGCAGACCAATTGCTTTGATATGTCAACAGACAGACATGGGAATTTCTGGAAATTGGATTCTGTAACAATTCTATGTGTAAAAATGGTTGCCTACCTTTTGGGGGCACAGTAATGAATTTTAAGAATGTTGTTTTTTTATAGTAATAAGCGTTTAAAAATTTAAAATGTATTTTTCTCATAATTCAGAGACTCATACCTTTGTTATATAAAAAGTGTAAGGTGATTCCAGATTTTGTAATTTTATTTATTTTCACATCGTTGAAGATCTGACAATCCTGTCGATCACATGGCCATTCTCATATGTAAAACAAATGGAGGCTTCTCATTTTGGTTATATTAACGGATTCTCACAAAAAAGACAGTTGGACTCCTTGCTTGGAGACAATCGCTTGCAATTCAGTTAAAAACATTTTCAATTCGAACCATTCACTAACCGAACCTCTCTCGAGGCAGACATATTTCTGTTTGTTCTCTTAAAATTTAACGGTTATTTCGATAAAATCCAATTTTATTCCAAATTACGACCTAAAAAATAATTGTTAATTGTTAAACAAAGTTTTTCACATAAATTTTATTCCAAATTACACACGATTTTTGGTAATTTTTCTTCAACGACGAATTTTCCGAGTAATGTTCCTGTCCTGAGCGACCCATCCTCTCTGACCTGATGTATCTACGAGTTACGAGGGCCCATATCCGACCTGTACAGTCCTGACCACCGATGATCGCAGAATTCGGTCCTGTAAAAAGGTACTCTTCGTCAAATCTACCTATAAAAATAAACGTATTATTTCAATTATAATCTAATTTGAATTATACTTATAAGAAATTTTTATTTTAATCCGTTCTGAAAATTTGAGGTTAGAAAATCGTTTGTAACATAGTTAAACGATCTCCAGTTACTATGGGGAAATTTGTGTAATTAGGTTTATATGTATTTGTTATGTTTTTACGTTACGAACCAATATCCAGTGATTTACCATCAAGGTTGGCTACTCTGTTTCACACGTTTATTCAAATCTAATATAACTCCATTTGAACGGTCAGAAAACGCGGGATTTTTAAAAATTTTATTTCAAACGTATTTAAGTAAGAAACTATGAATTTGAATTACAAAAGATGGAATGACTTAATGAAACTTTAGTGTTATTAATTAAACGGACTCACGGACTCACCTGAGATTATTATCAATAGATTTATGTCTGATATTAGACAAGTCACATTTTGAATTTGATTTAAGTTAATAAAAATCACTTTTATCCACTATTGAATGTTTTAATTTTACTTAATGGTTTAAAGCTATTGAAGGCATAACATTATCATGCCTATGAGAGCACTTAAACTGCTCTTAAACATTGAATTTGAGGGAGAGCACAATTGACAACATCATCCCACCACATCCCAACGCGTACTGAGTTAAAATATAAGAAAGTAACGAGCTATTCAATATTTTTTTTATGTCACCGCCCCTCGATCGGAAATTTCTTGCCTGGCAGGCCATCTGGCTGGTGAGACAGAACACTTCTAAATCAAAATTATAGAAAATAGATGACACTGGCATATATAAAACTTGATTTTTTTTTATTCAATTAATGTATTTCTTTTAAAATTTATTTTTTTAATCCGGGCTGTATGCTACTGTGTGTAGCGTAACAATACATATACTAACAAACAATAAGTGTGATATTTCGACTCGGGGCTACTCGGGTCGAATATAGTATTACATCTAATATGCTCCTTTTTTGTTCGGTGCACCCGCTCTTTTAATAAGCCGTAGCGGCTTAAACAATACGAATATTACGAAACCGCTTGAACCATGTATGTTATATACTTGGAGCTTTCAAAAAATGCAAAAAACCAAAAATCGATTTTTCCAGTCAAATACATGTAAACCTCCCCTTAAAGGACAATAATCTAAAAGAGCTTGTATGAGTGAAACCCGCAACTGTTTAGATTTCCTATTAAAAAATATATTTCTGTAGTGGAGATTACAAGCACCTAATTACTAAGATAGAGAAACGGACTTATGTAATTCTTTCGCGGAATGCGCCAACACATTGTCCTGCATCTCTATACTTCCATCCACATCTGCGCCATCAGCAAAATCTGAGTTATTTGGCGCCGTTGCCCGTCTCAAGAGCGAAATTACGAATCGGAAATCGCTTCTTCGAGATGGGCACTGTTGCACCGACTGCCCGTTTTAAATGTGTGTTACGAACATACGTAAATACGTACGTTGTTACGTAGGCACTCGACTATTAAGTTTAATTAACTTTTAAGAAGTTCTCCGCGACGCCAAATTGCCCCCGCGCTCCTATAAATAGGAAGTTGAAGAAGAAAAACGTCTTGACCGATACGAAAAGACCATTAACGCCACGTAGAATGCCAATCGTTCCCGGCATATACTCGAGAATATTTTAGCAAGAGCGATCCGTAATGATGGTGACGCCGCTTCAAATATAATAACGTTTCAAAAGCGAAATCTTATTTCCAGCACGCTGTAAACTATTTTCTCAACGACCTGGATCACAGTACGCGCATTTAACAACGGCATGACATCGTTCAATTTACGACGATAATAAACGACGTCTCCAAAAGAACTCTTCGAGTGAGTGCGTATGTCTTCATTTACGAGAACTGTTGATATTTCGGGTACTTACATGTAAGTGACGCCTTATTTGTCCCATCCACACATAATTATGGATATAGGAAACAGGATCAGTTATCGGACTTTTTTTTATACACTGCATTTCACAAGGGCTTATAACACAGACACTACAGGTTATACAATTGTAAAAATATATTCTACACATTTATTAATTTCATAACAGAAAGACAAGTTGTGAAAACTGTTAATCTATGTACATCAGAAGCATTACATTTTCGAAAAATAGTGATTACCATTTGTATTGCACGGATAATACTTATTCCTACGTATTCCTGCACATTACATGAGAATTAAAATGTATAATCTTCATTATTAGAAACGAGGCTATCTAAAAAAATATCTTCTTTTTACAAAATAATGTTTTTGATTTGTCATTGAACTTGTTGTTTTATGTTTCATTTAAAAACCTTTCCAATAATACTCCATACTGTAATTATATAAGCACTATTGAAGTTGATAACCCGCGCATCCACCAAAATTTTAAATGATTTTTTTTTTACTTAATAACATTTTATATAATGACCCTGCTGATGTTTATTGAACATCAATTCTTGCTTTGTGAAGAAATTATTATAGATTAATAAATAGCAATATTACGTTTGATTTCAACATTGAGGAAAACGTTCACCCAACTTAAGTGAAAATTTGATATTGGCAATCGAAAAATTCATTTGAATAAGTGACAAATGATGAAACTACTTACAGCAAGTACAGTCGTATTTCTAACAATGATACCTAAAGCGGAATAACTTTAGTTAGATAACTGAAAAGCATTATTTATTTGAAATATTTTTTAAAAATCAGCACTGAGAAAAATCGTACAAATAACTTGTAGGATTGACGTTTATATATTTGGAACAAATATATTTTAATTGCCGGAAACAAAAAAAAAAAATATGTTGCAAATACTATCTAATTTGGAACAACCAAATAGGAATCTCGCGATAATTCTTATTATCTATGTTCGCAAGTGTTGGCAATTTAGTCTTTTACTGTTTAACCATTGAATTGTGTTAATGTTTGCTGTAAACCTGCAATGGAATTTATAGATAATCTTCACCTCAGCAGAAAAGGACGCAACATCTATTTCTGAGTAATTTTGAAGGATGTCAACGTGTTTTTGCTTAACAGTATTTGATAATAATAACATATTTTCTAGTTGTCGAAGACGCAAGATATTCAACTGAGAAAATCTTGACTCTAGACTTTTCAGAGCTGCATCAATGACGGCATAAAATTCCTTCCTGTAAAACACGTTTACATCTTCAGGAACCCAATTTTCTACCCGACATCTGCATTTTATTGGTACTCTTTTAAATCTTGGCAATGAAATGGGATTTCAATTATATTTTTCTACTTTTTCATTAGCTTCCTGTATTATTTCATCAAAATTTTCTTCATTGCGTAGGTTCTGAATATTTTCTAAAATAATTTCAACAACTTTAATTAAGCCTGATGCAGTTTGTGAAATAACTTATTGAGAAGTTTAGAGAAGCCAATTATTGACTACCCTAGTAATACATCATAAAGTTGTGCCAGAAATCGGTCAATAAAGAGCACTTGAAAGCTGTTTTTCGGTTTCAGAAATGTCTTGCAGAGTTTCTGGTATAATATCATACTTGTCTAAAATTTTTCAAATCTGGTTACCTCTGTATAACCGTTTTGTAGAGCCTCTATCAAAGATGATAGGCTTAATTAAATGGATAAAATTACAGAGCATCTTCTAGAAAAAAGGGAGATCACAATAGATTTGAAAAGGTTGCGACAAAACAGGTTCGTAAGCCACCCCAATTCTAATCAAATCTAAACCATCTTGTACAACACCCATTCTTCGTTCTATCAGCACCAACAATAATGTTATAAAGGAGAGGAAAGTTATAAAGGAAAAGATATCAATTGTATTCAATGAATAGTTCTATCGACAGCTTATAACACAAACTTTTAGAATTAATAACACAATGCGAAGTAAAGCTATAGATTAATTCATACATTCATTCATTAAGTTAGCATGGGCTCATTGTATCGGCCCTATTGAATCTCTTACTTCCATTCGAGTAGCTTGGTGTTCCCTATAAATCCCGCTGGAAACTTGAGAACCTTCAAGGGCTCTAATAGGTCTTCCCCGATATATTTCTGCCTGAGTACTTTCAATTCCTCACATGTGCAGATTACATGTAAACTCGTTTCCTCCTATAGTTCGCGTCTTCTGTACAAAGGTTCGCTTACTCGACCTATGTTGTATAGATGCTTTTTCAGGAGACACTGTTCAGTTACCAGCCCAGTAATGATTTTAGCTTCTTTCTTGCTGCGTCTGAGTAGGTTATCAGCGGATCTAGCATTCCCATCCCCTATTAGCGCTTTAGTATGGAGTTGGCCTTCAGTCTACCTCCATTTCTTTGTACTTTCTTTATCTAACCAGGTCCAGATCTGCCTTCTTGCAGAGTCCATAGTGATGCCACATACGGGCTCCGGACCTATGAAGTGTCTTTTAGAGCCCTCCTTAACTAGTTCGTCGGCTATTACATTGCCCTTTGCATCCTCATGTCCCGGCATCCAAATCAGAGACACGTGTAGTCTTGTACCAGGGTATTGTTTGCAGTCTCTAACTAGTTTTTACCTAGTTACAGGGTTCGAGACTGCCTTGATAGCAGCCTGGCTATCAGTCATTATATTTATGCGGTCTTTACAAGCATTTATAATTTTTTTTTTAATATTTGTTTCACTATTTCACCTTTAATGATGAAGGAAGTTTTCTGTGTGTGTTTAATAGGGGCATCTTTGGAATATATATCCCCAAAGTTCTTAAGTATGCTGTCACTGCATCTAGTCGTTCCTTCTTCTTCTTTTACTACTCTTCTGGAATGTCGTGTGTTCTGGCATCCTGTTCTAATCATCTCATTGCTCTCCAAGTGCCCGCTTCTACCTTCTGTTATATATTTTTCTTCTCTACCGATTTTCGCATTAATATCTCCGATTAACCTTTTTACATCGTAGTTCGTCGTCTTAGGTCCTTATCCTTTGCGAGCGAGTGATAATCTCAGCTTCTTATACCTTCCTTGTAGCCTAATATTCTATCTGAGAATCGCCTCTATTTTATTACTGCTTCCTTTAACTCATCATTTATATAAGATCAACTCTAAAGTATCTTCCATTTGAGAAATTGTATCCTTCTATTGTGCTTATTCATACTTTTTTTTTCTTCTGGTTTGAATAATAAAATTAGATTGAAAATAGCAAAATTATTGGGGGAGGGCATGTACCTCCTGTCCCCTCCGTGAGAGACACCCATACGTAGCTCGGTTTTATGACGTTTATCTTGCTTTTAGCTGATTTTAATTTAATAAGTTTAAAAAGAACGCATCTCAATGAACTGTGCCTAAAACTTCGAAAGAAAATTAATTGATAGCATGGAAAACATTATAGTACCAAGGTATAAGAGATTCCTCCTATATTTGCTATCTACTGTCTCTCTTCAAACGGCGCATTTTCCCTTGACCCTGTCGAGAACAGGAGAGATGCTGATCTTTGGACGATGGCTGCGCATTCTTTCGTACGGTTCACGGATCGTCCGTCTCGCTGATTGACAGGATACCGCGATAATCTGATATATGCGGGGACCAGTTAGCGTCCGGGCCCTATGTTGGTGGCCGGCCGCCTTTTGATCCCCCGTTAAATCCTTTTGTTAGGCGTTTACGCTTACACTTTTGTACACGTTGCTTTTTTGTTCTTGACGCCGCGCCGCGCTCTTCTGACGGACAGTCGCTGAGTCGCTTTATTCTTTTATATGGCGAACAGCTTCGATATATGTACATACCCACGATACGACCCTGAATGTCCGCCATTCAGTGACGAACGGCACAGTGCGATATCTTGGGAACGAAGTGAGATTTTAATATTCTCAAAACTTGACAATCAATCTAATTGGAGAAACTTCGAACATGTTATGGTAATTTATCTAAAATTGAACGCTTTATTTAATTTTTTGTAATCTCATTCGCGATAATTTTTAACTTAAATGCCGCCAATGTTTTTATGATACCATTCGTCTTAATATAAATATTTATGAAATAAATAATAATAATAATATATTTCGCTGTAACTGATATCTTGAAATGAAAATATTAAGAAACACATACATTAGAGCAAATAATGCAAAATCAAAATGGTGTAGATTAGATACTAATATACATTATATGCTCATAACGCATATACATATTGCTGTGTACTGAAGGTACAAAAGAAAATGCAAAATGAATTTAAAAATGAAAAATTAAATTAACTAGCTCAGCGGATAAAAATTAAAAGGGCGCAAAAGAACAATTAATCTCAGGGTTACCCTCGCAAATTAAACCTATCATGAAAAGTAAAATGTGGGCTTTTGAAAATTTGACTTTTTTTAATTACTCCAAAAATTGAAAAAGGTTCAATCAAAAATAAAAGAACAGAATTTAGAATGACGTAAATTCACAATCAAAAAATTTATTATTATAAAAAAAAACATTTAGATACAATTTGCAGGAAAACAAAAACCATGAGCTTAAGACTCTGGCCGAAATCAAAACCTACTGAAGACTCTACAATTACAAAAGGACAATTCAAATCCTTTAACAAAGCAAAAAGCAAAAGACAAATTTGTTCTAGAATAAAATCCTTTTTCACAAAAAAATCCACGTGGTTTCAAAATGAAACGAACTAAATTAATTTTTAAACGTGGACAAAACAAGTAAATTTTACAAAATTGAAATTTAAATACAAGCACAATGCTTTTAATCACCCAAACTGTGATGATTAATTATAAAAAAACAAATCAGCAAACTAGAAAAAGGAAAAATTAAACTCTTTAAAACTAAAAAAAAAACAAATATAATAACTGATCTTATATCTAATTTGTGTACACAATAATATACTAACAATTATTATTTAATGAGTTTCTTGAAGGTTGATCAAATTAAAAAATAAACAAATCTTTAAATAAAAATGAACTACGAAAAAAGGCAGCAATGAAAATAAATTTAAATGTACTTACATGGCATCGTTCAAGTAACTTGCGCCTCAAAGGGATAACCGTCGTATACATATAACAACAGCTGCGTGCAACCGCAACGCAGAATTCGTCTAAGAAAATTCTAGAATATACATTTGAACAACATATACAATACTGGTGAACGCAATATGTACAACTGAATGAAATTAATTTCAACAACTGAACAATTAAAATAGATTTAACAATCAATTCAAATAACAAAATCTTGTCAAAATAAACAAATAAAATTGTTGAAACTCTTGCGCGACATTGATAAAGGTAAATTGGAATGAACAAGAAAACAAATTTGAATTTCCGAAAACCGGGGTGCCAGACCACAGCAATATATATAAATATACTACATCATTTTTCATAAATTTCATAGCGCTTCGTTTTAAAATTGCAGGCAATTATGATACAGTAAGTCCTTTCAAGTCTATTACAAACGTATGAGCTCTCAGAGTCAAATTGCAATCAAGATTGGTCCCATACACATCACATTGACGATTTTCTACGACTTTTCACTATACAGTGCGTTTTCTGGGGCATATATATATATATATTATTGTAATTTCTTATAAAGAATTGCCCGGCTAATATTCTAATGAATAATAAATATAAACTTTTATCTTTTAATTTGCTCTTTATTTACAGATATCTATCCTTCTACATTTAATGGTATTTATAAATATGATGCCTCTTCACTAGATGCCTAAAAGCTTGTACATAAGTCTCGAATTTATTACTATAGATCATGCGCATTAGTAATAGGAAAACCACGAAAACCTCACTCTGAGAGCAGTCAGTCGGGCTCGAACCAAGGATCCCGCGACTGATAGCCAAACGTGCAAGCCACTGGACCATTAGCCGAAATTCTTCAATACATGGCTGCAAGGAGTACAACCACTCTCCATTTCCTAATTTTAATTACACCATTTCTAAAGTGTAATTCGATAATGAAAACTTTATGATTTATTGTAAACATTTTTGAGTATCAAACAGATATATTTTGTGTCTCAATAAAATCATCAATTTAATTGATCATATTGTATCTATATTACTATATGGTTTGCAGCGATTTATATTAAACTTACGACAAAATTCGCTATTTTTTTTTCTGATAGTTTAATGGTCCAAGTAACAATAAGGTAAAACAAGTGTGAATTTTTTGGTTATTTTAAACACAAAAACTTTGATTTCAAAAAGTAACAAATCATATCTTAAAGTTATTTTGTTTCCTACTCCTTGTTGTTTCTGTAACCACTTGAAGACTATCACGAATTGAGGCAACGGTATATTCAACGGAACACGTATGTACTATTAGTCAGGGAAACTCTGAAACTTAGCTGATAGATAACTAATCAGCAGTTCTCTTTTTATGTAGTCCTCCGACCCGTTACACACATACATTTAGTTATCTGCCGCCTGCCCAACGTAACATATGTTCAAACAAGGTTCCGCCATTCCTCGTCTACAAATCAATTACGTTTCGCGCCGGTTCTTTGTCGAAGAAGGCTCCACTCTCGCCTGTCCATTTGCATATCGGTGTTCGCCCGCGAACGAACGGAACGGTAGGTAGAGGCAGTAGAGAGAGGTGTTTCTCGCGCTTCCTTGTTAATATAATTGGCGGCGCCAACATTTTAAACCGGTGAATTGTTAGTTGTCCGATCGCATTCGTGACTCGACAACACGTACGCTTGCATAAGTATCGGAAGACTAAATACTCTTTTGGAAGATTCATTGCCAAATGAGTACTGTAACAGATTATAGACGAGACGATTTACAAACACATTCGTGATTGTTACACGTTCAATTTCAAATCTAACGTAATCTACAAAATATTTTATGTATGCAAGATTAGGCAAATGTGTGGATCCACTGAAATATCTTTAAATGCCTACATTGACAAGACTTTCACATTTAATTAAATGCAAATAGGTGATTCGATAATTATATTTATATCCGAATCAGACTTCCGGTTTAGCCGGAAATATATGTTAACTCTTTCATTTTCAATGAAACAGCTTGTATATTTTTACGAATTTCAGCAGAACCTTGCTTCAAGAGTATACTATTAAGGTTTAGCACCCCTATGTTTAATAACGATAAAGATATATAATTAAAACTAATAGTGCTATTTTATGTAATTTTACTAAGAACAAGAAAAATGAGCACAAAAAAATGTATAAATAAAATCAATTTCAGTTAAGCAAGTATTCTATATACTCACCATTCAGTTCTTGACAATATGCAAGTCTAGCAACAAATTTTTGAACGACATTTGCCAAAGTCTTTAATTCCCCATCTTTCTCAATACAACCTGATCACGTAAAAGATCTCTGTCCAGGTAGTGAACCATGAATGAAGAAAGGACCAGTAATACAGTTCCTGGAAATACTAGCCCAAACGCTTAAGTTTTGGGGATGTTGTGGATGCGTTTCTAGCATCCAATGAGGGTTGTCCATTGACCAATATCGACAAGCAGGGCTCGGTGCTAGAGCCAACGTTATTTTTAATATTTTTAATGACGAGGCACATGTTGCCCGCCAATCACATAAGGTTCTTTTCGCTGACGATACTTCTCTTACGTGGCATGTCTCTAATCATGAGGTTTGGAGAACTTAGTAAATACTGACTTTACTAAAGTCTGCTAGCTATTTGGTGGGAATAAGATCATCCTTAACACTAAGAAAACCAAATTGTTACTTTATAAACATCGAAATAATATAAACATATCCATTAATAATAGTCTTCTTTTGCCCTTTTCCGAGATTAAATTTTTAGAAACTGTTGTGGATGCCGGCTTGGGATGTGACAGGCACGGGCAGCAGTTATCTAGAAAGAGAATGATTTCTCTTGCTATGCTCTTAGAATCATAAAGCAGAATCTTGGCGAGCATATTTCAAGAACAGTATACTTTGCTCTGTTTGAGTCACGCATGAATCTTGTCTTCCTTGCTGCGGATTCACTTCTACAACGAACTTATTAGATATTTTCAAATTGCAAAAGCGGGCAGTGCACGTGGTCAGTGGGGTGGACAGCAGAACCCACTGTCGGCCATTGTTTATTTCGCTTAATATTCTAACTTTATACTCTTTAATTATCTATGAGTCACTGAGTGTTGTGTATAAATAAACATAGAAATAGTCATTCTTATTCTTATTTAATAATATTAACCTGCCAATGACTCTTTGTAAAATTTCTCTTTACTATATGGGTTTCTTTTTCTTCAATAAGCTTCCTTCCTTCATAGTAGATTCTCCTAATTTAAAAGCATTTCGTCATAAATTGAAGGCTGTTGCATTGCTGGAGCAAGCATTTTACTCATTTGACGAATTTATTATGCGGTTAAAACCCGCGACCAATAATTCTTGCATTAATTGTGGTTTACATAGATGTAATTTTGCGCACTTCAATATTCTGGCTACTGATTAGCAACTTATGTCATAGTTCAATGCGAGAGATGTAGTAAAAGTTTGTGGCAATTCCTCTAATGCTTCCTCCGCATTCTAATGCGGTTACTAAACCCAATCATTATCAGCATTTCAATAAATTCTTTTTTATGGAAATTAGTAATAAACCAGAAAATATGTTCTTTCCAATGCTTTTATTATTAAAAATGATTGTCGACCGGTTTCGGCTTATGCCATCCTCTGGACACAATACGTCAAAAAGAATTTAGAAGCTACGTAAATGTTTGTAATTACTTCTGCTATATATGATGTAGCTTCTATTCTTTTTGACGTGTCCAGAGGATGACATAAGCCGAAACCGGTCGACAATCATTTTTAATAATAAAAGGATTGGAAAGAACATATTTTCTGGTTTATTACTAATTTCCACAATACCACCAATCCAAAACTTCCAATAACTATAATTCTTTTTTAGTTAATTGAACCATTATTAATATTTAGACATTGACGAAATTAATTTTGACAGCTTAAGTCAAGTGCTGAATTTTAATTCCATGGATAACTAAACGTAAACATAAATTTAAAAGAAATATATAAACCTTACATCTTTGTCGTGCGTATTCTTATATCATTTATGTTATACCTAAATTCTTTCAATTTTTTTTATTTTGTGAAGACGGACATTTACAATATATCCCGTAAAAATTATGTTCACGTCATCTTTTTCTTTAATAGCAAGCAATGCGGTTACTTTATCTATACTTTATCTCTATATCTACTAAATGCAAGTAATGGTGCGAGAAACGTGGTATAATTTTTTTTCTTACGGAAACTAATCCTCTTAATACACCTTAATTTGGACGTAAAAATTGTAACTTTTTTAAACATTCGATATAAATATGGCTCGCAAAAGTAAGCAGAAATTAAAAGTGCAAAAATGTACATATAGCAGTGTGTTTAAAGAAATCTAAGTTAGGTAAGGTATAATTTTAAAATATGAAGCTTAGGAATATCTATACCTTTTCTTAATAATTTTTTTTAGTAACTGTTGTAATGTCAGATATATCGAGCTTCTACACACTAATGCGCCATTGAACAATTAGCAGTTTGGTATACATACATTTTATGATATTTTAAATGTCAAAACCTTCGTCCTCTCCCAGTTCAATCGAAAGATTTATGAGAATAATAAACAGATAGTTAGGTACAACGTGATGCGTGCATATATATTTTTTTTACACGTTCAAGATAGTAAAAATTCCTGTCCGAATTTTACCACCTACTTCGAGGATCAGATTCCTTAACGGACCGTGTATATAATACGAGTATACACGGGTAGCGTTTGGCGGGTGTTGCGCTAAAAGCTCTCTTACTACAAATAGCAGCCGACACAAAGAATTAGGTGTTACACAGTTCGCACCTTCGTTTTTACAACCCCCGGGCGCGACCGCAGTTGACAGGAAATACCGGACGCCATTCATTCTCGCTCAAAAGCGTTCGTCAACTGTCGCATTCCGGTCTATTGTACAGCGCTAAATGAAACTAAATAATGTTATAGTAGCGCACGTACAATTCCGAAAACTTCTTGGATTTATCATCCGTTGGAATGTGCTTCATTTAACGACAGATGTGCGTACCTACGCGCAGATTAAATTTACAAGGGAGGTTCCAATCCACAGTGACATGTTTACGATTCTTAATTATTTATTTTCAAAACCAAAGGAATTAAGCTTTTCGTGGAAAACAACACCGTTTTAACAGCAGCTTTAGAACATTTCTGTAATCAAAATCGTGAGTTTCTTTTTTTCAAGCGTGAAAGTCATCATGGACACTAAGAATTTTTTTTTGGTTAAATTAAATAAACTGAAAAACTGATATATTTAAACCAATCATATATATTTTATTAAACATATTTTCTTTGCAACAAGCAAGCCCTTTGTTGTTTCAAATATATGCAAAAAGATGTACACCATTGACTGAAACAAAATATTTGATTACAAGCTTAATATAATCAAACAAATTATTTAGTTCAATATGGTCTTAGCACAATAATATCCTTCAACTTTGTAAAAATGTTGGATTGGTTCAATTACTTTCACATTGTTGAGACAACATGGGTACTATGTTAACTCAAACAATTTTTTTACTTCGGGGGAATAACTACTATATATTTAGGCGAAATATGCAGTTGGTTGGGGATAAAAATTAATTTCTAGTCAATGAAATGGCAAGTAGACACTTTAGAGTCTTAGATTACCCCATCACATGATTCCAACAAGCAGAGACTGGCATTATTTTATTTTATTCACCGTAAATTAGTCTTATTGAGTTCATGCGTTTAGTCTTTTGCCTTTTGCAGTGATGGCTAATATTTCGGAATTATTGAAGGCTTGGGGATTAACTAATATGTCAAATCAACATATATAAGAAGGTACTAAATAAGAAATAAGAAAATATATTTGAATGGCAGTTGTGGCAAATGTGGATGTTTAAATTTGTAAAATAGGTACATGTGAAGACCGTGGACTGCCGATGATCATTCAACATTTAGTATGAGACGATGTGGATAGTACAAGAAATCATTGGAGCACTGAAACACAGCCGACAATCCTGAATGCATACAATAATTTGAAAAGAGTGAGAAATATGAGACTAAAGCAGGGACAATTGTTAGAACAGTGCAAAAAATCGTGTATTTAAAACAAAAACAAGGTATGACAAGAGACAATCGAAGAAAATTTAACTAGTTTTCTTTACTTATGCAATTCTCATTTTCTTTATTTGATTTACATTTAGTTCATTTTAATTTTTAAAGTAATTTTGTAGTAGTATTTTTTTTTTTTAGTTGTATTCATTCTTATTTTTATTTTATGTATGTATGTGTTGTTGTACTTGGGTCAATCACCTTTTGGAAAATAAAATACTATTATTATAATATATACAAGACGAGTAGGTACTTTTAGCCGATAAAGTACAATTACAATTAGGAATGCACTAATCATAGAATTTAAGTTAAATAAAATTTGGCATTTGAGATATGTAAAAACATTATTTTTGAAATAAAATTAAATACAAATGTTGAATATTTTGTTCCATATATTCACCTAATAACCTATGCTAATGTATTAAACTTTAAACTAGGTAGGTACTATTTAGTGTTGAGCTAAATTATATTCATAATACTTACATAATGATATAAATGTTTCAGAATACACTACACTAGACATGTAAGAATGTAGCATTTCAACATTCTGTCTATGACAGAGTTTATTTTAACCGACAACTTTAATATTTCCTATAATTCGCGTTGAAATGCATTCAAATGAATTTTTTAAATTTATCACCTCACCTATATAGATTTAGTACTCAAAACTATGGTAGTAACACTAACAATAAGTACTTCATAACAGCTTACTGCAGGATTTACTCTATATACTGTTACCACACAAGTTATTATTGAATAGCGAAATTTTGTAGTAAGAGTTAATATTAAAGTTGTTTAAGGAATAAAAAAACTGCCGTAACAGGTATAAGGTAAGTAATTCTGACAAAATTATTGTTGAAATAAAAAAGGAACGCAGTAACCTCAATTAAATATTTAGTAAAGTGAGGCGCAATATATATTTTATTTAAAACAAAAATATTGTTACTCTAAAAAATATATATTTCAAATAAGCAAATAAATCTAATTGTTTCAACAAAAAATGTTTTGTTCTTCCGTGTGTTATTTCTAGTTGAGTCAATAAAACTCATTGTTTGAAGTAAAGTTTTTATTGAAGCTTTTAATATAAAAATATTGTTATTCCGAAATTTTACCCTGACAATCCAAATCATTGTTAATTTTATTTGGTGTTAATACAAATTTCTTAATAAGAATTTTATGAAAACCTCTTTTCTCAGCATACTAGGCAAAAAATAATCTTGTTAAATACTGCACATCTCTCGTATGTTATTAAATGCATATTGTGTATACTCATTGTCCATCTATCAAAACCGAAATGCATTAAGTACGTTCATACGTACATACATACATCCGTGAAAGGTTCTTTTTCTTATGAATAACAGCCGCATCTTTCGAAGTGTTATAAGCACAATAGGTCGGACAGACTGGCGCCCACCGATTCATTCACGTTTTCAGTTGGACAACGGGAGACGCGAACACAATGCACACTATATCTCCCCTGGCGAAAGATAGCGACGAACATCGTGTGATCTCTCGCAACCGCACAAAAGCAGGTACATTACGCTTAACATGCGGGCAGGCGGGTATAGATCATCTTTTATATATGGTATTGCACCGAATTAAATGTGTCCAGAACCTGAATAGGTACGCTTCGAAATCGGATAAGGTGCAGTTTTAGAAATAGACGCAAATGCTATTGACAATGGACGGTGTGTTGAGTTTTCATGGTGAATACCGTCTATGGAAACGGTTTAAGACATTTTATACGGTTAATTCTTCTTTAGGTTAAAGGAGCATTTCTAAAATCGTTCTGGTTACGGTACTCTGTTTTATCTAGTGATGGCTTTCATGTTGATATTTGTAATAAATATTACAAGAACCATCATCATCGTAAATAATATTTTATTGTTGTAGAAGCCTGATTCTCTTCGCTCTGTTTCTAGTGTGACTAAGGATCACCTTTCAATCACATCAATCAACGGATGATAATAATAATATACACCACGTGACCACGAACGTCACAGAAATAGTGTTTTTTTTTGTTATTTTACTGTTTGCTGTATTGCTTATTGTTTACGTTCTGTCATTCTGACGTTTAACGTGTTTGAAAGTGCTAGTTTTTACGTTTCCTGCGGTTTTCTTGTGAATTTTCGAAAATATAGTAACTGTATTTTTAAAGACTACTGAACGGAACGCTCAATATTTGCCTAGTGAAAATGACATTCTCGAATAAACAAGACAGATTCATTGTAATGGCGCATTTTTGAAGTATTACCCAGACACAAGACGACCACGAGTGTTATCTGAGGAAGCAGTAAATTGTAAACAAAGGCGAAATTATTGCTTGTGGTTTAATGACATGGTTTCACCTTTCGAGTTATATAAATAGCCAAAATTATCGTACCTAGGATACAAAAAACTCACACCTGTACAAAGAAACGACATTAGAGTCCATTGCAATAGAGGATGGTACATGTCGTCACTAAAACCCTGCTCGAAGCCTGGTGTCAATTACGCCCCGTTGCCGGCTAGTACTGTCTGTTACCTAGCAACGAGCAATCGACTACCAATATTCGTTCATTGCGCATGTGACCTAATGTACCATTCTCTATTGCAACGGACTCTACATCCCATTAAAACTGGTATATGGATTGCAATATCACGGTAGACGCATTATAACACGATACGGTTATTGCTGCTGGTTATAGATATGATATTTTAGAACCATTCAGTAATAAACTCCACAATGATGAACTCCAGAACAGATATTCCCAACAAGATGATGCTACCTCACATACAGCTGACAGCTACAATAAAATACCTTCAAAAATATTTTGGCAAACGATTAATAAGTAGAGGACGTTGGAAGTAGTGTTCCAAAAACCCTCTCCATACTCTTGATGGGCTGAGAAATGCCTTCACTGCAGCCTTCACTGAGCGGAAATATCAACGAAGAAGTTTTAAACAACGTGTTTCACAATATGCAACGATTTACGTTTACTAAATGATGGTGGTCATTTCGAGCATTTATTGAAGATAAAATTTTTAATAAAAATATTTTTTAAAGTATTTTTGTTTTTAATGTAATCTAAAAAGCAATTTATTTTTGAAAGTAAAAACAAAGTATGACACGTCTCTTGTTTTAAGGTTAAGTTAAAAAATATCTGACAACCAGAAATGTGACATACCAAGTTAACAATGTTGCCACCTTAAAATTTGAGATCACGTAGTTGTCATATCCGGTTGCTCACTCTGTATCTGTCAGTATTGACTATGCCTGCCGGTAATACTGAATAATGCAAATAATTTCATTTCTGCCAAAAGTTTCCATGGCAACATAAAAGTGCGAATATTCTTTATCAAATATATTTGACAAACCACCCAAAACTGTATATCATTGTAATTCTTGAAAAGTGTCTATGTGAAACGATACAGGGTGATCCTTTTTTAAAAAATACTGATGACGTCACATCTCAAAACATGTGATAGTTATCGGAAGTCAAAGTATGTCACACAGTGGGATAAAAATACTACAAACTACTTTTCTTAAGATTATTTTTTAATAGAACCCATAACTTAGCCAGAAATCAGCTGTTCCCACACATTTGCCTAACCCTGTATATTCATAAAATACTCTCTTATTATAAGTGTTAAATTTGGTCTACCAAGGGCTATTTTAGAGATCGTTCTTTACCACATCTCATCCTTTTCGTTAGATACATTCGAATTGGCATCATAATTTTTTCTAATTCGTCGAAAACTATTCACCATCGAGAGAGTAGTGAACAGATGTCGCCGTTATAAAAGCATCGACATCAACATCGAGAAAAGGACCCGACCCTGAAGTTCTCCGACAATGAGTGCCTGGCTACACGATCCGGCCAGGTTTTTGTACCATATTTGGACGACGGTATACTTACATACAAAGGTATGTAACGTAGCTAGATTTGTTAACATTGTCGGCGATACAGCGTTTAAAAATTAACTCGCCTCTGTCTTTCTCGAGATAACACACACACCGTGTGTGAGATGTTTCGGATAAGACTCGCTCGCGGCTCTAAGTTATGCTGCGAATGGTATCAACACATCCACTTGGACGTGTCTCTAATATAATTTGACTGTAAATTGATTTAAAAACAAACAGGTATTGTAGAATATTTTTTGCATCGAATAACAAAATATATATTGTATCAGTAATATTCTCTTCAAACAATCTACAATACTTAATTAATTTATAAATTATATTAAACCTTCAGAATGTGTGTATGTAAATATCTGCAGTATTTGAAGTACAGCAAGAGAAAAAAGTAACCACGGTTCCTGTTAGTAAAGAAAAAGGTGACATGAACATATTTTTTTGCGAGATATATTGTGAATATTTGGCTCTAGTGAATAAAAGAAATGAGGTACACCTTTCCGACTATATAGGCAATAAATACCGCTGTGTGTTATTTTTGTTTGCGGTTTGTCAAAATTCATGTATTATTCTTTGAATAACCATACAAGAATGTCGCTGTTCGAATAGTCATTTCTATTAATATTGCGTTGTGCAAAAGTGTAATTACGATGATATACATAAACAGTTATGGTTGGTCAATGAATTTGACATTAATCCCTTTTCAGAGCCAGCTATAAACATTTAAAGATAGGGCTACTTAGTCTGTTTAGCAAAAAGTCGCTCATATCTCAAAATCTATTAAAGATAGGTATAGGGAATGCTGATATAAAGTGATAGGGGATGATATTTACTTCCTAATTTCGAATTAAAATACAGGGTGTTCTATTTCAAAAAATTGAGTTTACTGCATTTGAAAATATTTCACTTTGTTCCTCAGTTTTGAACACCCTGTATGTTAGAATGTAAAGTGTGCGTACCGTTTCTTAGGGTTATATTCATAACATAGCAAATTTGGAGTCTCTACTTGCAGTATTAATCAAGATATTAATTTGCCAATGATGCAATGATTATGACTAAAAAAAAAGAAAAACTTAAATAACTCAAAAATGGGAACATGTTAGCTATAGGAATAGCTATTGAAAATTGACGTATTTATAGTTGTAGAATCCAAAAATGAATTAAAAAATAGATCATTCTATTTAAAACAACAAAGTTGACGTCCATTTCCGGTCAACCGGAAGTGATATTTTGGTTGAAGTATTTCACATTTATAGTTCCAACCGAACAGATAATAGTGCCAAAATCTCAACTATAATAAATAATAGAACATCATAAACTTTTAATGAACCAGTTACGTGGAATATCCCATAGAAATTTTGTTCAAGCACCGCAGTCACTTTTTTCTCTTGCTGTACTATAAATTTCCTCTGGACTGTATGTGTTTGGAAGTGTTGACAAACTCAGAACTTTTTCTACTAATATACACAGAAAGATATGCAGATTACCTAAAATAATATATTAATAAAATTTAAATTTAATAATAGGTACATTATATTTTTAAAATTTACATTTTTATTTTGTTATACCGGCGTTCCTAGTGTTATAACTTATAACGACTAGGTTTGCATTTACATATGTATTTAGGTATGTGTAAAAATACATGTAGGTCGGATGAATGTGCAACGGCAATAATTTATATGCGGCGTTAATATATGACCACTATAAAAGCGATATAAAAGTCGTGAGAATTTACCTATCAAGATTCGCGGTGCTCAGAAACGCCACTACAACACGACAACATCCGTTCTATAAATAAATACGTACACACACATACAGTATACGTCTTTTAAATGGTGCATATTCAAGATGTAACACCCAGAAGTTGTTTATTATTTTGCATCAGACAACTGGGCAAATGTAATGGGAAAAAAAAATATACATTTTCAACTATAGGCAAGAGAGTTGATAGTGTCATTGCACACTACATACATACATAATATGTATACAGGCAAATTGTATACGCCAAATTTAAACTGACATTTACAATTGCATAAACCAGCACATTACATTTACCTACTATTTGGGTAGCGCATCAAACAAGTATGTAATATACAGGGTATTTCAAAAGTAATCTGAAGTATTCTTGTGGGAATGTAGAAGGTTTGTCATTCAGTTTTAGTGCGAAAAGTTCCTATAAACATGTGTGATAAATTTTGTAGTTAATGAGATACAAGGTGCTCAACGCAAAGAGTGCAAGCTTTTACATTAAGAAATTAACAAATTAATGTATTTCTGCTAATAACTGTAATCATTAAGAGGTTTTTTTTTCCCAAGAAAAATTTTCTCCTCACCCAGGATTCGAACCTACACTCTCTCGCTTCTCGGACGAATGCCCTACTAATTAGGCTAGAGAGGAGCGTAGCTATATAACCACCCACATTTTTCATTTCCCTACCTAACTAACGCAAAATTATTCAGGTGTTTTTCTGATTTTACATACGACAAAAACATAACATAATATAGACCACATGAGTTATTTAACCGAAGATCGTCGAGTAAAATATAATGAATGGTCTAAGCATAAACGGACATATTTGTTACAAAGAATTGGAAACTCAATGTTTATTTTCTTTTATTTGTTTACGTAAGCAAATGGCTTGTTCTTTTTTTTACTTAAAACACTATTATGATATATTTTTCAGGAATAACTCCCTTGTTATATTTATTATTTCATTTTCATAATGTTTACCCTAAGAAAGATATGAATGGTAGTTTATTTTGATTTGAAATACTATAGTTATTAGTTACCTATATTGAAGGCTGTTACTATTATTTCGAAAAAGTCCTAATTTTGCTAGAAAAAATCTTTGCAGGTACTTACCTCTTTGAATGATGGTGATGAAAGATACAGAAAATATAATAATAAAAATTTACGTAAATGACACTGGCAATTTAACTAATTTCCATTCTTCAATTATTTGTACACAGTTATTATCTGCACCTTCTCCACCCCGATCGATAAGTTGTATCATCCTTTCTTCCTCGTGCCAATTTTCTTGTTTGCCATTGGTTAATGTTCCGTTTCCAGTGCTAAGGTTGCGAGTTGACTTTCTTAGGTGTCGGAAAGTTTGCAACAGATACAAACTTTTTCGGATCAGACGAAATATCCATGGATGACACCATAAAAGCTAGCATTTTTAGTTCCTGCTCATACAAATTGCATTTTGAAGCTCTTAAAGTTAAACTTGCTTTCCTTATGCATTCAAACACTCGATTTAGTCATTCTATATGTTCTTCAAAAGTGTTACTAACCACCATATCATCCAAATAAATGACTACTTCCTTCTACTTTGACTTTTTAAATACTGTATCTGCTATGTATTAAAATGTGCTAAAAGCGTTGTATGATCCAAAAGGCAATCGAGTTCATACAAATCACCAGCTGATATAAAAGCTATTTTATGTTTATCTGTTTTTTTTTAATTGCATATTCCCAGTAACCACTATTAGACCTCCTTTAGATGAGGCGATTAGTTGATTCTACTAGTTGAACGGACGGTTGTCAAGGAGCATACTGATAAGAACCCCTTCATACGGAGTCAACTTGTCCGCTCCGGCGGCTTCAATAGGTCTTCAATAACAATCAACTAGTTGAGAGTAAACCAATGTGATTTTATCCTAGAATAATATTACACTTTATTACTATAATTAATAAGTATTAAATATTCTTGAACTCAATTTTTATTACAGGGAAGTGTCTAAACCGAAGTCCGTATACGACTGGCCCGTCTGCGTCTAATTAACAGGCTTGCCTACTGTGATAGTGGGAGGCCTTCCCCGCAAGTGCCTAGCACTGACAAAATGACTCGATCAACCAGCGGTCAGCGGGGCACGAAGCAGCTGACCCCACTTGTAATGTAATTTTTGCATATACTGAGACCACCCCCTCTTCCGCTAGCTCCGCGCGGATACCTACAAACGTCTGAAATGATGGGGCCAATTTAGACGTGGCCCCAGTTCGTCCCTTGTCTGCATAAATAACTACAAAGCGTGTTTGTTCGCATCAACTCATGGGAATCGCAATGTTCGTTCTGTACTTAAATGTGTGTGTGAACGTATATTTATCGGTATTTTTTACAGAAAACAAAAGCTCCTTAATGGTTAATTTGTAATTCGCAATGGTAAGGCCATGGCCCCCCACGGCTCCGTAAGAGGGGCCGTCCCTGCTAAAATGTTTCAACGAGATGAACCTTTGTGTCAATAGATGTATAGTTCAACACATTTCGAAGAGATAATATCACACTATAACTAACAGCTTCTTGCGGGTTTCGCCGTGTGTCAAAACTTTCGCTCGACGTTTCGCTGTTCATATACTGACAGCTTCTTCAGGATAACTGAACTGATTCTCCATGGTCCGACATTCTCTTATATACGCCCTGGTGCATCCAACCGTGTAGTTTCTCGCTCCATTGACCGTGACGGTTCGTAGTAGGCTCTTCCACGTGTTGCTAAGGTGGTACCCTTCTTCTCTGTTAACGGTTTTATTCTTCTCTATTTCGATGGCTTTCCTGATGAGTCTTTTCCCGTAGTTCTTGGTGGTAGTTATTACTTTTACATTCTTGAAATGCCATTTTGTGTCGGTGGTCGTGCATGTGTTATGCCACGCTGATTGCTCGTCCTTCTTAATCTTGCGTCCTCTCGTGTTCTTTTATTCTTGTGTCGAATGGCTCTTCCTGTTTGTCCGACGTTGCACTGTCCGCATTGGCATGTTATCTTGTAGATACTTCTGTGCGCCCCTGGGTATCTTATCCTTTGCGGTCGGTAGATACTGCTGGATCGACGTTGCAGTCCCGAAGCGTACTTGTCGTTACGTTTCTTCAAAATTCGGTCTACTTTTTCGGTGACTCCTGCTATGTAAGGTAACACGCCATCCTCTTCGTGGTTCTCTAGTTTTCTCTCAGTGTCGTCTTCTTCTTAGTGGCTCTCCTTATGTCGATGTCAGTGTACCATTCTTCTTTAGTGCTTTCTCCAAATGTATCTTTCAACTGGTAAGATGTTGCTTCGTCACTGATGGTTTCGGCTCTGGATAGCAATGTTTGTATTAATGTCTTCTTCCTGCATCGGATGATGGTGAGAATCTTGCATGCAGATATCTATCGGTGTGCGTCTTCTTTCTAAATACTGCGTGCTGCAAGCACTCCTCTTTTGTTTCTTGACCATAACATCCAGGAAAGGGAGATTTCCATTTTGTTCTTTCTCCATGGTAAAACTTGGATGGCTGGGTGCTGTGAATTTATGTGTTCCAAGAACTGTTGTAGTTTTTCTTACTCCGTGTTGCCATATTAAAAAAGTATCGTCGACATATCGCAGCCAACACTTGGGTTTCATATCGCTGGAACTTAGGGCTTCTTCTTCAAATGCTTCCATAAACAAGTTGGTTATTACTGGTGATAAAGGGCTTCCCATTGCTGTTCCGTTCTTTTGCTCGTAGTATTTTCCTTCATACAAAAAGTATGTCGTGGATAAGCATAGTTTCACTAATTCAATGATGTCTTCTTGTAGTCCAAGTTCTGGAAGTAAGGCCAGTGCGTCCTCCGTGGGTATGTTAGTGAATAGCGATATAATGTCGAAACGAATATCACACTGTTTACCTGTGATACAGTCTGATAGTAAATTCGTTTACGATTCACAAATCTTATGCTCTTAGAGTACAGCCCGTATAGATGTTGAAATATGAATCGCATAAGACGGCGCCAACATTTTACATGAGCACAATCCGCGCATTTAATTATAGATCGACAGCGGCAGAGGCAGGCGACTCGCTTCTTAAGGTCATCCGGTCGCCTCTCGACGGGCAACTAAGAAAAGAAAATGTGTCTACGCAGAAAATCCGATCAGATCCGCCGGTATTGCGGAAATAGTCAAAGCGCGGACGGCAGGTTAATTGGCGTCGCGTGTCTAGCTGATATATCGCTAATTAACCGGCGCTCCCATGAAAATCGACACGTCTAGGGTCGCTCCGGCAAGATAAGCCCGTGTTTATGCGTATAACGTTTTGCGAATGAATACCGTATATGTATGCGGAGTCGTTAATTAATACGGTGTTGAGAATAATAATAATAATTTTCGGACTCTTGTCTCTCAACGAAGAGCACGTGATGGTTTGGTTAAAGCTGATTTATGTACATATATTAAACTAAATAAAAGATTCAATAACGATAAAACTTACACTTTAATTAACAGATATATTTTTAAATTTTTTGAGTGGCAAGTTTTTTACTTTTACTGCTAAGTGGTTATATATTTTTAAACATTAAAACTGACAAGATTACTGCATTCTGCTCAATTCAGTTTTAGGTGGCAAGAGATACGATTTGGCTGTACCTCAAGTGCTGTGATTGTGCACCAACTCACGTTTGGCGAAAGGGTGGACGTAGTTAGTATCTGTGAAAATTAAACTTTCTAGTATATAAAGTAATGGTAGTGTCAAATTGTTACAGTCTATATACAGTGTGTTAAAAAAAAGTTGTCGGATATTTTACCCAATTGTAGTACTGGTGGAAATAAACAAAAAAAGTCTTAGTCAACATGGGTCCGCAATTCAACTGTTTTTGACATATAGTCGATTGCATATATTATTGTTTTAGTAGGATAAAAATTTTCAAAGAAATTCTGATCGCAATGTAAATTTCTAAGCACGCTTCACACCTTCTTATGAAAGATCGACGCAATCTTTCGAAAATTCCTGGAGTCCTCCGAATTTCCACGCAACAATTTACGATTCGTTGCCTGAGTTCTTCCAAATTGTTTACAGATCGTGCGTACACTAATTGTTTTAGATGCCCCCAAACACAGAAGTCTAAAGGTGTCAGGTCAGGGGACCTAGGAGGCCATGCAGTTGGTCCACCCCGTCCTATCCATCTCTCGTTGTAATCTTGATTTAAGAAATTTCTAACTACGATGGAAAAATGCGCAGGAGCTCCATCGTGCATAAACCACGTATTTAATCTGTTAAAAAGTGGCACGTCTTCCAATTTCTTAAAAAATCCAAGTATACTTGTCCCGTTAAACGATTAGGGAGAAATACTGGACCAATTAAACAGTCTCCAAAAATAGCAAGCCAAACATTTAGCGAAAAACGGTTTTGGTGATGCAGTTCAACAACAGCGTGGGGATTTTCATCTGCCCAGACGTGATTGTTATGAAAATTGAACATTCCGTCTCTTGTAAACCCAGCCTCGTCACTAAATAAAATCTGAGTCGCAAAATTAGGAGTTTCTGCCAGCTTTCGTAAAACCCAATGACAAAAACCCTACGTGCATCATAATCGTGAGGAGCAAGAGCTTGCACGCGTTGAATGTGGTAGGGATAGAGCTGCTGTTCCCGCAGAATTCTCCAAATGAGAGGATGACTGACGTTCAGTTCTGCGGCAAGTCTTCGGGTGCTAATATTTGGGTTGTCTTCTACCCGTCTCAAAATATCTAATTCTACTGCGGGAGAAGAAACTGATCTAGGTCTACCAGAACCACCATTAATTTTAAATGAACCAGTTTCGGACAGCCGGATATGGTCTTGAGAAAATCTTATCACTCGGTAACAACCGATTTGGAAATTCTTCGGCATACACAGTGGCATTACCATTCGCACGACCGTACATAAAATGCATATCGGCCATTTCTGCATTTGTGTACTTATACATAATTTGAGAACAAAAAAAAATTGACGCAAATGATAAATAATCTGATGACAGATGTTTGACAGAACTAATTTTAAGTCACAATCAGTTGTTTGACAAAGGGAACTATTCTCAAAACCGAAAAATGTTTTTTTTTTTTTTTATTTTAAAATATGCAATCGACTATATGTCAAAAACAGTTGAATTGCGGACCCATGTTGACTAAGACTTTTTTGTTTATTTCCACCAGTACTATAATTGGGTAAAATATCCGACAACCTTTTTTTAACACACTGTACAGTCATTAGTGTTACATTCTTTTTTGAGTTTGTTTATATTGTAAAAATGTATCTATGTTGATATTAATAGGTATATATGTTAAAAAAGAGAAAAGATATAGATCTCAAGATAATGGGCTCGTAAATGTACACAGTCGTATAATAAGTAATAGAGACCACCATGTTTAAACTGCAGTAGATAACTATAATAAATAATAATAATAATATAATATTTCTGTAAAGTGCCCATCAGGCGTTGAAGCAGCCATTCTCAATATATAAAACATACAATTTTATAAAAATGTAAAATGTTAAAGAGTAAATGTATAGTAAAGTAAATATATAAGTAAGATATATATAAATATACATATAAATACATTGTCAAAACATAAAGGCGCGGGGCCACTGCACGCGAAGCGAAGCTAAGCTCAGCGAAACTAATTTCCTTGAAAATTAATTCCCATGTAATCATACGCGCATCTTCGCTAGCCTAACTTCGCTTCGCTTAGCTTTAGTTGCCGCGTCTGCGTAAGATTACATGGGAGCTAATTTTCAAAGAAATTAGTTTTGCTGAGCTTCGCTTCGCTTCGCGTCCAGTGGCCCCGCGCCTTAAGGGTGTAATAATAATTTTTCAAGTATTTACAATATTGTAGTAATAACTTCACATGTAATTTTTTTTTTTTTAGTATAGGGAACTGCAAATTTCCTAAATTAATAACAACAACATTTTCAACATCTCTTTGACTCTCTTTCACCCTTGCCGTAATTGATTTTATTTATTAACTCAGTGCGGGCGTCACCAAAATGCGTATATGCCATTTTAAGCGTTTCACAAGCAATTTATAGCCGTGTTTTGAAATGATAACTGGCGCGAATCTATTTATAGAAGACTTTAGACTAAAACCACGATGTTACTCCGACTTAAATGCGCAGACAAATGATGGGATGCGACCTGTGACATTCGACGGCGAGTTCGACAAATTTCTGTTGGCTTTTTAAGACATTGTCTACGCTTAAATGATTCGGGCCGTGGAAGTAGTTCATTTCGATAACTAATTGTAGAGTATTATAGTATTGATAAGATTCTAGTAAATAATATATATATATATCGTGTTTACAAAACACTTTATACATATTCTTTGCTGGCGGATAGATCTGATAAGAATCGACAAATATAATAATTTATATACAACGCCAGTACAGTTAAGAAAATATATATGTGGATAGTTCTCTAACACGTACACAGACAGCGAACAAAATACAGCCAACGTATAGGGAAATATCATCCCTCTCAATAAATCGCGGCAAAGCGCAAACATTTTGTGATCGTTAATATTGTATGCGTCGAATTATTATTTGAAGAGAAAATGTTGGAGATTTAATGTAATGACTTCTAAACAAATCCATTCAGGCATAACAACATAAAAAAACACAACTGAATTATGTACTATTAGAGTCTATTGAACATATTAGTCTGTTATTCTACACCATTTTGACTTCTACTGCAAGAAAGGTCGCTAGTCTGATAATTAGTAATTGCTAAGAGCCTCTATAATATTTATTATACACTTTGGATGCTGTGAAGGAGATTTTTTTCTTGGATTTTCTTGATATCGGTGTTGTTCTCCTGACGTGGGTCTTTTTTGCAACGTCTTTAGTTTGTCACTCCAGGGGAGGAGATTCCATTCTGAAGTGCTCTGAGGTGTATGCAAGCTGATATTTGAGGTATCTGGTCCAAGTACTGTTTAAATATCTGTGTAAATAAGTATTTAACATCTCGAACATTTTGCGGTTACTCTTCAGATTTGTAAACGAGAGTTGAAATTGAAATTTTAATATGTATAGGTTGCTATCTTATGATAGCGGAATATTTAAAAGTTATTTTGAAAATTTAAGAATCCAAAATATACTGGATAGTAGTTAATATTTGATTTAAACATTCTAAGTAAGTATACTCACCTTGGGTAAGAGTTCTCATAATCTTTATATGTTTTTGACATAAATTTGTTAATAAATTATGCATGTTATTAATAATTACATTGTACATACAAGTTAGTAATTCAGAACACCCAAAACGTACAGCCACCTCGGCAATGTAGCGATAACTGATAGAGAAGGATAAATATAACCAGCCATTGTTTAGAAAAAGGGAAGATTACTGGTGCGCATGATCTGCAGTGGTGAAGTCTAGAAATATCAGATATATTCATACGTTCATAGTCATCTAGTGAAGTGGAATGATATTTAAAAATGAGTATCTGTAAAGGAAAAGCAGATTTATTTATAAAGTTTTATTTATTTAAAAAAAAATAAATAAATAAAACTTTATAATTAAATCTAGTTTGAAAATAACAGTATTATGTATTTTACTGCTATATATTTATTTTTATCATTTAACATCATGGCTCATAGAAACAGATGTAAATGAATTTATTTTAATTAAATTTAATTTAATTAAAATAACTTTTCTTGGAAATAAAAATAATTCAAAGTCTCGCTTAGGATTAGGCAAGGGGTAATATTCTCCATCGTACCTGTAATTGGTGTTGTCTACATATGAAAGAACTGTCCACATACATAATTCCTTTACTGTGCATAGTATACCTTTGTCAGGTTTTATATGAAAGCGTTTTCTTTTGTTTTTAAGCCCTTTAGCAATGTGCATTTCATTACGTTACGTACAAAAGCTGTTTTTATATAAAATCTGACAAAGGAACAGACAAAGAAGAGCTTATGGTGGAGATGATATCGAGGTTTCTTCTTCGCAACTTGCAGATACGTATATGTATGTAACATACCATACCAACTTATTATAATACTTATTGCACGCGGCGGCAACATAAACAGGCGTATTTATTATACGTTCTACGTTACGTAGTACGTATGCATCGAGTGGCCGGCGCCAACGATGTCGTTGTCGAATGATCAAAGACATCTCCGTGGCGTAGCGCAGCGCCCACTTCTCGAGAGTGTTGACCCCGTGCGGTGCGACGGTTGGCACCTTGGCACGCTGCGCGCTTGGGCCGCCTATCTGGACATCTCGCCGGCCGGACGTTGTGGGTTGTGGGTGAACTGCACTCCTCGGAGAAAGCTGGACAACCCACCCGCCGCTTATCGTATCTCACCTTTTTTTATATGTACGCGCGTTTAAACTACGACCTGTGCCGTTGTTGTAGGTGGATCGTGTCCGCCGTTCCTAAATCGAAATTATTCGTTTCGTGTTTACACATAAAATATTTTTCGCCGGATATATTAAGGAACCGTATGTTATTAAAGGGAAAGTTTACGGATTACCGATGTGCTATAAAAAATTCGATTTGATGATAATCTAGTTAGAGCGACTATTGTAATTACCGATGACGAATTAATAAGAAAATTATTAGGGGATAAAAGTAATGGGAACATTATTACTGTTGAAATTCAAAATTCTGGAGGATTAAAATTCATTGGTATATCTTTATATACTCAGTGACATTACAAGTATTACACCTAAAAGAAATAATTGGTACGACTTGATTTTTTGGCAATGCGATAATTGTACAACAAAAATAAAACGATAACATTCGCAAGAAATTTTATTAAAACGTAATACGAAAATAAATTAATCTACTCCATAGCTGAGTACACTCCTGCACACGTCTGGGCGTCGAGAAAATGAGATGGTCGATATCTGCTTGTGGTACCTCGTTCCAAGCAACTTGAACTTCGTGGATTAACTGTGCCAGAATCTGTGGAGGATGGTGCAAAGTGGATAGTCTCCTCCCCATGATATCAAACACATGTTCAATGGGGTTTAAATTCGGTGAAGGGGCGGTGGCCCGCCTGCTTCTTGCAGAAAGTCCATAGTGCGACGAGCAATATAAGGGCGTGCTTTATCTTGCTGAAAAAGAATGTGTGGACAGCTGTCAGGATCAAGTAGTATGTGTAGGACATCATCAAACAGTGCACGCGGCTGTCATACTGCCTCGAATAAAGAGAAGTGATGATCGGCTACCATAGGCTATACCCTCCCAAACCATTACTTCAACAGTTCTATGTACTATCTTCCTCAATTAAATCCGAATCTAACCCCAGTAAATTCTTAATTATTTATGCAACCGAAAATAGAGTACACTTAAGTGTTAATTGAGTACTTGTAGTTTCGGTTGCATAAGCAATCGAAGATTGGTAGAGCTTAGATTCGCATTGTATTTGTGAAAGATGTTATGATGATCATACTTAAATTTCTTTATAATTGTCTACATAACAAGATTCGATGTTCTGAAATAATAAATAGCTTAATGTTTCACGTTCCCAGATTCTCTGCGCGATACGTTCCTACCTTTTACGTGCCGTTTTCAATATGTGTAGTAGTTACAACTCCATTAGCATGTACTGCGATATTTTTTGCTGTAGTATCACTACTTTAATTACAATATTTTCTCCTAAACGAATAATATGAATAATTTGCTGTTCACGTTTTAAAATTGTATTAATATTTGGAGTCTGGAATTAATCTCTGGTTGTAGTTATGATTTTGTATATTATTAGCTGCACATACGTAGATTTTGATTTTATTAGACTTAAGTTTTCTTTGTATAATTTGTCCTTAATATGGTTATACATACTGTTGGGCAAATAAACCATTATTATTATTATTATTATTATTACAGTACCGAGTACAGGTGGTTGTAATATCGCATGCAAATCTTCGGAGTTCCGCAAGGAAATTACCTAGCTCCTATCTTATTTACACTCTTTATTAACGATTTCTACTCATCTTTCGAGTATTACAACTTTTTATCTTAAGCAGACTGATCTGATTCCATACATTTGCAGAAGGACTTAAACCAACTATCGGTCTTTGCGATTGTTTGGCTTTATTAAAAGAACATGTGCAGACGTCACAAATGTCATAGCGAAAATTACACTTTTCAACTCACTAGTTAGATCTATCTTAGAGTATTGCTGTATAATTTGGTCACCTTACTATGCTACACATATCAACAGAATAGAAAATGTACAAAGAAAAATGGTGAATTTCGTATTATACAAACGACATATCAACAAAGAGAGTTATGACTATACAGATAGGCTTAAAATTCTAGGGATCAATTTCCTCGACGCTTACTGGGCTTAAAATTGGGTTACCGTTTACTGTATAATTCCGTAGATTCTCCAACATTAATATCCGAAATTAACTTACGAGTACAAACTTTCAATTCCCGAAGTCAGACCACTTTTCAAATCCCCTTCCATAGAACGCTTTATGGACCAAATAACCCTTTGCATCGAATGTTGAGCTACCTTAACTCCTTAGATAACATTGATCTGTTCCATTGCTCTTTTCCCGCTTCACACATCACATAATGCATAATGAATCTGGACAGTAATCTAAGTTTGTAAAATTTAATTTATGCTTATATAATGTTTATTTTTTGTAATAACTCCAGTCTTTATACATACATAATTAATATTTTAAGTATTTCTTTTGCTCTTGTTATTTCCTCTCACAAGAATTTAATTTTCTGATGAATAGAAAGATGTACTAATTGGAAATTCTTTCTGTAAGTACAATAAATAAATGAATAGATATAGCGGCTCACTATCAGTAACAGGGTCTATGGGGTAGGCTACTTCCTAGGCCCAGAGTAAGGCTTTTCCATTATTTTTCCTTACTCCTTGGCGAATGCTGGGGAATATCAGAGAAAACATAATAACAACTGGATTTATTATATTTTTGTTATGATTATTAACTAAATAATAGGGAAATTATCTAGTTAAATTAGGAATATTTCCATTGTTATGGGATCCATATAGTACTTAGAATAAGTAGCTCGTGTAGTATCTTCAGGTGAAGTACGGGGTTTACGATGAGTTGTAATTATTTAGCTTTTGCA
This sequence comes from Protaetia brevitarsis, assembly GCA_004143645.1. Classification (NCBI taxonomy): domain Eukaryota; kingdom Metazoa; phylum Arthropoda; class Insecta; order Coleoptera; family Scarabaeidae; genus Protaetia; species Protaetia brevitarsis. The sequence goes on from RXPK01000138.1 coordinate 1,416,002, forward strand.
TAAATAGAGTGTATATTCTCTCTTACTAGGAACATTTCAAACGAAAAGTAGCAGCACAGTATAAGTATCGAAAACTAGTAGGTGCATTACATACATTCAAACTAAAATCGTATCTAGTCGGTATTCGTCTGACTCATCGCCGAACAATCAACAGTCGTTCAACGTCAGTCCCTTAAAACCGTAATTTTATGCGCCAACACGGATTGACCGGCGTAAACACTTTTATAGCCCTTCTTTCAATAGATATTTAAATAGTCTAATCGGTCCAAGTCACATTCTGAAGTATATATTATGCTCCTTGTATCCTTGTAACGATGGGGAGTCATTTTCTAGAGCAGCTTAGTCAACTAGTAACTGTAAATACATAGTTATAATTTTAAAATCTTTTGGACTAGTGATGGGCGATTCTAATCTTTTTCGCGATTTCTCTCGATTTCCAAAAGTAAATTAAATGACTCGTACCGAAAAATCGTAAAGGATTCATACCTTAGTTTAGTATACCATCATTTTGTTATTATTTGTAAGAAGTTTGAGATCCGAAAAGATAAGCTGTTGTATTCTTCAATTCCAATTATTATAGATTTTTTTTTCCAATGCGGCGAAATTTCGAAATCTATTTTATTTAAAATTTATTTATTTATATATTCTACAACAATTTGCGCAATGATAGTAAAAATTGGTGAATCCATTGCACACCCAAAAATTTGTTTATAAAATTTATATTTATATTTATTTTTATATTGGAAGTACATTTGTATAATTGCATTTTGAATTCTGTTATTGACATATTTGTAAGATTTTCTGTTTGTTAAAATTTAATAAAGCTCTTTCATAATTAACTAAATAATCAAATCAATGTATTATACTACAACCCAATCATTATAAAAAACAAAAAGATATAAAAAATTTAAGCTTTATATTAAAACAAAACAATAATGATTTTTTCATTCATCAACCAAAAGATTTACTTATAAATAATTTTAATGTCCCTTTTTACAATTTATATTTTTATCTATGTCTTAAAACTTGGAAATGTTTTAAAATAGAGCCATGTACTTCTATTTATTATAATGATTTAGAAACCTCTTGGTTTTTAACTGCCAAAAAAGAATATATACTGGTCAAGAAATTTTTTTTAAAATCTACATGTTTTTCTTGTTATAGGAGCCGTGTGACATGGAGTCTCCGGAAACACTGCAGCCTCTTGGCTTTTTGTACTTAGTCTCCCATTTCTCTTGCCCATTAAATTATACCAGCCATTGCAGGATCCTAGTACCTGCACTAATTTGTACAGGTCTCTGGCTGGTTGTTCGAAGCAATCCTCTGGGCTCACTAAAAATTTCCTGTCTTCTTGTGTCCAGAGCCTCGCGTTCACACAGAATGTGGTATGAGTTATCTGTCATCTCATTATGCAATCTACACTTGATATCTCCAGCGTTCATCCCAATATTCTGTAGGAGCCCTTTCAGTGTAGAGTGTCCTGTTGTTTGAAGATCTGTTAGGATGCGAAGATGATTCCTACTGAGCTGCAACAGTTCTTCAGCTTTCGTCTTTAATGGTCCAGTGTTTCTCTTTGACGCAACTATTTCTTACCTGCTCTCGTGCTGCATTTTTAGACACTCTTACACGGAAAAAATGTTTGAAAAATACCGACAATTGTAACACCAATTCGTACAAATTGTTATAGGATTCGTAACGACACCAAATTGTGGTAATTAACCGAATATTATTGTAGGACTTTTACAATGGGGAATTTTTCCAATAAATTGTAATAATATATCTTACAATAGCATAGGAATATTTCAAATGTATCGAGCACCCCTTTATATTGTTAACTAGTAATAAATGCAACAGCAAATGTAAAGGAATCACTTTCTTAGAATAGATTTTTTCCAACAATTGTGAATTTAAAGGCAACTATTTTGCAGCAAAATACCTAATAGAGTGTTCTAATATTTACGCGTAAATTTTAGCTGTTGATAATTAATGTTTTAGAATTTCAACTTTCCTTTTAGTAGTTTAATATTAGCTATAATATAAAATAGCATACGGTACTAGCGTATTGGTGTAATTTTTGCAACAACACGAGGTGCAGATTGCTACAAATTACTGAATATTTTCACATACATTATATATGTATTGTAAAACTATTATTGTAGATATGAAAGGGTAATAGAATAAAGTTTTCCATTTCCAATAAAACAGATTTATTACAATAGACCACGAATTAGTACATTGTAGACATATAGGTAACAGTACAAACTAAACTTTATTTTACAAAATAAATGGTATTTTGGTAAAAATTAGAAGTTGAATTGGCGTTCTTCAAGTGTATTCTTCAACTTTCTTCCGAAAAATCTTCACTGAGTGTATATTCGTGTTTTACTTCGATTAGTAACAGAAAGGAGGAAATAGAAGTGATGCAGACCTGTAATAGAAATATATACTAGTAATCGAAAATTTCGTTCTATTTGGGATATCGTTTTTTTTTTTTCGTAGTGATAATGATTTAAAATCAACTACAACTGCCACCGCTAGACAAAATGATGGTACCGTATCAGGTTATTAGTACAGCGCGTTAGTCTTTTAAGATGAATTATCAACAGTTTCTAATTCTCTTGAAAACAGCTACGTATTATTAACGCCGCTAGTAACGTAGCGTTACTATGTTTAAGACGAATTTTCAATGGTTCTCTAATCGGTTGGAAGCAGTTACATACATGCTCCGAACGCGGCCATTTTGGTTCAACGGTTATACGCCAAATCTTGCAGTACGGTATTTTATACCTAGTATAGGTATGTTCATAATTGCCAAGGGAAAATATTGATGTTTATCTAAGAGATAATAGAAATTACATATTTACTTACCTGTAAATCTCTTGTAAACAACTGAAGTCCCACTCTTCTAAACGATTTTTTACAAAGGTATCCATTGCGTGGCCACTATCCACTGCACGACTGCACAATTAATAAACGAATAAAAACTTTTGTGCGGGGTAGGGGTGGAACACGGCGAACTACCAATAGGAGTGCGACCCTTGATCACACCAGCCCGATTGTTCACGAATTTTAACGAAATGCAATATTTTAGAAGTGTACATACTTAATTTTGCATTTTTGTGTGGGAAGTGTAGAAAGTTTTTGTTTTATAAACTACTACTATAATTATAAGTTTTTCAAGAATAAAACATATCGTCCATATTGATATTGGTGAAGTGGAATAATTCATATTGATAATGGAAAATGTGCTACTACAAAATAGCTCCAAACATTTATAAAATTTTGCTGTACAAGAGGTGTAACAGTACCATCAATTAATGGAATTCTTCATATAATTTCGGTTCCTACACGCTTATTTCAATAATTAATAAAGTATTTTTTTCGGTGTAGAACACGATCTGGACGTACATATGAAGCGAATGAATGTTTCTCGCTAACTCATAGACTTGTTCGTTTCCTTCTCGAATACATTTTCAAAACATGATCTTGATTGTATCTTGGGGTTCTATAGTCCCCGCAGTACCACCTGGTGCTCTGTCGTAATATAGACCCCCTAAATCCCCTTATTTTCATTAGTCTTCTGATTAATTTCAGTTGCATAATGCAATATTGCTTGAAAGATCGTGGCACATTTTCCTAGTGGAAGGGTGATTGATTAAACCTATACATAATATGCATATATGTATTCGTCAACTGCAACGAATGCAGCCGTAAAAAGCGCAAGATAAATTTTATAAATTATCCCAGCATATTGAGAATTTTCTCCCATTCGACGTTTACAAAGTGTATTAATAGGATCGTATGTGTACGGCGCACATCCTTCATGTTCACTTGCTCTTTAAGTAAGTGCGTCCCCGGCATAAATTACAAGATTTCCTTAAGCCGTTGCCGCTGCATCACGCGTAGTTACCGCTGCATGCTAAATATTTACGATCGCAGTCTCATTTTTTAGCCCGAACATCTGTTCCGACGTTCGCGATAGTGGAGTGTGGCGCCAGGACCGAATGCGTCTCTCGGCTCTCGGCTCTCCGCGCGTTAATTACGTAGTGCGTGGGTGGCAAGAAGGACCGGATTTCATTCAAGATCTCTCGCCGTTCGCAGCCGGCTTCGATATCATACGCATAAATTTACGACCGTAAGTACCATTCAGGGATTTTTCGCCGGGTGAGGCCTTATTACACGCCTAAAATTATCGAACCAGTTGGCCGTCGTTGCCGCTGTAGGCAACAAAGTTGCGGAAAAGATTGCGATTCGAGTATAGGTGCGAAGTTCGAGACAGAAGATTTCAAACAATATGGACGCTTGACAAGCGATAATTGCGTTAAACTTTACAGATACCTCTAATGCAAAAAAAAAAAGTAGTTCAAATATTATAGTTGCAACTGTTTAAAAAATTCTAAAGGATATTGACTTCGACACCGGCCACTACATTTCAAGACTAATACGTGCATCAAGCAAAAAATCTAAGAGACAGCTTGATCACCTCAACACTTTTATTTATTGAAGAGCAAAAGGTCGTTCCAACAAAGCAGTTACCGTATTGGTCCTTGCATCATAACCACATTAGGTAACACATTTTGCAAACTGCGATCTTTTGTCCGATGGTTCCTGTCAAGGGATCGTACAAAAACTGCGTGTTGGAACAGGCCTTCAATAATTACAAATCATTCTAACTCAGTTGCTCCCACAAGATACTAACACGAAGCTACCTATTCTAAGTACCATATGGATTCCGACAATTGAAACGTTCTTCTATAACTAAATAATTTCCTACTGAATATGTTCCCTATTTACGAGAATACTGCTTTAGGTGAAACGCTGAAAATATGTGAACAACCAAAATATGATTAGTTCACATAGTCACGAGTCTACTGTTAAATCGGTCAAGTATTTTTTCATATTATTTGTCAATTGATTTATACCTAACTAGATACTGGCATTCTATTATATTCGCTATTGATGTTACTCTTGTCAACAAAGTAACATACCATCTTACTTACTTTGAAAATAAAATCGTGGAGATGCTACGATGATTGCACTAATAAGTTGAAATTATTCTGATAAGAATCAAAAATTATTTTTTTCGTTGAAAAGGGGTAACACTAAAACTATAAATCCTGTTGGTGTGTTTTTTTTAGTCAGTTAATTTACAGTATAATTTTAAATGGGGAGCTTACCATCCGCATAATGAGTTTTCAGAATCAAAAAAGATTATTAGGATTCATTAGCAGAGTATCACCCACCGAACATTGTAAATCACTTTAAGAACCCTTGGAGGGTTGACCGTACCCTGTCTGTACGATTTACTAATTGTTATATATGTTAAAGAAAAATTCAATAGCTTTTAACACGCTTTACACTTACATGAATTATGATACAAGAACGAATATAAATTTAGAGATTCCGAGCCCATCGAGTAAAGGCCACTCAACTTTCTATGCGGCACCAAGCACAATTTTTCAATAACCTACCCCTTAAGGGTTACAGGGAGATGCCGAATCAAACCTTCAAGGAGAGATAAAACAATTGTTATTACGGGAGGTTATTATACCATTTCAGGAATTTATTTCTTTATCTTGACATCATTAGTATAAGAAATTTGTTTCTATACAACTTTCAATTATAAATAATTTATGCATATTTTCAAGCTTCATATAAGCATGTATTTTTTGGTTGATTTTTATTTTTCTTTGATCTCTTTCTTTCATTTATCTATCTAGTTTGTATTTTTCATTGTTTTTATTGACTTTCTGATGCAATAGTGATTACTTTGAAATTAAACTTATCTTATCTTAATCTATTCTTATCTTATTCAGCTGTTACTTATTTGCACCCACTGGGAACGATTTTCGTTATATCTTCCAGCATTTCGCCAAGGAGTAAAGAAAACCATGAGGAAACCTTACTCGCAGACCTGAGAAACAGTCCCGAACCTAGTTAGCAGATAGCAGCAATATTCTTCTAAATTGGAGGCACCAGGTCTTCATCAGGCAAGCTGCTCCGTTTTTGCACATCATGAATTTGAAATATGAGATAAACCAGCTAGAGTGGTCTGAAACAAACAAAACAGCAACTCTACCTATTCTAATGCGTAACAATAACTTAATCTAACCAATACGTAATTAAATTACAGATTTATATTTTGCTATATTTATTATATAACCCTTACTATGCCAAAAGTTTAATTAGCACGTATCAGGAACAATAAAGAGTATAAATATTCACTAATATCATACGGTAACCTAATTCTAAGCATTAATACTAAAAAATAAAATTCGACCGACCATTATCTTCAATATGTCTTTCGGGTCGCGACCATTTAACCCCATAGCTAATGCCTAACACGCGACCGCCAATCATCAAAAGTAACATTCAATAAAAATAGCCCCTGTATACCCCACCACATTCGTAACCTTCCTAAGTGTATGAAATATGATTTAAAATTACCGTGTCACATTATTATCCTACCTGATACGATAAATTAACCCTCATTGCCTAAAACGTGTACGTTACCGATAAATTTCCTGTCCATCTCCCATTTAAGTAATTCCTACTACCAATCATTTTATCAAGTTTATTCCTAAAAGCTTTTTAACTTTCGCTAGTCGAAATTTTAATTAACCCAAATTAGGTTCACTTTCGTTTGCCGATTGTACCTACATGAGCCCTAGTTCGAAAAGATTTTGCTCCTCAGCACATATCCCAAATTATAATTCATAAATATCTATATAAATTTCCACTGTGCCTAATTAACGTAGAGTGAACCCCAAATGAGAAGTGCCTACATATGTCGTCATCGTAATGTCGACGTAGAATAGAGAACTAAAATCATTTTTTTTTACGATAGAAATTACAGTGAATACTTCTGTCAAAGTGACAGAAACCTGCATCTTTGGTTTTATATTTCGTGATTTTATGAAAATAGAAAGCTAATATTAGTTGCCAAAATGATTCTCGAATTCTGAGCACTCATACCAAAAAAGAGGAAGATATGAATGAAAAAGGAACATTATACAGATAAAGCAAAATACAAATTATGAAATACACAAGAGAAAAATTCCACAAATTCGCGCAAATTCAAAGACAGGGGCTTTTTTGAATTTTCAGAAATCTGATGTTCCTGTGTCTCTGAACTGGACACATGTACACCCCTAAAATTAGTATAATGGACTCTTCCGATGATTCCAGCGCTGAAAATGGATATGACGACATATGTACTTCTCATTTTGGGTTCACTCCACTGCTGATTTATTGCAACTAATTCTGCCTGAAAATTATTGCAATTTAATTTGATTTAAACTTTTAATTATATATTTCAGTACCCCTACTATAAACAACAGAAGCCACCGCTGTATCACCCTCACCCTTCAACCCATCCATAATAATTTCTAAACCCTCTCCAAATTGCCTATAAATCACCTCCTACAGAGGATAGAGCATGCTCCGCAAACCAAGGAAACACTTTCCTTGTACATTCCTCAACCTAGAGAGAGCATTCGATAGTACTTCTACGGTATCAATCTCCAAAGCATCGATGAATAAAGGAATCGATAAAATAAGCTGCAGGTGGATGGACTGCATGTATAAAGGGAGATCAGTTTACACAACCACAATGGAGGAAGACACTGGTGGCTCGGGTCGTAAGAGTGGAGTCTGCAAGGTGGAGTTTTGTGCCCTCTGCTGTAGAACCCGGTCGTGGACGAGCTACTAATTGCAGAGCACTCTACAAATTGTGCAAGCATGGAGCTAGGAGGGGCATCTAAATATCAATCCCTCCAAAACGATCCCAATAGCATTCATGAGAAAGGGGAACTTAGATATTCTTGGACCTCTAAAACTCCAAAGTGAAGAAATAAAGCTGTCAGAGCAAGTGAAATATCTTGGTGTTATCCTAGACTCCAAGCTTAGTTGGAATCGACACTTATGTTGGCTAGAAGAGCTCATGGAATAAATTGTGGTTAACATCTGATATGATGTATTGGACATACGTTACGGTGGTCAGACCTATGATCACCTACCAAATTAACCAAATTAACAAATTTCTGATGGAATTAAAAAAAAAAACTTTTATTTCGTCTGCCGGTGGTATTGGATTGTAAAAAAACTATTTGGACAGCATACTGCCATATATATATACTCTTATACTACATCACACTTCAAAAGTTATCGAGATGTAAACAAATGCACTTATTATTTCGGGCAACGTAGTTTAAATTAGATATTTAATGATCTCTCAATATTAACCGTGACGGAATTGATTACAAACATTTTTATATTGGAAGCGAATAGCGTATTTCCTGTGCGTTCGCAAAAAAAAACTAATGAATCTTCCCTTGAAGCGGAGAATCAAGGTGAAATACACCGACAGTTACAAGTTAAGCGTGGAATTAATTACTGCCACACTGCGAACAAACCGATTACACAATAAATGTCGGAAACATTCTATACTTAATACAACGTGCGATTATCCTATTGTTAGAAGAAAAGCAAAAGACAGGCCACAGCTGGCGCCTAAATAATCTTTTGTAGAGCTCATTTTTGACTTTGACGGGGATTTACTACGAAAAAAACCGACGCTGACAATCAATTGAGTTCGCCCCGATTAAAAAAAAAGTCCGCTTAGAAGAATTATCTATCATTAGGTAGATAGAATTTGTCAAAACCGTCTACTAACGTTGTGCGGTTTTTCTATGTATTCTCGCGATTAATGCTGTCTACTATCTACTACAAGTTAACACGAGAGACCCCTGTAAGCAAACGTCTACTTTACCCACACTATGTAGGAATAAAGAAGATTTTCATACTAGGAAGGGTATGAAAATCTGTACTTGACGGATCGACTTTTAAATAGAAAAAAAAAGGCATCTAATACTATACCATAGTATACAGTTTTATTTCCTGACAAATTCACAGAACATCATTTCTCTAGAGTCACGTGCGCGTTTTCTATTCTCAGTCAAAGACATCATCTTCTCCACTTGAAATTCTAACGTACTTAATTTAGTCTTCATTTCCTCTATACGCTTCCTAACTTTGTCCACGTACTTTTGTTCCTCCTCCGTGGTCGTCGTATCGTTCACCAGCATAGCCGAAGCAGTTACATCATCGTTCGCATCGCTACTTATGACGCTGGGACTTCTTTTTCGTTTTGTCATCGTGAAATGGTGAAACTGTTAATTTTGAACGTTAAAGAAAAAACGCGATATAGTAATGCATGCGCGCTACACTGACTTTGACAACTTTCTATTTTCTAATAAATTTTCTGTCAACTATATTATGGATAACTCGCTTCGAATGTGATTTGAAATTATTATAAATTCTACAAAACAATAATATAAATCCTCAGTAGATTTTCTTTTGATTATATACCTTCTACAAAATGTTTTTTTTTTTTGTTAATATGTAGGGTATGTCGTAGGGTATCGCATTATTATAGCATAGATACTTATCTGACATAGTACAGTAACAGCATAAATTACAGTGAGTGTATACATTCATTAGTACCTAGATGTATATACTAACTGTAGATTATGCTTTACTGTAACACTATTACTTACATATATAATACTACACATTCACTACTGAATGTATACACTCACTGTAGTTTATGCTTTTAGTTACTGAAATATCTAAATCTAGACGAACGATTGTAGATATGTGTTCTAGGCGGCAAAGGGTTTTGGTTTTTAATTTTACTTTATGAACCGTGCAATGTAGCTCAAAAATTATGTGCCAGCTTCATAAAATAAATTAATAAAATATAGACGTAATTCTAGCACATCTACTTTAAATGTAATCTGCGACGGAGAGCGCTATTGTCTCGAAAGTGCGCAACAAAGACGTCGCAACCTTTTCGGCTTGTCCAGAATTGAAACCTTTGTAGTTTCCGCCAAAGGATTTTATACAATAATTCTGATTTCTAATTCTCTTCTCGTCAAAATTTTATTTCAATCAGCTGCAACTGTTTGTATTTTTCTTTTCTTCTATTTAACTATCAATAACTTTAGTTATCTGGGTGCGTTATATTAGTATTTATTTAATAAACATATATAAACAATAATTTATTTTTGTAGGTAGTTGTAGTTTAATAAATAAATGTCCACAGTCTATATATCTCTTTTACCCTGACAAATATCGATGTCAGTTTACTCGTTTAGTTATTTAAAATCGACATACTATATCAAAAGTAAAAATATTGAAAAAGAAGCGATTTACTTGCTTATTTCTCATTCAATTGAAGGGGGCAAACTTTCTATGGAAAATTCCTAGAAGAACAAAAATTTTTTTTTTGTGATAATAGGTTTACCAAAACAGTTTCATGTATGGTCTTGTCTTGTTCATATTTTTGACATTACTATTAAGTCAAGACATCATAATTCATAAAGTTTAAAACTCAAAACATTTAATTCACATTTTATGAAAAAATTCCAATAAATGTAACTCGATTTGTGCCGTCATAAAAAGCAATAGAAATAAAGCATTAAAAAAGAATGGCAATTCTTATAAAACTAAACCTTAAACAGTTTTTTGTAATTGAAGGAATTGTTTCAGTAACCTTTTTTCTTCAAATAATTATTTAAAACACATTTTAAATATTGGCACAAATTATACCATCTGGTCATCTGCGAGTAATCGATGGCTAAAATAAACAACAAAGGAGAGGTATATATTCCGACAATCGTTCCGAAAGATAACCCCTTTGATGTTGCGCGACAAAGATGCCGCAGCCTTTTCGGTTAGATTTACCTCGCAGTGTTTTACTTCCAATAACAAAATAATTCTTAGAATCTACACATGCGGAATGGCTGCTAGATTAAAGGAGATGTATCTTTGTTTACGTTTACTCATGGCTTATTTTCCCTATATCATCTTTTTTGAAGCCGATAGTACACAACCGGATATAAGTGCGAAAAATAATATCCTTTTGTAAGTTTAAAACAATCTAAAACCTAAGTAGTAATATAAGGACCCGTGCTGCTAAAGTACGTATTTTAATTATCAATAATGACGATGGAGTGCTATTTTTTTTTTTTTGAGATCAGTAGGGATCTGTAACTGACCTGTTCAACTATAACAAGACAGCCAGATTACAGTTTCCTCTGCTGTTGAATGTTTGAAATGACTGTATCAGCAAAGGTTATGTCCACTGTTGCCAGATTCTTTACTTACTTGGCTTGATGGACTAGATGCTGTTTTGTATCGCATATGGAATCAAAAAATAAATATTATTTAAAACAATTTTCCTTCTAGCGACCTCTGTGTCTCTTTGTGTGTGATCCTACGTATGTACTACATTGACAGCTATTTGTACAAGTTAAGGCAACATTCTTTTTTGTATAATACTGGCATTAAGAACTCCTCATAATTAATTGTCACAGTATATAGTATCAGTAGCGTCACTCGCCGCTATTACCGTTTTTGGACGCCATTATTTGGTTTCCATATGATTAGTCGACAGACTTGTCGAACTTGCATTTATGAATACAAATTTAAACCTTGTGTATAAATTATTCCGTAAATTCCATTTCGTGTGTGTTTTTTTTTTAGTCCGTTTAATATATTTGTATACCATTTCGATATTTTATGAGTTTAGTAATTATAAGTTTAGCATTTTCATGGCCAATTTTTTGCTGTCGTTGACGATGTCTGGTATCCATTGCTCCGTCAAAAGTTTGTAAAAATGTTATTAGGAATTCACGGATTTACAATTCTTTAGATATCCAATTTTGCAGATACGTAAGAATTTTGCTCACATACATAGCTTCTTAGACGATTTGATAAATATTGCTCAACAATCTAGAGCTTTTGCCTCTGCAATACCTATAATCATTCAGAAGATTGATGTTCTTCCAAAACAGCTTTAAATATGATTATTATCTTATAATTGGTCTAATATAATATATACACATACAAATGAACGACCATTCGGCTGGGGAGCTAGTGTAATGCGTAAGAGTTTTTTGGAGGAATCCCAGTTTGAAAGCCACTGCTGCGACGCTAATTTTGTATTATTCCCGAAGAAGAGGGATATTCAGGTCGTCGTCGGATTTGCTGGATTTCTAACCATCCATGGAGCCCCACTATTTGTCGTAATACTCGGTTCTGGAGCACCTCCATTTAGCAGAAAGCAGAAGAAGTTTGTAGCTGCTAACGTAAAGAAGCTACTATTATGCAAACAGGCGACATATTTTTACGGTTAGTAATCTCAGAATGTTTTACGAACTTATTAAAACTTTTTACGGTTTAGTAACAGTTTCGTTTCGTAGTAATTAAAATGCGAGCGGTTATACAACGACATAATTGCAGGTATTCGCCTCAGAATATGTAATTATTGCCGGCCGCCTTTATGTAAATCGTTTCGCAATATGCACATAAAACCCATACTCCTATATGCACACACATACATGTAAGTAGTTCGTTCTACTCCATAACAGAATGTTATGACGGACATCGCAATATTGACGTGTGTAAACGGGCAAATAATAGATAAATGTGCGAGCGATACATCTGGGAATGTTTAGGTAAAATCGTTTCTTTCGTACATCGGCAATTCGAATATAGCATATTTGTATGTATTCTAATGTCATTCTCCAGTTTTAAGAAGAATAGTCATGACATGTAGACATAAACGTAATATTATTTACAATTTTTTGCTTAGCGAGTACCTATTTATACCATATTTGTACACAAAGGAAAAACTATAGTAAGATTTACAATAATTGTGATGTGCCAAACTCTAAACGAAGGTTACTATGGTGACAGCTATCGAAGTACAGTTCTGGTTTCCTAAAAGTAGTCACTTTTAAAATATGTATTTGTTTACATTCCCCAACCTAACTAACACAAAACTATTCAGGTGTTTTTGTAATTTTAAGTTTGTTCGCGTCGCATGAACTATTTGCACTATTATGCACTTTTGCATACAAAAGTTCTAAAAAGTGCATAATAGTGCAAATAGTTCATGCGACGCGAACAAACTTTTTATAACGGCGAAAACATGACATGACGCAGAGCACATGAGTTATTTAAGTGTAGATCGTTGAGTAAAATATAATGCATATTCTTAGCATAAGCGGACATACATATTTCTTACGAAGAATTGGAAATACAATGTTAATTTTCTTTGTTTGTTTACTTAAGCAAATGGATTGTTTTTTTTTAGTAACAGTATTATGATGTATTTTTCACGAATAAACTCCCTTATTATATTTATTATTTTATTTTCATAATTTTTACGCTGAATGGTAGTTTATTTTGAAATACTCTAGTTATGAATTTGCGCGTGATGTCATCCTAGAATAATACTACACTTTATTACTATAATTAATAAATTTTAAAAAAAAATTCTTAAGCACATTCAATTTTCAAATAATAACCGTATGGGCGGGGAAACAGCATAATGCCTAATCAAAATTCGCGCTCTTAGTGACGCGAGCGCCCTCTATGGTTGATACCAAAACCTTTCAAAATCGGTCCCCACCACATTGCAGAGACGTAGCAACTTTTTATCGTTAAGCTGTGCGTATCGTCTCTATAGTTCTATCGCCAGATGCAGCAGCAATGCCGCATTGACGTCAAGATTCAAAAATCCGATTCACAATGTATAAATTTCACAAGTCTGTCAGTTTTTGACATTTATCTTTAGTTTTACATTACGTGGCTTTGTGGAAAAGTAGAATGGAATTATAATCTCAAAGTAAACCTCAAGTTATATGGTGTTAACATCAACGAAGAGGACTTGAGTGATATAAAAGGAAAGATAAATTTGACGTGTATCAATTCATGTGTTATACTTCTGGCCAAAACCATAAAAATTGGAATTGAGGCTAAAGGATGAGCACTTTTACGGTGATTTAGTCTTTTTGGCATATACGTTCACAATATAAATGTACTGAAGTGATGCCAATAAATTGATATGATTATGATTATGATTTGTAGTGAATACTTAACCTTCAATATATTTAAGAGATTTTTTCAAAAATACAGAGTCGACCAGGGAGATATGAAAATTTTAAAAAGACGGAATCCACGGTGGAGTTGACCGATTGTTTTTAGAATGATCAATATCTGTTAAAAGTCGCTATTTAAGTTTAATTCAAGAACTATGGCAAATCGATTTCGCAACATGACTTAGGTTCGCAGGTAGGATGTTAGAATTGTTGAGAGATGATCTTGTTGTGATTATAAGTGCCAAGACCGACTTTCATTTATTGGGGGATGGTAACAAACAGGATGTTTTATACTTGTCATCCGATAACCCAGAACAGCTTCTTTGGACTCCGAAAGAGTGCGGTATGATGTATATCAAACCTATATTACTGGATGTTAGTTGAGAAGATGAAAGATTAACTTTCACATAGTTTGGTCTCAGCAAGATCAGACGACTTGGCATAAATTCAGACTAACAATGGCATTTTTAAGGCCAAATTTCTTTGGAGCACTGATTTCATTGCATGAGAATGTGCAATGGCCTCGACATTCACCAAACCTTCCACGTTGTAACTACTTTTTATGGGACTACCTAAAAGTTCAAGTTTTTGCAGATGAACCACGTACTCTTGCCACTCTATCCAACACCATAATGCGAGAATTCAAACGATTCCTCCTTCCATGTTGGAATGGACTATGGACAATTTTACCAGTCGTCTACAAGAATGCATCGACAAAAATGGATACCACCTAAATGATGTAATTTTTCGCAACTGATTATTTCATTACTCGAATAGCAATGTACCAGTAATGTTTTAAAATATTTTCCAATACCAATTAAAACATTAAAAATATTGGCAAATCTATTTTTTTAAAAATAGAACCTACTGTTTCATTGACAGGTGATGCTGAGTTTACAATTGAAGAGGGCAAAAACACTTTTTATCATCGTCATTACGATTCAGACAGAAATGCGTTCAAAAATACAAAAAAATCAACACATACATTTCACACGACAGAACGTACGATTGCACCTCAAAATTTTTTTCCCCGTATTTTTGTAAATATACCCAAGTTTATTTGACAATTTGGCAACCGTCTCTCTAATCTTAACGGCCAGCCGACGACGGCATTATTAAAACGGATGAAAGCAAATCGAACGCCTAACGACTTCCGAGAGAATTTTTTTCGTGATCGCCACATACTCCATTGTCGTCCGATTTATTAATGAGTTCTCCGGCTAGACGGATTATTCAATAGAACTCTTTGTGGGTCTGCCAACATTTTATTTAAACTTCGGACTGTCGAACTGACAGCTTATGTACACACAGATTATACATTTCAACTTTTACAATTTACGCGGATTTCTCTGAAACGTTTTTTTTTTTTGTTTTTTTTTTATTATTATTGCACGAACATCCTTCTCTCTTCAAGTTCTGCTATAGTAGGTGAACGATGGAAATTTAAAATATGCAAGCTGTGCTGACCTAATGCGATTTTTAATTATTATTGTTGTTTAACCGTTCGTCATTGATTGCTTGTAAACACAGATAGGTGTAGATTTAATCCAGATAGCATAAAAACAAAGGTGTTTCAATACCTACATAGCTAATATCGCCTTTTCCAGGAAATCACTATGTTTTCATAAAGTGTAAACATGTAATACTTACCATAACACGCTACAATAAGTAAACAAGTATTAGATAAATAGTCTTGGCTTCTGTAATTATAATTAGGTATGTCTATTACATCAGTTGACATACAGGATTGTCAGATTTTAGCTTATGGCTTATAGATTTGAAATCGAAGTGAAGTTTTTTTTTTGCGTCTCCGTCCAGACACACTTATTTTTACATTAGTTCAAAGAGGAATAAATGTCACTAAAGGTTGGCACACTACATTCGACATGACAGATGTGTAATAAATTGTCATTAAGCTACTAAGCTACAACCTTACTAATAGTAAAATGAACTAGTATCCATTGCGCTTATTATTGATAAATAGATATTAAACTAGAAAGAAAATTCTCAGAAACCTCAAAATACTAAAGTATGTATTGCGTATGCCAATCTGTACTGTCAACTTGCTAGCATCAAAATTTCTCTTCCATTTTCAATTCAAAATTGAGATTAGTTGACCCAAAAAACTATTTTGCGAGTATTCGTACTCATTCTCGCAAAACTGTAGTTTCTGGTCTAGTGATACAAATATGTAACTATTTTTCTATTTCTGTAATGCAGCAATTTTACAACCGGAAGCGGTAGTGCTCATTACCTCTTTAATTTTATAGGATTGGTACTATTCTACAGTTGTCAACCGTCATATGACATATTTTATGGTTGTTTGATTTTTCGAATTCAAATGTGACATATAAATTCAACTATCAGCGCTACAGATCCTGAAACTTACACTGAGAAAAATTTTTACTAACCGTAAGTGAAAATTTAGTATTGGCAACTAAAAAATTCATTTGTATATGTGACCAAACTGTTTACAGCAAGTAAAGTCATGTTTCTAACAATGGCTGGCACTAAATAACATTAGTTTTTCTGGTAAAGTAAAAATATTTATTTATTGCAAATGTTTTGCATTATTTGGAATTAATATTTGTTTTGCTAGTATTAGTTACTGTGTACCTGTTAATTGGTGTAAATATCCATATTACTTACTTGTTTAACTGAATTTACTTTTACCATCATAACCACACGGTGATATGTATGGTAGGCGTACCTACTACAAATAAATTATTTGTTTGAAGGCATGTATTTGTATAGTTATTGTAACTGATTATGTCAGGCTTCAATCATTTTTATGAAGTATTGGTCTTCTTCAGATCAAACACAAGAATAAAATCTAGTTAATTATTACACAGCATACACTGTGGTCAGTTTAAAATAAGTTCAATAATAGTTGTTTTATTCACCTCCCAGCCCTCAAAAGGACTAATATTTCATCAGCGGCGATTGTGTTATAATTTTATTATAATATTTAGGCACTAACATTATTGAGGTATGCAAAATTAATATAAAACTGCTACATTAAACAATAACACACTTTATTGTTTTTAGGTATATATATTCATACATGTAAAACATATTGTTATATTCTAAAAATGTTAGGAAAGCATTAAATCTATAAAAATAAGGCTACCATCTGTATAAAAATATAACTTAGCGTAAAAGATAATTGTAACACAATCCGTATACTATCACTGCAGGTTAATTGCTTCACCTTGTCAGTTCGACGAATTAGATAAATCAGAACTTGCTTGATAACTTAGACAGTTTGCTTTATACGCCCTGTCGAATCATTCAAATTTACATATTGTAGAATTAAATGTTACACCAGATTCTACAGATATCGGTAAGTAGCGACATCTGCATGACGTTTGAAAACACGAGAACTACTTTCTTGATACGTCAAAATGATAGTAATGTAGGACACAGCTGATGACAATCTGGTCTATATCAAGACTAAATAGTACAAAACTATATATTATTAACCAAATAATTATACCCTTGAATTAACTAATAAGATGTGAAACTTTAATTAAGAACCTTAATAGCTCGGTTTTTAACCATGCTCAACTTTGATACTTGTCAATATGACATTAATTTAAATTAGTTTGATATTTTGTTATAACAATCCTGCAACCGAAGGGTGAACACGTGCTACTCATGATTCGACAGGCCGTATAAGCAGTCATCGAGCATATCGTGAGATAAATAAATGGTAGCATCACCTTTCTAAAACAAATAGACACGTATGTACTTATACGAACCAAGAACAAGCACAACGTAGCCAATAAACCAATATGCGCTAGAAGTGCTGTCGGTTCCAATCGATTGTAATCGAATTTAAAATAAAGAATCAATTCAATATTGGTAATTACCGATTACTTGCACTCAGTTTTTGAAAAACTTTGCCTTTTCGAGAAAGATACGCTTTGTGAAATTTAGATTTTTATATACTATTACCCATGACCTGCTTGATGACTATGACAGTTTGCTTTAAACGCCCTGTCAAATCACGTGTTCACCACTGGCGCCACTTGCCGGACCATTTTGGGAAAAAATGTTAACCCTTGGGCATTCCTCGGGTTGGCAAGATATTGAGATGCAATCGCTTTGAACTGTTCGATTATGCAATCAATAATGCCACTACTAACACGTGCGCTGTCACCTTTTAAAAAGTAAAGTAACCTGAAAGGAAGTCGTCTCAAATTGGAATCAATTCGCAAAACCCAGTTAATAATTACATACTTTCCTCGAGAGACATATTATAATGCATTAGTGAAAAATTCGCACTGGAAAATGTTAACACGCAAATAAATTTAAAAATAACGCCAATATATTAAAGTCAACACCTGTTGTAACGTATCTCATAATTTTCTTTGGTCTTTCATCGAGAAATCATAACATAAGGCGGGTTCCAAAAATATTGTCTTTATTATTATTATTTTTTTTTAGAAATACTATCATCATCGAGTCTGTCGCAACGAAATAAATTATGGTCGCTTTAACACACCGTCTCGCACAATCATTAACACATAACGAAATACGTATGCGAATGGATGTGTGTTTATTGTTTATTCCTTTCAGAAATATGTTTTTTATGGATTTTTTAAAGTGTCGTTGCAATATAAGTTTACAGCGGTATAAAAAATGTAT
This sequence comes from Protaetia brevitarsis, assembly GCA_004143645.1. Taxonomy (NCBI): domain Eukaryota; kingdom Metazoa; phylum Arthropoda; class Insecta; order Coleoptera; family Scarabaeidae; genus Protaetia; species Protaetia brevitarsis. The sequence continues at coordinate 1,434,601 of RXPK01000138.1, forward strand.
TTTCAGAAATTATCTTTTCATTACAGCTTTTATGTATACGTATCTTTATATAAACATGAAGGTATGTAAATATTTATGTATAGAGATGTATAATTATTGTTAAAACACAATTGGGACAATTTATTCGCTTCTTAAGGAACTGTATGTTTTTCTTGTAATAAAAATGCTTTATTATTGACACGTAAAGCCATAATTGATTAGGATAAAGGTGAAATGAAAGTAGGTCCGAATCTCACAAACTCTTTTTTTATTAGCAATACGCACTAATGGCGCCATGTTTCAAGTGGTTAACCACTCATCTTCAGGCCGAAGCTGGAAGCACAAAATAAGGGACATTACAAATATATATCGGATGTGTAAAAGCATTTTAACTAAATCTAATGAATTTGAAATTAAATTAAAATTGAACTAACTAATAATGAAGAGGCTAATATTGTTCAAAATACTAATTAAGGATAATAAAGTTGTGGAGATGAAATTGTAAATAAAACCACAAACATATTAAAATTAACACAATGAAATCAGACGCAGTACTAAAATTGTAACAAATAAAATAAGTGAAAAATATTTTGTTTAAATTTTAAGTAAGAACAAGCAGAGACCTCTGCTGGATAGTAGCTATAAACAGTGTTGAAAAGTGATCTTAAAATTAACTGCATAAATATAGTAAGGTTTGTTGGTTTTGGCACTATATCGTCACGCAACTATAAGCATTTCTGTTCGATTTGATAGCAAAACGAATAGCAGTCAGAAAATCTAAAGCTAAAGTCAATCCAGCGTTTAACGGCAACAGCTTACGTTTAAAACCTTTAAACGGCGATTTTTCACTTACTTACTATGTGTTACAATTTTAGTACTGCGCCTGATTTCATCGTGTTAATTTTAATATGTTTGTGGTTTTGTCCTAATTTAATTTGAAATTTCAATCAAATTTTATTAAATTTAGTTAAAATATTTTTACACATCCTATCCTATATTTGCAATGTACTTTCATTTTACCTTTATCGTAATCAATAATCAACAAGTGCTCACATAGAGTCAACCTTGAAGAATAAAAACCATAATTGTTTAGGCGACCTTTCTATTTGCATTGTCCACAAAAACATGCTCGAAATTAAGAATTAAGGTAATATTAATTCAATTGAATTAGAAGGAAAACGATAGAAGTAGCCATAAACTAGAAATTCCTGGTTTATGCAACCCAATATACTTCAGCGTCTAAAGAGTTATATAATGTAACAGTAAATATGAATAAAATATTTTTATGTAGTATACTATATTTAAATCATAAAGAATAGCTTATATTTTTAATAATAGTATGTGATGTAAAGTAATAATGTTTTCTGATTAATGGTTATTTTGCTTATACTCCATTCCCAATAACCAAATTCAAATTCTTAAAAAATTACTTCAGATTTTTTTTTTTATTTTTCCTATGTTGTTACTGAAAATGATTGGGCAGAAATTTTAATTCTGTTAGCAGGTTAACGGTTATTTCAAAATTAGCAAAAATAAATTAAGTTAAATGTATTTGAATTATTTATTTCACACATTACAACTTTGTACATTTTCGAAAGAATGCTTAATAAAAAGTGCAACAAAAAATCCAACAGAATCCACATTAGATTCTGGACCAAATCTTTGTACATTTTGTAAATCAGTCTGCGAGAGGCCATCAGTTGGCCAACCTGGTTCTCCTAAATGCGGCGTTCCCCTTTGCAATGTCAAACACTTAAATTTACTCAGGGCCCAAGCAACCAGACCCTCATTCTCCGCTTGTGTAATTGTGCAAGTGCTGTATACCAAACAACCATTTTCTTTCAATAAGTTCACAGCCTAAAAACAACATAAAACAACAGAACGAATTCAGACATACGTATATTTTTAGTGTTGCCATATATCATGCTTACATTTTCAAAGAGTTTTCGTTGCAATGGCACATATGATTTTATTACTTTCTCAGATGTATTGTTGCGCAACTGTGGCCGTTTACCCAAAGCGCTACAAGGAGCGTCCAACAGTATCCTATCGAAACACTTTCGACCAAATGGCGGCCCTGATGCAACACTTGAAAAATCTTCCAAAGAATTGTCGAAAATCTTAGTTGAGTCCGCTTGATATATCGCTACGTTGGCACCAAATATTTTGCAGTTCTCCTTCAATTGCTGTATCTTCCTAGGTGTTTTATCAATCGCGATTATCGTTCCCTAAATCATTATTTGGATTCCATAATTGTAACTCTTATGCAAAATAAGATACCTTATTCGCCATTAATGCTGCAATGTGTGTGGTCTTATTACCAGGGGCGGCACACATATCTAATACGCATTCTCCAGATTGCGGATTTAAAATATACGTGCAAATAATTGAGGGAAGATTTTGCAATAAATATGATCCTTCTGGTAGGAAATCTAATGCGGGGACTAAACAACCAGATATATTGCTGTATAGTTCCACTGCAATCCCACTAAATAAAAAGGTGCTGGTATAAATTGCTGATATGCTTCAGACATAGCGTACTATATTTAGCAAAAATAGACTATACATAGGTACTAAAAATAGCAAGTTCACTAATATGTCTCTAAGCTGAACTCTGATGTGGGGTGTAAGTATAGGTATGTACCTTGGATTTAAATTTTCACCAAACAGCTGAGATCTTGTTTGTCTTGCAATACCGTTTCCTACAAAAAATTTATTGGGAGCATCCAAAACCTTCCTAAATCCTTTTTTACATTTATTGTCAAGATCCGCATATATACTAACTTCATCTCCAATTTTGACACCTGTATATATTTTGTAAAAATTAAAATAAATATACATACGTATGAGGCCCTATTTTACATCACGCTTTTCATTAGTTAATTTATTGGCATTATTTTGTTGTAGATATATCTATATTAGATATATACAATTGACTAACAATACATTAACTATTAAATAGCGGGATATAAAGCAGCCTTTAATTCTGAAAACGTATTTGAATTTGGCGGCATCATTGAGTAAGAATTGATTGCCAAGTTGTAAGCAACATTAAAATAACAAAACCCCCATTCATCTCAAGTACGATCAAGTAGCATTTGAAATTACTTTAGAATGAAAGCACAATATGCATTAGATACCTTGTTGCATTCCCAATACTCCCGGAGCAAATATGTTCGCCCCTCTTAAAACTGCAGCAGCGCAGTGTACGTCAACAATAACTTCCAAGGATTTAGTGCACAAATCCCAATGTTTTGTGTCGAAGCTGTGTATTAAAATCACATCTGGTAAATGGGTGCATAATTCAACATTCACACTGTCTGATGTAAACTAAAACTTAATAATTTTTAAAAATCGCTTTACGACTTTATTGATTGGTCATTTTTTTATCCGGCAGAGAAAAAAAACCAGTGAAATGACCAATAAATATTTGATATAAAACGGATCTATTAGAAAACATTTATATTCATGTGGCTTACACTAAGTAATTTTCGCTTTATTTTCAAAAGAATTTCTTCTGTCGAGAATTTTAATAAATTGACACGGTACGACGACAGTTTCGGAGAGGAACAAAGCCATTGTAATAATTCTTTCAATTTTGAATCGTTGCGCTGAAATTGTTGTGGTAACGATTGAACGAAGGGCGTCCATATTATAAGAGGAAAAGCACTAATACCTGTTGTCAGTATTGTCGGTCTGTGATTTTCTGATAATCTCGTGTTAAAATTCTGGGAACGTGATATCGGGTAGCTCATCGTGTAAAAAGCGATTGTACTTTTTAAGTTCTTCAATTAGATAGCGTCGGGACGTATTTCTTGTCTTTAATTCAACGTGTGTGGCAAGCGGCATTAGAAATTATTGGTTACTGGAGGTCACGTGGGCATTAGAGACCAATAGTAGTGTTTTTCTGCCGAGACGTGGCATGAGCTACGAATCACTTACTCATCCGCCATATTGACATTCGACAAGTTTTGGGAGGATAAGTGAATGTTATAGCGTATCATAAGAGTATATAGTGTTTTTATATAATAAGGTGAGTAATAATAAAGCTTCCCATTTGTAATAGTACTCGTGAATTGCTGTAATTCGCATGGTTATCTAACGTCCCGGCGTTGTTTTCTTAGTAGTCTTTCAGGGAGTTGGTTGTAAGGCTGACAAGTCGTCATACTGCGTATAGAAAAAAAACGTGTAATTTACCGTAGTTTCTTGTACGTAATTAAGCTCTTGTTTTAGAAATCGCAAATCGTGTCGTTTATCCATCTTTGCCTTTCAGTCCAACGCGTCGAGCTTTAAAAATAAATCGATATGTCATTATAGTGAAAGATTAATAACCTATGTTTCGCAGATTAAAAATGTCTTTGTTCCTTACATATTCCGATAATCCCGACGATTTCTACCGCGGTTACTTTAACTTTTCAGTATAATAATGCTTGATCACTTGCAGGTGTACCTGTAAAAAACGTCACAATGGGGAACATGTTTGCGAATTTATTTAAAGGCCTGTTTGGCAAAAAGGAGATGCGAATATTGATGGTAGGTCTAGATGCTGCTGGTAAAACCACTATTTTATATAAACTTAAATTAGGAGAAATTGTAACGACAATTCCTACAATTGGTAAGCAACAATGGAGATATGGCCAAATATTATATTGTTAACGATTTTTCTTTATAGGATTTAACGTCGAGACTGTAGAATATAAAAATATAAGTTTCACAGTATGGGATGTGGGCGGTCAAGATAAAATTAGGCCTCTGTGGAGACATTATTTTCAAAATACACAGGTATGGATTATTTTATATTGTTATTTGTAGTTTCATTGTCAAATGTGTACTCGATTAGTAGATTATTACATGGTTGAGTAATTGTAAAGGTGTGTATGTATATTTAGTTGTGCTACAATGAAGAGTGAGTTGTGTATATTTCGTATGTTGGATAAAAAGGAAAGAGAAGGAATTTAAAATGTGTTTTTACTCATTGTGCAAGATTTTGTTGTTTAAGTAATAGATAGTAAAATAAGGACAACATTTACGTTAAAGTATGTTTAATTAACATTGCTTACCACCAATATGTTTATTCAAAATGTATTAAAACCCATTATTTTTATATATAAATGAAATGCTGTGGTTTTTAAACTTGGATATTTTTCTCATTTCGCTTGTTAGTACTAGTTTAGAATAAATTTATCATTTCCAATAAAAAGATAAGGAGTGATTTCATAGTCATAAAAATCAAATTACATCTGTTAACAAAAATTCGGAATTTTTTGATAAATTTGAACAAAGAAATGTTTCATGACGCATAATTTTGCTTAATTACACAATATTTGCTGGTGTTGATTGATGCAGCACACAAAATTCCTGTTTATGCAATTTGTAACAAACATACTAATTGCAAACTTACTTGCATAATATCAAGTGCAAGTTACAATACATAATATTCAAAAAGATTGTTTTTTTGCAACATATTGCATTGATGTATGGAAATACTGCTAACAGTAAATAAATAGAAAATTTTCCTTTAAATAAATAGAAGCCTTAAACACTTGATCACATTTTCAAAAGAAAAAATGCTCTGTATATCTTTGATCACAGAAGGATACATTTCTTGTCCTTTGATGGTATCCAATTTGTTTATAATTTATACATGTACACCCTATTTTTATAATCTTCTATAAAAGGATTAGATCTCAAACACTGAATGCCACCACAAAGTGCTTTAGAACGCTGTAATTAAAAGAAAGTTTAATATGTCGTTTTAAAGTTACATTTTTAAATGAATAAGAACGAAATAAAGAAGAGAGCCTTGAGTAATTGCAGTAATGTGATAAAGCTTTATATATCTTTTTAATTGAAAATCCTAGAATCAATTTGCCGTTTGTTAAATATAAGCAGGAAGATATATGTACATACTAAAGGGGTATTGAACTGGAGCTGATTTATAATTTCATAAAATTGGATGGACACTCATATTTATTTTTTTAACGCAAAAATCTACTTTTTCTAAAATTGAATATACTGTATACTTCATTACAAAGAGAATTGTATAACGACAAGCTGAGAGTTACATTTAAAACAAGATATATGCAAATAGAAAGACACAAATGAAAACGAATGCTATAGAAATGGTACCACTTGATCTAATATTTATTGTGATGTGAAGTTACTGTAGCAGTTATCAGTAATTTACTATTGCTATCAATTTCCATCTATTTCAACGCTAAAATTTGATGCAATGGTCCAGTGTGATGGTAGATGTTGACTTTAACGAAATACAACTAAATATTGCCATAATACCATAAGATCTACTCGTTTTTTTATTCTCTTTTTTTACTTATTATCTAGTATTTTCGTGTTGTTTGAATTTTTAAGAAATGAAATGTTTTTATGAAAATCCATGAATGGTTTCTCAGAATTATTGATATTAAAGCTAAATACAACGTAATCATTTGAAGGTACCTAGATTGGTTTTGGACTATATCATATTGACTTTTATCGATTGGCTACACGCCTGCCTGGCATAATATTCAATATTTACAAAATTTATTTCATTATTACCGGTCTATTTATTTCTACTGATTTTTCAAGTGCCGATATACTGAAAATTAAATGTTGAACTGGCAACATTGCTAGCTCGATGTTCAAACGTTGAACATAGCCAAGAAAACAAGAAATTCTGATTTTCCAGTCACCGACACTTGAATGACCAAGTTCTAGAATGTAAATCAGTGTCAACTATTGCGCCATTTGTCAGAGGTACTTCCAATCTGCGAAAATAAACTTCAGCTGGTCAGTGAGTGCATTTTAATATCAAAAAGAGACAGTTGTGACAGATCACATAATTTTTTTTTAGAATTCTTTTTATATATAATAGATGAGTACTTCAACGTGAACGATAATTTAAAAGTTTTTATTCTTAAATAAAAAAAATCTGCTGCGTTAACCCCTTGATACAATTTCATTTCAATTTCTGACACACACGAACAAGTACGATTCACGTCGCTGTTCATTAAGTGATTAATGTGAAATACCGATAATATTTTATGTTTTTTTTTATAGGTTACTTAATGGTTATACACAGGGTAATTCGTTAGCTATATGACAAATTAAAAACAACTCTAAATAAGGTGTTATATCTATCTTGTTTCAAAATTATAATATTTTATTGAGCTAAACTCTATACTACCCTTTATGCAATCCAGAATTTTTTTTTCTGTTCGTTCACAATTCAGAAGTATTTCATACATACATATGTCGAGTTAATTGCATGTTTTTGGTCGGCGATATGTGTCGAAACAGCTGCTCTGCAACTGCTAATAAACGAGCATTTTTTATTGCATCGTGTGTTGGTAAAGTCATCAAATCTGTATCAATTGAACGAATTAGGTTTATATCAATTTTACTGCTATACTCAATAACTCATTAAATAATAATCGTTATTTGTTTCTCCTTTTTTTTTTCGTTTTTGGTTTTATTCTATTTTATTAATTGTCACTGCAAGATGCTAAATAAATTTTAAGCACCCAATATCTATTTTTAGTATCTTGTGATATTTACTTGTGTGATTTTTTTGAAAACACTCAAATACCTCAATTTTATTTCTAAATGACAATTGCTTGATAAAGAGACTTTTTTATAGTTCATTTACGATAACAGACGAGGTAGAGCGAACCCAAAATGAGAAGTACACATGGCGTCATCGTGATGCGACGTATAGACTAGCACAGGAACTAAAGTTATCAGTAGCGGGGATGAATTTGTTTATGCTAGAAATTGCAATAAATACTGCTGTCAAAGTGACAGGACCTACATCATCGGTTTTTCATTTCCTGAACTTTTTTTTTCCGAAAATAGAATGAAAATATCAGTTTTCAATAATAAGTTCTAAGCAGTCATCAAAGAAGAGAAAAATTGACACGTCTGATGCTCCTACGCTCCTGAACTCAAAACGTATACACCCCTAAAGCTAGTATAATAGACTTGTCCCCTACGATTCCAGCGCTCAAAACGGATATGACGACATATGTCTTTCTCATTTTGGGTTCACTCGACTAAAGTGAGTCAGGTTGCTGTGACTTCACGACTGTGCTGCAAATTTTCTTTTTATCAAAATGTAAACAAACCGTTATGCGTTAGGTTATTTAACTGTCAAACACTTTTGACAGGTGAATATATAACACATATTTAGTATGCATTTTCGTTTTGGGTTAGTGGATGTAATTGCCTGTTTGTTTAGAGATGTTTAGAGCACTCGCTATTCTCTAAAAACGAAATACTGTTAAGAATGACTAATAACTAAAATATACATATGGATTTTATGCATACTTCTCGTACGAAAGTTCACGGGAGTAATGGCCCGTTTTTCACGCGTTCTGCGTCGAAGTACACGATTAATGAAACTATTAAATTGTTTACCCACTGGTTTCGGTATGATTTAGTTGTAATAACTACTTAATTTAAATAAATATAGTACCTAATAATAAAGTATAAACGCAAATTTTCACACACTACTAAAAAACGCGAAATAAACCTTTTGATAGTTGACAGCAATAACGAAATTGGTGGGAAGACATTGGGAAGATGATAAATAATTTAAAAAAATTACAGTAGGTACCAACATACTATCTTATCTATTTTATGTTTTAAACAACGTCATCGATTTTTGTCCGTATCACGACCTGCTTGATAACCTAGACAGTTCGCTTTATTTGTTTTGCATTGTCTAATCATTCAAATTTACATTGAATTGAATGTTACACCAGATTCTACAGATTCCGGTAAGTAGCGACATCTGCATGACGTTCGAAAACATGAGAATACTTTCTTGACACGTTAAAATGAAAGTAATGGAGGACACGTCCGATGACAGCTTGGTTTATATCAAAACTAAATACCGCAAAACTATTAACCAAATAATTATACTACTGAAATAACTAATAAGATGTGAAATTCAACTTTAAAATTTAGAATAATTTTGAAAAGTATTAGCTTTGATACTTGTCAATATGATATTCATTTAAATTAGATTGACATTTTGCTGTCACAATCCTGCAATCGAAGGATAAGCAATTTTCCCAAAAAAAAAAAGTCCTGTAAGTGGCACCAGCGATGAACACGTGCAACTCATAATTCTACAGGCCGTATAAAACAGTCATCAAGCAGGTCGTGGTCCGTATGAATTCATGCTCGGTTTTTCAATATTAGTTCAAATTCGATTTTTTGAGTTTAAGTTCAAATTTTGCGTTCAAGTTACAGAAGACTCTATGCTCTAAAAAAGACCTTTTTTTGACTTGCAAAATATAGAAAGAAAGCGAAAAACGGGCAAGAAATAACTAATAATAAACCAAATACACAAACTAGCGACGCTATAGGTTAGATTTGATAACTGACAGGTGCCATAATAGAAACCGGAAACGATGCACTATTGTACTTTAACAAAGCAGTAATCTTGTATCTTTTTCTATGAGACAAGCGGAAACTTTGCTTGTTTTTTCAATAGCAATACTTGAAAAGAATAGTCAAATCACAAGATTGTCTTTACTCGTATGATACATCAATGACGTTGGTTAAAACATAAAATAAACATGGAGTTAATAAATATGGTGTTAATTGAAGATGAAAGGATTATATGCTAGTTGGTTATTTTTATCCACATTCGGAGGTACTCTGGCATCTGTATGAACCGATAAACGAGATATCTGGTCAAAACATTGTTTAAATTATTATATGTATGAATGTATAACTTCTATAATATTTTGAGGTTATTATTTCGTATGAGATCAAAATTCTGAGCTTTTACAAGTTGGCAAACGTGGTTGGTGGTTTTCTATTCTCTTATGATAGCGCGGGATATTTTAAAAGTTCCTTTTTGAATTAAGGAATCTAAATTATACTGGATAATTGATAATACTTGTTTGAATATCCCAAATAACTATACTCACCTTGAGTAAGAGTTCTCATTCTATTTATTTGTTTCTGATATAAACTTATTAATAAATTATACATGTTATTAATGATTGCACTGTTTTATTAATGGAATTGTATTGTGTCTATCATTGTAGGAAGGTATCTGCAAAGAAAAGGCAGATTTAATTAGAAAGTTATTTATTAATTTTTCCTTTCCGTAAAAAGACATTAGCCGGGAAAATCACAATAATACATATCTATAACTATTTATCAGTATTATAGTATTGATCATGACATCCTTGAAATGAAGCTTGAACAAATTGGCATTCGCGGAAGCTGTAAGTTGGTTGCTTTCATACCTATCCGATCGAGAACAAGAACAACATCAACAAAACTTATTTTAAAAAGATCCTTGTACAGCGTGGCTTAGCCTAAGGCTCAATTTTGGATCCACTCCTATTTTCTATTTACATAAATGACTTCAATAATATATTAGCAAGTACTAGATCTGTTGTGTACGCAGACGATATCAGTATTGTTAGCAGTGGAAATAATATCGACCAATTATCTCAAAATTGCTCTCATCAAATGGACTCTTTAGCGGATTGGTTTTTAGAGAATGATCTTACTGTTAATCCAATGAAGACGAAGATTATACGTTTTTCCACGACTGCTGGTCACACAGACGAAAGTGTATTAGTCAAACTCAAGAAGAAATCCGTCGAGCAGTTAGAAACAGCAAAACTCCTTGGGGTTACTCTAGACCAATTCCTAAATTGGAACGAACAAGTAAATTCCATTGCTAAGAAAATAACATCAGATTGCTTCGCATTAAGAAGATTGCGTGAGATCACTAATATTGACGTTTGTAAAGCTTTTTATCATAGTGTCTTCTTAGCAAAAGCAACTTACGGCATTATATGCTGGGGTAATGCAACTTCTGCTTACAGAATATTTATCTTGCAAAAACGTGCAATTAGAAGTATTTATGGGCTTCATTGTCGAGACTCATGCAGATATACGTTTATTAATAATAATTTAATGACAATACCAGCAATCTATATACTAAGGTGTATAATGTATGTGAGAGATCATTTTCATAATTTTATACAACAAAAGGATGTCCACACCTACAACACGCGATTTAATAGCGATCTTCAAATACCACAGCACCGCCTAGCACTCTATGAAGAAAACCCGACCTATAAAGGCATTATTCTGTATAACCATTTACCTGCCGAAATTAAAAATTGTACATCGGATAAAATATTCAAGAACAAACTTAAAGAATTTCTGATAAAAAGAGCGTATTATACAGTTAGGGAATATCTTAGTGATACCTTCTTTTAATTACTATTGAATAATTATAAGCTAACCTACAATATATGAATACTACCGTTTTGATATATTGGTTTTTTCAATGCATATTGCTGCCTATAACCAGTGTTGGGCACCAAAGAATAATTCTTTAGTCAAATGATTATTTGAATGAAATTTTAATCAATTATTCTTTATTCAATATTAGGTTATTGCCGAATGAAGTGGTCCGGCATTATTTGAATAAGGAATTATTGAATGAAACGTTATTTAAATAAAGCATTACTGGAATAATTTTCTCACGAAATAAATCGTCATTCAAATAACGGAATAAACTTCGATGCAGGTACTTATATGCACATATATCTGCTCGCTATCGTTGCCTTAACACCCGTGTTCTTATATGTGCTGCAAAGAATAGAAGTTTTTTGCGTTTAAACGCGTCAGGGTTGGGATTAATATCATAATAGTTGTACCTGACCTTGAAACTATTATTTTTTCTACTATTGAAACTTATTACAATAAGGAGATATATTGTCTACTTGATTGTCTAAGAAAGAAGTTAAGTACACAGTTTCTGAAATATGCACAGTCACCTATATGTAATAAAATATTTGAAAGGAATAATTTACTTGTATTTTTCGGCGGCAATAGTTTTCAATGTTTTCAAACAGAAAAGAAGCGTACATGAAACTTAAAACTGTGTCACAGAATAGAGAACAACCAGAAATTTCACTCCGGTAGTTAAATGGACAGATATGTATCCTTTTTCAATTAAATTCTGGCAGTGTTTATATTCTCTTCAATCTCTTTCAATCAACTCTTGCAAGCTTTGAACGATTGCGCATGACTAGATTTTTTCAGTTAGTTCCATTATTAAAAAAAAACAATGCGCACGTCGGATCAACATTCACGCTCTGATGGTGAAAAAGAAACCCTTTTTCTTTCAGGACGTTGTAAAAGATAATTTTATTATTACAAAAAAATGCATGCCCTCGATTATGAAATATACACATAAACAAGCATACCATCAAGTCTTTTAATCCCAATTATTCATTGGTGTAAGATTTATTGATGAAGTTTCACCGTTCACGGGCGCTAACTGTGAGACTACTCTGTGAACGTTTTGATAATTATTTGAAACAGTGTTGAGATGAAAACCACGGTGCATTTATAATTTAATTTATTAAAAAAACATTCAACACACGCACTATACAAAAAAATAAAGTAATGATCTAACACTAACTGTTCGCTATAACTAAATTTTACTTAGACAAACTAATATGATCCTGTTGATCTAAAATGATTGGTATTTCTATTGCAAGTATTTGAAGAACTACAAGGATTGCAAGCTTTTTGCAGTGAGAAATTAACAAAGTCCTGCCGGCACAAAGCATTTCATCTCTTTTAAACCAAATTTGGATTTCTTAAATCAACTTTATATTTAACTCCTACCCGCGCTCATTCCATCAGTGTCGTAAAAAAAAACCTTCTTTCTTCACAGTGTAACTCAAAAAAACAAACACAGGGCGTCTCTTGCACCAACCCCCACTTTATGATATAAAAAAAGATTATCCCTTTCGCTTACCGCCGTTGCCTAAAGGCCAAATATGATTACTTTAAGAAAGAAATATCTTCTACACCTATCCGCACTACTTGATATTGAAAAAAGCTTCCTTTCTTTTTCTGATGCTGTTAAAATATAATTTTCAGAATTCAATAAAAATCAATGCGACTCCCCAACCCACCTCTAAATCCTGTATAGAAAAAAAAAATGATCCCTTTCCCTTCCCATCGTTTGCAAAAAACAAATATCATGCTTTAAGAAACACATCCTTCATATCAATCCCCCACTCCCTGATATTGAAAAGAAAAGAATCCCTCTCCCTTCCCGATGCGGTCAAAAAGAATTTTCATGTTTTCAAAAAAACTAATGCGTCTCCTACACCAACTCCCCACCCTCTGATGTTGACAAAAAGTTATTCATACCGCTTCTTAACATTGCTGAAAAATATATTTCGTCATTCAAAGAAAAAAAAATCGATACGACCCTCTACCAACCACTCAAAAGTTATTCATACCGCGTCTAACATTGCTGAAAAATATATTCCGTCATCAAAAAAAAAAATCAATACGATTCTCGAACCAACCACCCAACCTCTGATATAAAACAAACTATCCGTTTTCGTTCCCGCTGTTGCTAATACATAAATAAATACATACTCCCTATCAATCCCCACTCCCTGATATTGAAAAAAAAGTAACGCTCTCCGTTCCCGATGCCGTCAAAAAAAGATATTATCATGATTCAAAAAAACTAATGCGTCTCCTGCCACCACACTCCCACCAACTCTGATGTTAAGAAAAGTTATTCATACCGCGTGTAACATTGCTGAGAAGTATACTCCGTCATTCAAGAAGAAAAAATCAATGCGAGTCTCGAACCAACCACTCAACCTCTGATATAAAAACAAACTATCCGTTTCCTTCCCACTGTTGCTAAAAAACAAATATCATTGCTTTAAGAAATAAATACATCCTCCCAATCAATCTCCACTCCCTGATATTAAAAAAAAGTAACTCTCTCCCTTCCCGATACCCGTCAAAAAAGAATTATCATGATTCAAAAAACTAATGCGTCTCCTGCACCAAACTGCCCACCCTCTGATGTTAACAAAAGTTATTCATACCGCGTCTTAACAACTGCTGAAAAATATACTCCGTCATTCAAGAAAAAAATCGATACGACCCTCTAACCAACCATTCAAAAATTATTCATACTGCTTCTTAACATTGCTTAAAAATATATTCCGTCATTCAAGAAAAAAAAATCGATACGACCCTCTAACCAAACCACTCAACCCTAATATAAAGCAAACTATCCGTTTCCTTCCCCCATTGCTAAAAAAAAAAATATTGCTTTAAGAAAAAATACATCCTCCCTATCAATCTCCACTCCCTGATATTAAAAAAAGTGTTTATTTACCTTCCCATGCCATCAAAAAAATAATTTGCCGAATTCAAAAAAAACTAACGCGTCTCCTTTACCAACTCCCCACCCTTCATGTTGACAAAAGTTATTCATACCGCTTCTTAATATTGCTGAAAAATATATTCCGCCATTTAAGAAATAAATCAATGCGATTCTCGAACTACTCAACCCCTAATATGGAAAAATTATTTCCTTTCCCGAATGAAAGCAGTTATTTAAATGAACACGATTATTTGAATAGGAATATTTATTTGAATAACAGTAGTTATTCAAATGAAAAATAATTATTCAAGAGAAGAATAATTATTGAAGAGAAGAATAATTATTCAAAGGAAGAATAATTATTCAAATGGAGAATAATTATTCAAAAGGAGAATAATTATTCAAATGAAGAATAATTATTGGAATAATTATTTGAATAATGAATGAAATGAATGTGAAAATTCATTATTGAATAATACAATCAGGAATAAAAATTTATCTATTATTTCTGAATAAGAATAAGGAAACTGACAATTTATTTTCATTCTTATTCTGAATGAATTTTGCCCAACACTGCCTATAACCTATTATTATATATTTTTTATTTTTCTTCTATTTTTGGACGTGTCTAATATGTTTTTGTATCTTTTTGGACAAATAAAATTATTATTATTATTATTATCTTCAAGTTAGTTCTAAATATTTCAGAATTTAATGCATTTCTAGTACCATTGGATTTATGGATCTTGTCCGTTGTGTCATTAAATACGTAATCAAACAAAGATATACGCCAAATGTCTATAACAAAATTGAAATTTAAATTGCATTAGCGAAAGTCTAGCTAATAGACACATGAGTCTGTTTTTCTATATGACCGCAGCCTTAAATATTGTTTAAATGGGGTATTTTTCTTCCCCGTCTAGGGCCTAATCTTCGTAGTGGACAGTAACGATAGGGAACGCATAGGCGAGGCCAAGGACGAACTGATGCGTATGCTCGCCGAGGACGAACTTAGGGATGCCGTCCTGTTGATCTTCGCCAACAAACAGGACCTGCCGAACGCGATGAACGCCGCCGAGATCACGGACAAGCTGGGCCTGCACTCGCTGCGGAATCGCAACTGGTACATCCAGGCGACGTGCGCGACCAGCGGCGACGGCCTGTACGAGGGACTCGACTGGCTCTCCAATCAGCTGAAGAACGCCAACCGTTAATCGCCACCTTTAACAGTGCAGTGGTGCAGTTTATGATTAATTTTTTTTTTTTTTAAATATTTTTCGTCTTGATGATTGAAGTACTTGGGTGGACCGTATCAGTGTTAACTTTACCATATGTTGCAATTTAACAATTTTATATTTCACGTTTGTCTGATGTATGATGATGATCGATGATGATAATGCTAAGGATTATCCGGGATGATTGACTGCTGTAGTTTTGAAAACAAACAACGTATTACTAATTGTTATAAATAAAATTATCAAACGTGCGAACCGATATGCTCTTTTCTATTTAAATCTTCAATAGCCGATGTTAATGATGAAGTGTGTGTTATACAGATTCCATCGATAACAGGAAAGGAAGAGAGGCTCGTGTATCTTTAATATTAACGAATATATAGTTTCAATTTTATTTAACTTTTAATTTTTCATATATTAGACAAACAGCACCTTTTTTTTATATAAATAATAATTGTAAGGTATGAGATTATTTATTGTATTAAAGTATAAATAATAATAATTATTATTATTATCACGAGGATTTCGACGATAATATTGATACGAAATACATTCGCTTCTGTAGATCTACATGAATATTGTTTCTCAGTTAGGTGTGTCTTTCATGCAGACTTTAAACGATCTAGTGAAAAAGCTCCTTCTTCACTCTTTCTTCGGGCAACAAGCGAAACACTAGTTCAATCTACTACTACTACGGAAACCTAAAAATATTATATTAATACAATATTATTATGAATATAATAAAATATCTAGAAAGTTGTATGTGTGTATGTGTATATATACAAAAATATATAGATAAATTATATATATATATATGCTTATTTTAATAACGGTTAATAATATTTTTTTATATATATAAATGAATGTAAAATTATTAAGAGGTGAAAAGTGCGAACGAAAATAATTATCTGTAAAAGAAACTACCGTACGTGATTTTTTATTACTATTTTAATACCCCCTCAGAGCAAACAGTTTAAAATTCATTCCGATTCGACCCTGCACTCCTGAGAATCCGTAATTGTAAATAATGTTAATCGTTAAATCAGCAATCCCACTTTTAATTCGATTCAAATCGTGCGGAACGACTCCCATTCTTCGATTAATTTCACTCGATCAGTTTAAAGTGTAAGCATCTCTTATGGAAATAAGATTTTTTGTTTTTTGTGAATAGGTGAAATTATTGTGCACTTGTAACATATGGAAAGTTTCCCGTTTTTTAAATAGAACTTTTTTTAAATGAGCCAGGCTCGTGTATTTTAAGTGTTTCTTTTTCTTCATTTTGCAATTTCGTCCTTCTCATTTTTTTTTACGAATCGTATCCAATTTAAGAGCAAATATAGTTAATTACGATTAACGATTATTATTGGGTGGCTATCCGTTTTCGTTTTTTTTTTCTTCTTTGTTTCCTGTTTTTTCTTTTTTGTTTGAATTAGTCGTTTACAAAATGCTACTATATACTTACGCAGTAAATTTGTTCTAACGAATTTTTGGTTATGAGAAAAAAAAAAATAATTTGGCTTTCGAGTCATGTTGAACATTCCCGATTGTCAACTGTATTATCAAATAAATTTGTCCTATTAACTTATTGTGTGTAGTTTAATTATTTTATTGATTAGTTTTATATTTCTAGTTGCCGCTTATTGGTGAAATATATTTGACAATAAACTTTTCTTTTTGTTGTATAGGAAATATTTTTTTTTCTTGATTGAAGAATTTTTTTTGCATATATTTACATCAGTCGCAAGCAAAAATCTACAAAAAAATTAAAAAAATAAACTGTAGTAAGTGATGTCCATACTAAGCATTATCCAACATAAATATGGACGATCAGCTAGCATTTCTGCATTAAAAAGTACTACTATACTAAATTGACTCCAAAAAAGGTAAAAGTCACTTCCTGAGATAGCTCGTATGATTATAGCACGGCCTCCTTGATGACTGCTTATACGGCCTGTCGAATCTTAAGTTGCATATGGCGCCAGTTACCGAACTTTTTTGGTAAAATTGCTTATCCTTCGGTTGCAGGATTGTGACAACAAAATGTCAATCTAATTTAAATGAATATATTGACAAATATCAAAGCTAGAATTTCGAAATAACCTGTTTGCTTCATTAAAAACCGAACTATTAAGGTTCTTAAAGTTGTATTTCACATTTTAGTTGTTTCAGTTGTATAGTTATTTGGTTAATAATTTTGTACTATTTAGTTTTAATATAAACCAGATTGTGGGGCCAAGCAAGTAGTAGTTCTCATATTCTGAAACATCATGCAGATGCCGCTACTTACCGGAATTTGTTATAACATCCAATTCAATGTAAATTTGAATGATTCAACAGGCCGTATAAAGCAAACTGTCTTACTTATCAAGCAGATCGTGGATTATAGTACAATAATAATTATTTGGTTTTTTCTAAAGTGCAGAAATGCATTGGTCCAGAAATTAAAAACATTGCGGTATTAAAAATAAAAGAATTTGTAAAATTCTTCGTTGTTAAGGTAACTTTACTTGATTTTGGATGATTTTTAACAGTTTTTTCGTGTGCCCAATTTTTGGTAGTATATAGATATTTGGATACTTTTGGGCTGCATAAGAATTAGTGATTTAAGGTTTTTTTGAAAAAATTATACTTGATTTTGTTTGTGTAATTTTCAACACATATTTCGTGCGCAAAATGCCCCTAGTTCAGAAATAAAGATCCATTTTGGGGTGTTTAACAAAAGTGTTTTTTTTGAGTGTTTTTAATGCAATTATGATTGATTTTAGCTGGTTTTTAACCATTTTTGGTAGTTATCAATATTTGGATACTTTTGGGGTACATATATAAAAAATGTAGTTATTTTTGAAGGATTTTAGATCTTTTTCGGTTGTTTCATATCCTTTCATAATATTTAATTGATTTTTGCATGATCTAATTGCCCTAGTTCATAAAATTGAATTGCCTATAATTAATTTGTCAAAAATGATAAGCACACAGCAGTGTTTCCAACACTGCATAATAAACTGACATTAGATAAGAAACGAATAAAATCATTAACATTCAGTTGAATGATATGTATAAGCAGATGGTTAGACACTTTGCAAATAACTAAAATAGTACTGATTTCTGAAAAACAAATTAATATAAATCCTTCCAAAAATACTCTTTTGTGGTTTGAGAGGATATGTCCGTCACGTACATAGTATGGTTGGTATACATGCCCATACCAACCTACCTTATCTGCAGATTTGACAAGTTTGACATAAACTGTCAATGTATGTGTACCAGTTAGAAATTTGTCCCAACTTTTATAAATCCATTTTTTATCCCCTGTATACCATCAATATTACCGAATCGTGTATAAAATATGTACTTGAAAATGATTTTGAAATATATAACAGTCACGAGTAGTTTATACATTTAATTTCTTGGCGGAAGCGATGTGATTTTATACATTTTGATATGTACCCTGTAGGACTCTATCATGAAAAACAAGTGAGAGAACTGTGCGCGCTGCACGCATTAAATAATTTATTCCAAATAAAAGAATTCACCAAAGAGGAGCTGGACTCCATCTGCTATTCCCTTTCGCCAGATGTGTGGATAAATCCCCACAAATCCATATTAGGTCTGGGTAACTATGATATTAATGTCCTCATGAAGGCCCTACAGTCGCGTCGATATGAAGCTGTGTGGTTTGACAAACGGAAGTTGGTACCAAAGTTGTTAAGAGTAACTGCGAACTTAATGATTGTGCTTTTAGAGATCCAAATTGTATTAATTTGCGGAACGTCTTTGGATTCATATTGAACGTACCCAGTGAATATAAAGTGAAATTTATAACCTTGCCACTGCGTAGACGACACTGGATCGCTATTAGACAAATAAATGGTAATTATTACAATTTGGATTCAAAACTGGACAACCCATGTATAATTGGGAAGGTAGATTATAAATATGTTTTATTTGTGTGTGTTTAATGTTTATGATGAGGAGTGTACATTTACTGTGACACAGATGTATATTTTATGAATTATTGTAGGAGGAGAACGTAATTTATTATCTAAAGGAAGAACTTGATAATAAAGATAAACAATTATTTCTGGTAGTTGATGAAGAAACAGCTAGAAATCAAGATTGGTTGCTAAAGAGGCCACCTACTGAAAAAGAGGTACAAGTGTTACTATTAAGCGATATCCAAAGCGACGTAATGATAAATCCGCTGTGCAATAACCAGACAAGTCCTACGTACCCCTTTTTATAACGTTATCTGTATTATTATGTATTTTGCTGTGATGTTGTCAGGTATCTTTTATCTTTCAATTCCATCTAAGTGTGTACAGAACATCTGAGAATATACTTTTGAAGGTGTACATTTCTTTTCAATGTTTTTGTTTTTCTCACTTGTACTCATTCTCAAAATGTATCTTTTATAAGCATATCTAGGTCGGGCGCTTGTATGTGTATTTTTGAAAATAAGTAAAAAGTATTTATTTATAAAATGGTTTCTAATTTAAATTTATCAGGTGAGTAACCTTGCAATTCGAATTGCTGCATGTGCTGCTATCTACGCTCATTTCTAGTGAACTAAAATATATAGTGCTCTGTAATGAAAAATAATAATGGTAATTTACAGGTCACTTTATATTTTAATTATTATTTTAAAATGCGCACAGATGGCAGCAGATACATGAAATTATCTAAATCTCATCATTTTGTATATATATTATTTATTGTATAAAATAGACTAATTATTATAATAAAATTATACTGTTACAGTTTTCATTCTCGTGAAAAATATTTCATTTGTCACTTTGTGCAGTCATCGCTACCAGAGATAACTAATCTCTCCGTATCTATGTGTCTTTTTGTAAGGAACTTGTAGAGTTTCGCACGGGTATTCACATCTATTTCTCTACTTCGCCCAAATATCCATACAAAATCTGCAACAACAATAATAACAGTTGAAAAAAAAACAATTCAGTTTGTCCGCCGTATTGCCTAGTTACCTCTATAAAAGAGACTGTAATCTGAACAGGACCAAATTATAGCATAATTTGTATAGTCAGTTGCGAGAACCTGGTAACTTCCAGCCGTGGGTCTCAATTGATTTGGTAAAACAGAGGAAGCTTTGTGAGTCTTATATTGGTATATACTAGCGTCACGTCGCCCCAGTACGCCAATACCAGCTTCGAGATTTTCATTTCCAGACCTGCAAAAAAAAGTATTTTGACATAATTCTATTGAAAAGTGAACCTTCAGTAATTTATGAGCGCAAGGACATGTATGACGTAGATGTAAGTGGTGTTTTGCCACTTTTAGTGTTCATAACACACAACAACTTAAAAAAAGTTTTGACGGAAACATACAAACTGTCGGATATTATTTGTACAACCCCCATGTCGACAGCAGAATGTGAACGATGTTTTTCCACCTTCAAACGCATTAAAACTTTTCTGAGTAGCACAATGTCAGAAGACCGACTGAACGATTTTTTTTAACAAAGTCATAGACGTTTTTCCAGCATGAAAAATAGGAGAATGGATTTTATGTACAAGTTCTTATTTTGTGCCCACCCTCTCTCATAACTCACGAGCCGCCACTGTTTAAAGCTGTTGGAAAGAACATTCATTCTCCTCGAAAGCCATTTCTAAACATACGATCTTCAAAATGAACACTGCAAATTCTACAATTTTGTAAATTGTGCTGATTTATATAAGTGCGGTTAGCAGCTAATGCCTAGCTCTAGATTGTTGAACAATATTATTTGAAGCTTAAATAAAATATCGAAATAGTACATAAATATGTACGGACTAAAAAAACACACGAAATGGTATGTTTGGAATAATTTATATACAAGTTTTAAATTTGTATTCGTAAATGACAAGTATTGACAAGTCTGTCAGCTACCCTAATAGCCAAATTTAAATTTCCCGCCACAATTTTTAGTGAAATCAACAAAATGGCATTAAAATAACTATTACTTTAGTACAAAATGGTGGGTAATTTTATGTTTCAAGGTTGAAGTTACTAAGAATAATTGCGGGAAATTTAAATTTGGCTATTAGGGTAATCATATGGAAACCAACATAATGGCGTTCAGAAAACGGTAATGCCGGTGAGTGACGCAACTGATACTACCTATAGTGTGCCTAAATGTATACAATTTATTTTATTTTATAAAATAAAGTCAAGTTGGCACCTTAAACCAAACTCAAAAAAACCATCCCTCAAAAGGGGAAAATAATGTTAACTTTGACCTGAGTGAACAGAATTACTATCTGGTTCTTTGTGCATAATCAGTATTTACTCATATACTTTTTTTAAAGATGATCGCTTTTCCCGAGAAAAAATATAAAATTTTTCCACCCATATGCTAATATTTCGAATGGGGTGGCATTAATTGAGCAAATTTTTCGTATTTATGTAAAAGTACTCATTCGCTATAATATTTCAGCTCTATATAGTTTTAATGGCTTATCGGAATAGTTTTTGTGTTAGACAATTGGAGTTATTTGGATTACATACTTTTTTTTGGTCAGAAGGTTGGTCCTGGAAACTCTTTATAATTTAAGGGTTATTTTTAGTAGTACCACATATACTACACATAGTATACATATGGTCAAAGAAATGTTCACTGGCGCACTATAGATGACACCACCAGAATTTTCTATTGTTGTGCATTTGTAGTGGTAATATATTTCCATAAGAGAATACTTGTGGTGCCATCTATAGTACGCCAGTAGAACATTTCTTTGACCATATGTATACTGGTATAATATTTGGTAGTACCAACTGATATCAAAATATCCAGTGATGTAATTATTTTCGACACCATTGACAAAAAACTATACTTGTTCGATATTTTTGTCATTATATTCATTACATACCATTTGCTAATACTTGATGAAACTATTCGCAATTGACCTCTTCGGTTACTCGTAATATCGATCGAAAGGCATTTTTTATCCAGCTCCACGACATTGAAACTCCTCTCTATTTCGTACCAACGACCAACGAACTGCAAATTGAATATGAAACCAGTCGCTATTCGTTCAATTTTTTTTTACGTTTATTTGCTCAAAAGTTGAAGTGAAAAGAAAAACTCTTATTTCGCG
Source organism: Protaetia brevitarsis (assembly GCA_004143645.1). Classification (NCBI taxonomy): domain Eukaryota; kingdom Metazoa; phylum Arthropoda; class Insecta; order Coleoptera; family Scarabaeidae; genus Protaetia; species Protaetia brevitarsis. The sequence goes on from RXPK01000138.1 coordinate 1,457,106, forward strand.
CCTACGAATTCTATCCTATTCCTATACTTACCTTATTTATATTGAAGTTCTCCAGAAGTGGTTGTCGTGGACATCTAAACAAACCTACAGAATCTGTTCGTTGCAACGAATAAAGAAGCAATAATATTAAGTAAAGCAACGGTCCACTGTCACATCTAGTACACATTTTATAACTGATAACGTTAAAAGTCAGAGGTTTACCCGCTCGTCATTTTTTATAACAATAATAAATGCTAATTAACACACGCTAATTGGACGGATGAGCAATTTAGTCGATAGCACGTTCTAGATGATATGTTATGACATACAAAAGTGTATATAATATGGCCAAATCTAGTGAAAACTGTTCAAAATATAAAAAGTTACATTTTAATCTCACAAAACGATTCATTCGAATGTTTCCATACATCGCATAAAAATTTGATCGGCTGTTTTCAGCAGCAGTGCTGATTCAGTTGAGGCGTTTCAGCTCGTCATAATCTTGAATACGTACACACAAAACATAACAATAATTGGCGGTGCACTAGAACTCGCAATATAAACACGAGATATCATTTATCTTTAAAAAATCGAGGCAAAGTACTTGCGTCAATTGATGATCTCTTTCACTTGGAGTAATTCAATTGTACAGTAATGAATCTAATTTAATATAGTATCAATCAAATATATATCAGGATACAATATTTATATTTTTAACGAGTTTGTGCGTGTATACACTTGTATGTAAGTTATTTCGTCATATTTGTTTTTCGCTTATGTGAAGATGTACACTACCGGCCAATGAAGTTAGAACAACTAGTATAATTAAAAAAAAAACATTTTTTTCAATATTTAATACTTTAACATTATTCTAAAACTTTCTACAATAAAGTAGGCATAACAACAAAGTATCTATTTAAGACGGAAATCATCATTACAATAAGCCTTTTAAAGATAAAATTTAACTTAACCTAATAGCACGTAATAAAACCATTACAAATGATATTTAAAGGAACGCCGACTAGCCTGTTTACAATAGAGGGGTGGATCGACAGGGTTGTAAAATTTCACATGGGTGTCTCCTAAAGGTCTCTCAACTATAGCAGGAAATAATTGATATCGTACTTGTTGTGAATTATTCTATTAGTAAAACAGTTGCGATACGGTTGTTCAATTGCGGTGTTTGTGAAAAAAGTATTTAAAAAAAATACTGAAAGAAAAGTCGATAATTGTACAAAAGAGATCGGTTATTGTCACATTACACGAGGAAGAACATTCTGTGCGTGTGATAGCAGAAAAATTAGGAGTGACAAAATCTACAGTCCATTACACTATTCGTCGCTACCGAGACACCGGAATCGTTCAGGTCCGTCATGGATAACAACTCTCGCGAAAGATAGAGGCCTTAAGGTGTTGAGTAAGAGAAATCGGCGATTGACAGCGCCCGAAATCACAGCGAAAAATGAATAGGGGACGCGAACGATCGATATCTTTAACAACTAAACGCCGCTTAAGGGAAGCCAGTTTATTCGGTCGCTTTGCGGTGAGAAAATCGTTCCTCCGTCGTGGGAACCATCAAAAGCGATTACAGTGGACCGAAACGCATAGAAATTGGACCGTAAAGAACTTCAGAAACGTTCTTTGGACTGACGAGTCCAAGTGTTTGAGCAGAAGAGCACGACTTTTGTAAGACACACGAAGGACGAGCGAATGTTGCGCAATTGTGTCGTTCCCACAGTAAAACACGGTGGTGGTTCAATTATAGTTTGTGCAATGTTTTAGCAGTGCGGGGACCGAAGATATCGTAAAAATTGACGGCATTCTGCGCAAAGGAAATTATAGACGCATATTGGAAGAAAATTCTGCAACGTCAGGATTGCGGTTGACTGGAGAGAACTTGTTTGCGCATGGTAACGACTCCAAACACGCGGCACGTATCTTCATACATTACCTCGCATCTTAAGTAGAGGATAATGTTTCGGAAATCATGGCCTGGCCTCCGCAGAGTCCGGATTTGAACCCCATCGATCGACACTGTCAGATGAGCTGGATAGGCGAGTAAGGAAAGTCTGCCCAACATCGAAAGAGCACCTGTGGCGATTTCTAGAAGCCGAATGGAACAATATTTCCCAGGAAACCCTGACAAAAGTAACAGAGGTCATGCCACAAGTGGTCTGGGTGGTATTGAAAGCTAAAGAGGGATTTACGACGAGAAGAATGTATAGTTAAGTGTTATTTTAATAGAATGTTTTGCTTTTATTTCTTGTAATTCTTTATTTCTTTTTCCGAACACATTTTTATTTTCTTTCGTTTGTTTGTCGCTTTTATTTAGTTAGCAGTAATTTACTAGTTGCCCAACTTCAATGATCGGTAGTGTACGTTACATCAATAACTTTTTGTAAAACAAAAAGTATGACGCGTATGAATAACAGTTTCACATTTTATCAAATGCATACAACAAAATACATTTAACGATTAACACGTCGTATCTATAGCGATTGTATTTATTATACAATAAAATAAATTTAAATAAAGAAACGCAATTAATTCCTGTACTCTATTGGAGCGGCGTATACATATGTATAAGACTTTCACTGGCGATTTCTTTTCGGCTAAAAACCTAAAAGGAGGTTTTTTTTTTTATTTGTTGACAATTTATTATTATTTTTTTACTTTGTGTTCTTATGAATTACCATTTTTTTACCATCATTTTTATCAGTCGATAGCAGCGGCAGCTGGTGCTTACGTTTTACAAGGGCCATTACAATGATCTAATTTCTTCGTATAAGTTCTTATGTCGGACAATAGCACACAAACTTCATCTTTGTATTGGCCCCGCCTGTGACGTATGCACCAGCAGCCGCTACTGGTTGATAGCGTGGTCGAATAGCTAGCTCGCCGTACACTCTCGACCTTCTATTCTTCACAGATTTTGTTGACTGTAAGGTAAAGTCAGGTAAGTGTGTAACCGGGGCAAGTGTGTAGTGTGCCTATATTTATTTTTAAAATTGAAATACGGACGTCCTCTTGTTATAATACTAATGTACTAAACTTCATACTAATTTTACAAACAAAAGTTCGCATCTCCTAACGTGTAATAACTTGAATATCTTGTGAATATATCATACCTTATTAAACAGGCATCAGTTTAGTATTACACTCTTGGCCGAACTAAAGGATAATGCTATTAATAAATAAAATGCGGAACGATTACACACTTGCCTATTTTGCTGGGTAAGTGTGTAGTATTGACAGTGTTTAAATTTTTTTTTCTTTCTAGTAAACCGTTGATAATTATAAATGGTGTATCTATTGAAGGCTTTCAACTGAGCATATATTACGCACCTCTATGTGTAAAATTTATCAAAATGTCTTATTATGTGAACAGTGTTACATTTTCTTCGCACTGTGCAATTTTTATTACACACTTACCTGACCTTACCTTATCTTGCTCATACCTCTGAAGGCCAATCGCATTATATTCTTTATTGAGAACTCCAACTGTTTATCCTTCTCTCTTTTTTCATAGATAGCCGTTGATATTCTAGTGTTTCTCTTACGATGATTTCCTTTCTTCTTGTTAGGGTTGTCGAATCCATTTCCATTTCTCCTGGATTATGGTAATTTCAATCGGTATTTATTTTGTACAAATCCATAATGTTTAATTTTTCGTGTAATTATATATACTCACCACAGTTAAGTTCGTACATCAGAATCAAACGAAATATGTTAAATGAAGCGATATTCATAGTTATGCCACACGTGCCGGTGACCAGTTAAGAATTCCATTGCATATAGGATAAAAGAAACACAAAACTATGTTGACTATTGGGGTATGCAATTGTATAATAAATTACCAACTAACATAAAAAATATGAACGCAAAAAAAATCGGGACTGCAGTGAAAGATTTATTAATGACACGCGCGAATAGAAATTCTGTGGAGAAGTTTCTTAAATCGAACTTACCATGTTTTAATTTTGTCTACAATGTATATACAATGTACGATGTTTTTTACTTTATTATGTACCTATATTTTACGGTCGATATTATTGTTTATTTTGACGTGTCATGTAATTGTAATTACTTGAACTAATAAACTATCTATCTATCTAATCCTTCATTGGTTATTTTGTCTGGCCAGTCTTTTCTCAGTGCTTTATCTAAGAATCTTTGGAGTTTATATTTATAGCTCCCTTATCCATTTCTGAAAGTGCTTTTTTATCATGTAATTAAATATAGAAAATATTTACTTTATTAAATATTTCGAATTTCGCATTTACTGAAATTGAGTTTGCTCTCCATAAGTCCCTCCCAGCAGATTGAAATGCTTGTACAGATCGGTAAAATTCGATATTCTTAATAGGGAATTTTAAGTTCCAAAGAAATTAAACAAAATCTGACCTACGCTTCTGGAGCTGGATTTTAAAGAGAAATCGATTGGTAAAATCCGTATTTTTATAGAACTTCAGGAATAATTTCCGATTTTTAACTTCCTTCACATAAAAGATACAGAGCGTTTTCGTAAAATATGCAATTCTTAAAATCCTTTGCAACTTTCTTATTTGTAAAAATCCTTGATTTATATAAAAATTGGAATTTATATGGAACATACTTGATATTTTATTTAAACAGTTTTCAAATTAATTTGATTTTCTGTTTGCAATTTCACGGTATTTTTTAGATGACTACAGATATGGTAACTAAATAATGCGCATATTTTTATTATTGTTCTGAGAATATTCCTACAAAGTGCAAATGGGATTTTGATAAAATATTCCGTAAGGAATATTCGGAAAATATTTCAGTAATGAAGCTAGAATCTCAAGTAATAAAGCTCCTTAGAATATTCTTTTAGGATGTGTGTGGAACATTTAAATATTACTTACAGTAAACATTTATTAAAATATTTAATAAAACGCACCAATTGCAGTTCGGAGCAATCTCTATTAATGTTAGGGCTACCTACAGTTGCGGCCTAGGCCATCTTCAGGCTTAGTGTTAATCTGGAAAACATCCATACAAATGACGTCATAAATTAAACCTCACGCAGTTATTAAAATTTATGTTCAATTGTTTAAAAATAAAAACTAAGCCAACTTTCAAGGGAGGAGTTCATATTTTCACAATGTGAACAGAATTTTATTATTATAGATTTTTCAGTAGATTAATAACACATTTCAGTAGATCGCGTAGCGTTGAATTTGGCGTTTGCCAATGAAAAGATGTTAAAGTGTTAAACACAAATCAATTTTTTTTTTACATATTTATTTTTCACTTATAACAACTTATAATCGCTAGAGCTATTTTTAAATCCAATTTATTCATGTAGAAAGTGCTTTTGCTTTTTATCCTTTCTGATTAGAGGAAATGTAAAACAAAGGTACTTTTAATATTCGCACTGCATTCGGTTTGAATCTGGTTTCGCTTTGTGGTCTGGTCTAGATTGTACGGTTTCACCACACGGATTAATTTACATTTCCCGTCAGAGAGCGTCTCGTATATTTAAGCGTTCATCACAGACGAACCCAATACCTCCCGTATACGTACAATAGGAATAGTAAATGTCATGATTTATATGCTGCGATCAAAGTTAAAATTTCCCTATTTTTGATATACCTATATAATTTAATTATTAAAGCTTACTTAATTCCCGCAATTTCGAAAGTGTTGAGCCGAGTTTCTAAGATCATAACTTAATGTTTAGAATATCTAGATGTTCCCATGTGTCGTGGGTTCGAATCTTGTTCCGGTTAATGTCATAATCGGATTTTTAGGCGGGGTATTGATAATTGCGAGGGAGATTTTGACATTGAATTTATGGCATCTTAAATTCTAAACAGTGGTAAACTGTACTATTGTGTTTCTAATTATCAAGAAAAAGTTAAGAGTGTATCTTTTCGTTAAAAACAAATGTCTTTGTTAACATTAAGGTAAAAAAATTTGGAAAAGTTAGCGTTGATGTAATATGAAAATGTCGCAAGTAATACATTAATAGGTAAGTATCTGAACGCAATTGCGAAAAAAAAGAAAATACCTGGTATGACTTGGTCAACTTTGTCGAAAGTTCATTCAGCATAACCATGCATAATTTTGGATCTAATTATACCACGTAGATGCAATTAAAACGCTTTATACCTATAGTATTATATTGGTAATTTCTTAATTATAACAAAAATGTTACCTATTCAGTAGCTATAAATTAAACATTTTAATAGGTATAAAGATTTTCTAAAAATGGTATTTTTAATTAACTGATCTAACAAAGGAGAAAGTTGGCTTGAAAATAAAAGTTTAGTCATGTCGTTAATATATATATATAGGTAATGTAAAAAGAATCTAATAATTAAGATATGTTTATCTTTAGATTGATAAATGTAATCTTTTGATAACTTGGATTTATAATGAAGTATTATATATTTGTAAGCTCTAATATCCCTTAATACACGTTAATTCTTGTGCTAAATCAAAGGATGTATATATATTAGTAGATTAATGGCGCGATATACGTACACATCTGCAGCGCCTGTGAGATTATCTGTAAGTCTGTAGGCATATATTTATATGCCAGCTTACAGGCTTACAGATGATCCTATAAGATCAGAGCAGATATACACAGAATTCTACCATAATCCCCATCCATTGGAATAAACTTATGTATCCATCGTATAGTTAAATGGGAATTCATTACGCACCTACTAACATTTTAATTTCAGAGGATTGAAAGAATATTGGGTCAAGAAAACACAAAGAACATTGACATAGTATAACCGCTCAAACCTTTATTAAAGGGCCATCGAAAAAGAAGGTTGACAGACTACTGCAGCTCAGTAGGAAATATATCCGCATCGTAACAGATTGCTAACAGAACGCTGTACACCTACAGAAAATTGGGATGAACACATACAGGAGATACCTACTGTAGAATGAGAGGACTGAACATTCTGTGCGAATGCGAGGCTGTGGACGCAAGATGTTGATAGATGTGAGGAATTTGGTGAAACTGACAACAGCACATTTCTCTATATTAAGATTAAATTTATTGTTCTGACGCCAAACAAATAACCTACCTAAATCATCTTGCAAAGCCAGTGCATCATCGATCGCATTAACTTTGGCATAAATCTTACAATCATCTGCGTACAGAAGGCACTTAGACATTCTAAAAATCTCAGGTAGATTATTTACAAAGATGGTGAATAATAGAGGCCCTAAACTACTACCTTGCGGTACTCCGAATGTTACTATTTATGAACCACTCAGTGATAATAAACCCCAGCTTTTGTAGCAAAGATGAGATGCTTCCAAATGACTTACAATAATATAAAATTTAGGAAATGTGTTTTGCAAATAGTTTCTTGATTTGCTACATAAACTCTAATAACTATTACCTCTAATATAATTACTATATCAATTACAAATTCAATGATAATTTACGATAGAGGAAGTGTTTGAGTTCTCATTTCAAATTAGAGTAAATTATTTGCTTACGATTAGTCCAACTATAGACGACGATATTGCGTGTTAAATCAGACATAAACAGAAACTCATTTAATTTTAAGGTGACTGTAGTATTTAACCCTACCAAATATAAAATCACAAATATCACCGGATTCAGTACTTTCCTAAATGTTTTTTTTTCCGCTTCTGAACCACTGTAAGTACATACGTAAGACCGTATTGACCTTGGTGCAAAATGTCGTATAATGCCTGTCGTCGTTTGTTAATGGATTGAGCAGACAAGACTCTTTTAAAAGGTAGATACATACGTTACGTATCTACAACAACCGGTCACTATGCCGATGTCGGTCGCAGAGCGTCTTATTACCACAGAACAGGGGTCCACCAGATCATACTTATAGAAAGAGGGCCACCATATGCGTCGGTCATTTTCTCGTTCGGTCCGTTCCGTGGGGCGATTGGACGCGATTTGATTCGTACGTATACTGCGCTAAGTCAGATTGGAGTGGTTATTTCGCGATTCTTCCTGGCACGCTGCTACCTGTGGCTCAGGTGGAGTAAAGAAGTGAAGACGCGACGTCGAACCATCAGCACGCATCACGAGTTGTGTTGTTGTAACGACCTCACTCTTGTCTATAGGTGTTTGTTTTCGTTTTCTTCCGCGCAACGTTTTTCAACAGTACGGCGCTCTTCGTTCCACAAACCATACGCGTAGGTACTCACCGATTACGATGTGGATATCGCCGACCGTATTGTATAATAACAACAGCTGATTTACATCATCAATTTATGTGAGTAAAAGCCATTTCTTCCATTCATTCATATACGTTAGATCGTATACGAGCTTGCTATGTCACTACGATATTGCCTTATCTATGAATGTGCTGGATAAATATCGCACAGATGCTTTCGATTTTTTTCACTGGAGTAAACCAATGAAAATACTTAATAATATCTGACGAAAAAATCAAATTTCTTGTGCTTCATGTGAATGACATATGTAAAAATATATGTACCAACTTTGTTTGCTTGAATAATTTGCAACAGTTCACAAGCTACAGTTAATGTTGTAAACATACTGAATATATCACACGCTCCAACGTCTAGTTAAAAAAAAAAAAACTACACCTAAGTGAATGACTTTAGATAGAAAACACGTATGCAGAGAATAATAAATAATTATTTATTTATTAATAATTAGTAAATCTGTGCTGCGGCCTCGTACGTAGGTTCTATAGCTGAAGTCCTTCCCATTTCCAGTCACCCAGAATGCAATCCCAGCTTGCAACTTTTCACCCTGTATAGTATATACACCAACTTGTTGCGATAGATAATTAATCAAAAAAAAAATTGCCTGTTAATACAAGATAGAATTTCTTAATTGAAATCTCGCAACAATTAAAACAATAATTATAATAATATAACTTATAAACAAATATTATATGGTATATTACAATCATGTAATTAATTGTAATATACCTATTTACTTCATGCCATGCCACTATACGTGCTATCTCGTATGTATATATGCTGTATATAAACGTATTAATTTCGGCGTAGATTTTCAAATTGATGCCGCGATCGCCTAGGGTGAAGAGGTAACTTTTCTAACTGTACGTTGGCCTGTAATTTACGGATTTGCTCCGAGAACTTACACACTACGCTTCTCTTCTGACACGCGCGACAAACACCATTCGATACATAGTAAACTTGGCCCACGTCAGTTACAGAAACCACGACCAAGGAAGAGAAACGATACAGCGAAAGAATTTCGAAATTTTATACCATGGTATAGTATGGTTTGTAGTAAATTGTGATATTTATATTCTAACTGGCCGCAGTTACAAAATGTAGTAATATTTGGAATTAAGTATGCAGACATATCTACTTATAAACTTAGTGTTATAATTATTTATTAATAAAGTTACATCAGATTCGGTTAAATTTCAAGTTAAAAAAAAAAAAAAATTTCAATGCTGGCCAAAATATAGATATAATTAATCAGAGAAAACAATTAAATTGAAACAGTTTTAAAGTAGTTAGAAGTTGAATCATTTCTGAAATTGCATAATACCAATAGTAGTAGATTGTTTAGGCTATATGTCCATAGATTTCCTGTATAAAAATCGCAATAAACTTCCATTACAAATGGGAACAAACGCGATAATTTTACAAACATGTTAAAATCATTCTTATTGCAAATTTTTCCCTAATCCAGTAGTTAAAGGTAGATTAACTTTGCTTGTTAACGTTTCCCTCTAACCCTATTCGCTACTTTTTTTCTTCATTCTTCTATTTAGGATACCGGTCCTGCATGTACCTTATGTAGTTATTTCTAACAAGATTATACAAACCGTTTCAAAATTAAAATTACATCTTAGTAGGCATTGAGTAACTAGTACTTGGATAATATTATAATAAGCCGCTTATCTTTTATAAGTAATTATATTTCCAATGTTTTCCTGAGAGTTTTTAACTTAATGCTACTAAATATTGTACACATTACAAGAAAATAGTTTCGTTAATGAAACATATTTCCGAAGTGCACAATTTCTTAATGGCGATTGGCAATATTTTTACGCTGAATGTACGCGACAATGTCGCTTGCAGTTTCCTAATAGAGTTGTGGATAATACCGCTTTACAGCATCATATTTGCCTAGTAATGGAGAAGTTTCGGACTACAGGATCTGTTTTAAAAAGCTAAAGTTCTGGTAGATCACGTACACAGCAAAATATTGTTAATCACATGTTGGCGAAAAACTATATTCATCAGTTCATCGTTTATCACTTCAAACGAACATATCTTCTAATACCGTTCATAGAATTTTGAAGAATCGCTTGCATATGTATCCATACAAAGTGTCAGTTGTTCATCAGATCTTACCTAGAGCTCACGTTAGTAGGGTAAATTATTGCAATCTCTTTCAAGAAAATGTAAATAATAACGAAATTCTTGATCTAAGTTTTTTTCACTAATGAAGCATGGTTTCATTTAAACTGGTTTGCAAATAAACAAAATTACAGAACATGGTCTATAATTAATAATCCAAACAATCACATTGAGGTTTTTCTATTTTCGGATTGCTAAAAAAATGAAGTATATAAGACAAGAATTAATAACTTAAATGACCTGATGAATGCAATTACAAATAATTGTATCATCATGCAGAATATTTTTGCACATAAAACATAAAACGCCATATTGCATGATGCATTCAAGAAAATGGTGACCATTTTGAACACTTGTTGTAAATTATAACTAAATAAAGTTCCGACAAATAAGTTATTTACCTTAGTTGTTTGATTAATATCCATATTCAAAGTTATCTGATAAATTAATAATCCAATTGTATTTCTTATTAATTTCATCACACATCGCTCGACGATAAATTTTAATCTCTACTCCCATTTCAAGAAATTATAATTTATAGGAAAAATTCATGAACACCTATTAGATGTAATTCATTTTGAAACAGTCGGTACTATTTTTATCTAGGTACCAATTGTGCTTTTCTTTTTTTAAGAACTAAACGGATTCTGAAAGCTCTTAAATGAATTTTGAAGATAAATACTCATAATTACTAAAATAAATTAATAATAAAGGGATTAAAATATCATAAAGAGAAGTGTTGTAATTTAAAAACAAAATATTATATAATGCTCTCATTTTGTTTGCTACCATCCTTTAGATGATACTAATAGTTTCTTTTTTACAATTCCATCTCTCGTGCCTATAAGATTACGTGTAAATCTGTAAGCATGTATTTTAGACGCTTACAGACTTGCAGATCACTTTACAGCTGCTACAGTTAAGCATATAATCCCATCTTAAATTACGATTAAGAAATCTACGAACATTTTAAGCTATACCTAAAAGTATATGGCATATACAATTCCCGTGAAACAAAGATGTATATATAATTCGCCTTTTTTAAATAGTTTTTAACAGTTACGTCCTTGATTAGATATTAAAAATTCTCAAAAAATACTAATGTACCTACACGCCATTAAAAGTTTTTTTTTTCACATTCGAAAACTATAAAACCCTGTCCTTTAAATCGAACGGTTAATTTGCATACGTGCATATAATATATGTAAATTGATATTTTATAGTTAAAAAATGTTCTGGGCGATTTCATTACTTGTTTTCCTATACATGCACGCTTACTATATCTATGTATGTATGTATGTACGCGTGATGTAGGTTGTATAGGATTGTAGGTAAAGCATATAATACAATCGATTTGAACACATCATGCAATGACACGCATTGGTTGAACATTTGTAGGTCAGTAGTATGGATATAAAGAAAGGTGACACTATAATATAAAAATAAAATTATTTATTTAATATCTCCAATCTTCCAATCTCACTCTTTGTAAGTTGCAAAAGGTATTCATTTCATTTCCAAAATTAAAAATTATTCATTCGTGCAATTAATTTCAATCGAATCTGAAAGATATACAGGGTGAGTCAGTAGTCCGATATCGGTCGATATTGACTTTAACATCTCTCATAAACAAAAATTTTCAAAGTGGCATCATGGCACTTGACGGAAAGAAGTGCACGTTTTAAAAATATTTTCACGTTCACGGGGTGTATCAGTTTTCCAGGACGGTACTCAACTTAATTTTTTCAAATGAGCCATACTCATTTTTTTAGGCATGCTGTCAAATGCAAGGTTGCCGTTATTTAACTTTTTATATAACATTTTCAAAATGCACGTGTTCATTTAACATTTTTTTTCCGGCATTATCATTAACAATTAAACTCTAAAATTTGCTGAGTAGCTTAGGAAAGCTTAGGTCTCTCTTCTGAACTGAATGTTATTTGGTAAAATTATACAGGGTGGTCTCCAGAAGCAATCAATCAATTTGTGTGATATTTTAACGGCTTTTACTTTTTTATTTTAAATTGAACACCCTATATTTTTTATTTCATCATTTATGCACTTTTTTATGATCTTTCATTTTTGTTAGAAGTAGGGTATATCTAAAACCTATACTTTCTGAGATAAGTTGACATTCTTAGAAACACACACAAACTTTTATTTTTTTTCAAAGAAATACAAAAACTTGTATCAGAGGAATTAGGTTCAATCCGGAGGAATGACGCAAATAGTTTTTTTTTCTAAACATTTATTGAAATTTCCTTATAAAATTTAGTTTATTATTCAAAAAAAAAAATAAATAAATAAAGTTTACCAAAACACACACGGTGTTTTTGGTGTCATCTCTGTTCGGTTTCGTAAGCTAAACGTAACAATCTAGAGGAATGACAAAATTAGCGGTTACTAATATAAATAATTTTTAGTAAAGTTGTTATAAATTGTTTCGTAATAATCTTCGCTGGAGCGATGAATATGTTCCTTCGTCATAACGGTTGTGTATTTTAATTTATCTTTTTTTTACTTTTGTACGCATCAAAAGATAGTAGATTCCCTTGGTTACAATTCAGAGGAATGATATTCCTTACTTAGCCAGCTTATGGCATAAAATTTATGCTTAACGTCATGTATTTCTCACAATGATTGAAGCTGAAGAAAATTCTCACCATTCTACAAGACAACTAGCCCAAAATAACAACATGGACCACCTTTTTGCCGTGAAGTTATTCAAGAAAGAGAAATATCATCATTACAAGGTTCAATTGATTGACGAATTAAACGAGAATGATCCAGACCGCCGCTTACAGCTTTGCGAAAAACTAATGTTATGACCATCTATAAAAAGTATTAAAAAAATTCATTGTTATAATTAAAAAAGAAAAGTCAATGATGACGTCATTATGAAAAATTCATGACGTCATAAGTTGAATTTTTATACTACAAGGTGGCTAATTAAAAAATAAAATTGACCTATCCGTACGTTTTGCTTGAAAAGATTAAATAACGCAGTTATGAATCTTATTTGTACAGACAACAACAGGAAAACTTTTTAAGTGAATAATACGAATAAGAACAAAATAAACTTACTTTCCAAATTGTACCATTACTGTTAATATGATAAACTAGGTATTACCACATTTCGGGTATTCGTATCTAAAATTTCAAACCAGACAAGATGTAATTAATGTTGCGGCCAACGGTATAGCAATTAATTACGCTTTCCTGTGCTCAGTGATAAACTAATTTGTATCACTGTCCAATGTTTTATGTGTCGGTTAAGTGACTGCTTAAAATCGGTCTGTTAGCACTATATTTTTTTTCCGCATGGATATCATTGCAAACCGCAGATAATATTAGACAGTATGGGTTCCTATTTAGCAGGAATAGAAATTACGGTGTTTCAAAATCGTTTTAATTAACATTAATTTCTCTCTAGGACGTTAGGTAACTTTTGTTAACGTGAACAACTATTTATTACGCTAATTCTTGCGTTAATAATGAAAACGTACCTACCTAGTACTTCCTCCCAAGCTAAGTATCGAAAAGTTATAGTTGATATAAGTTATACATTATAGTAAATGTTTAAATGCACATTTTTAAACGAATGCAAAGTGGAACTTAACAATGAATTAACTATTCTCTTCGTTTAAAATACTTAATGCACCTTAGTAATCTATTGAAAAACATTTTATTTATTGTGATGGGTATATTTATGCATATTTATATACTATCCATACTTAGCTTTAAAGGAGGTTAATTGCCTTATTGAAAAGTATATATATATAGGTATATTCATACATATTCATATTATACGCACACGCGTTTCCGAACGAACTTTTTAACACGTGGAAGATGATGTTGATCGGCGCACTGTTCGCGAGATAAACTGTTAACTTAAGAAACCGTTATTTTCCGAAAACGGATAACTTCCATGTACGTATTAAGTTAAGCGTTTTTTTTTAATTTATTATTTTTAGAAAAAGTGTGTGTTACTTTTTTTAAGTTACCAAATACGTATTGATGCTTATAGAATATACGTGTGGGAATATAACGAATGTGCCTCCTGATCGAACCAAAAGGAATTACTTAAACCTGATCGCAAAGTTTTGTAACATACATTGTGTCGCCGTCAGAATTAAGTAGAATAACTGAAGACGATCTCACTGAATGAGATTCTAAGCTACCCTATAAGGGCCAGAACTTTAAGTTAACATTCGCTCTATAATAGCTCCTAGTGGCCTCAGTGGCCGAGACCATTATTAAGCAAAAGCGGTGTATCTCTACTACTTACTTTTTCGCAATAATTGGGCACACTCTACTGGTTGCAATTTAGCCAGATATTTGAAATATTTAAACAAAAATAAAAAAAACCTGAACAATAGGACATAACACTGGAGTGAAACTTGTATATATTGTTATTCTGCGATGACTCGTGTTAAAGAGCTACCTTTGTAACCAACAAATGATTCATTAAAAAAAATATATTTTCTGTAAAAATACAGATAAATACACCTACACATTTAAGTACCAGAACGAACGTTGCGATTCCCATAATTCCCAGAACATCACGGTAGGGAAATCTAAAGCAAGCATATTTGGAAGAAATTTTGGATAAAGAGAAACATAAAAGAACAAGAGAAATACTAGAGTTAATACATATTAAAAACAACAAAAATGCATGTACCTAATGATAAAACAGACATATTAAATTTACCAAGTTTATATTACACCATTATTGAAAATTATCAAAAATAACAATTACATTAAATAGTACACCTATATATAGCCAAATAAGTGGAATATATAAACACAAATAACCGTACTACAAACAAAAAAAAAAAAAAAATATCGCAAAACATACACAAACATATAACATTGAAGCATTTAGATCTTTACTAAAATAACACTTTAAACGATATTTACAGCATCTAACACATAGACGAGAAAATTTAAAAATCTCAAAAATTAAAGTAAAAATACAAAAAAAAAGATGTAAATTTAAAAATATTGACTTTATGTTACTATTATGAACATACAATTAGAATTTACCAATTTACCAATCGAAACGTTTTTGTATAAGTTATATAAAATAAATAAATAATAAATAAATGCCACTTCCCAAGAAGTTTTTTAAAAATTATATATATATTTATATTTATAATTATACCTAGTAATAAAGTGTAGTATTATTCTAGGGTGACGTCGCGCGTAAATTAATAACTGTAGCACATATTTCAAAATGAACTACCATTCATGACAAAAATCAAACTGTGGAACTGGTAATACTGCAAACTTATTCTAGATCCCTCACCACAAATTGCACTAAACTGGACCTACATACTGCTGTGTACTGATGGTACAAGCATAAATACAAAGTGAAAAGTAAAAAAAAAAAATGAAAATTAAATTTACTAGCTCAGCGGATAAAAATAAAAGGGCGCAAAAGAACTATTTATCTCAGGGTTACTCTCACAATTAAACTAATCATGAAAAGTAAAATGTGGACGTTTGAAAATTTGACTTTTTAAAATTACACCAACAATTGAAATGGTTGATTCAAAAATAAAAGAACAGAAATTTTGAATGACGTTAATAATCAGAATTTTTTATTATTAAAAAAATAAAACATTTAATTACAAATTACGCAGGAAAAATCAAACCTTGGACTGAGAGTCCTGGCCAAAATCAAAACCGGCTCGAATCTAATTTACTAAAGAACAATGCAAATCCTTCAACAAACAAAGGACAAATTTATTCTAGAAGAAAATCCTTTTTTTAAAAAAATCCACGTGGTCTCAAAATTTAAAATAAACTAAATTAATTTAAACGTGGACAAATCAAATAAATTTACAAAATTGAAATTTAAATACAAGCACAATGCTTCTTTTCACCTAACCCGAGGTGATTAACTATTAAATACAAATCAGTAAACTAGAAAATGGAAAAATTAAACTCTTTAAACTAAAAAAAATACCTTCTAGAACAAATATAATAAAAGATCTTACATCTAAATTGTGCACACAATAATATAATGCCAATTATTATTTAACGAGTTCCTTGAAGGATGATAAAATATACAAATTAAACGAACAAAGCTTTAAAATTAAACGAAATTACCAAAAATGGCAGCAAAGAAAATAAAATAACAATCTACTTACACACTATCGTTCAAGTAACTGCCCTTCAGGGGCCCAAACATGGCATACATATAACAAACAGATGCGTGCCAAAGCAGCGCATAAATGCAAAGATCATAAAAGAAGAATTCTTCTAGAAAGGACAAACTACATGATCAAATAACAATATATTACAGAGTGAAAATAATTTAAACCAACTGAACATTTAAATAAACAAATTAAACAATTAAATCAAATCAATTAGCAAAATCTTACTTAAAAAAAATAAAATATTAATTTCTGAGAGAATTTTTCCGGCACATTGACAAAGACAAATCTCAATAAATAAAAAAACACTGAATTTACAAAAACCGGGGTGCCAGGCCACAGCAATACGTTTCAATAGCAAAGGTATCATCATCAGCAGAAACACTGAACTTAAACAGTAAGTGTAGTTATTCGCCATGGTATTCTTTCAGTCTGTTAAGTTTCGTGGAAATCGGAATTGAGACAGTTGTCGGTGTTCCCTTGTAATTAACTTGTTCAACTAAATATATGCGACTCTGTTTGTTTCAGAAGCGATGGAAAGATGGTTTCTTATCGTAACAGCGGCCATTGTGGCGGTAGGAGCGCAACCGGACACCACCACCACCACCAGCACTAGCACCGCCGCTCTCGAAAACATCGGCAGCAACTGCCTAACGAAGCAGAGCGTCCTAGGCGGCGAGCACATGATATGCGTGAACGCGACTCCCTTCTACTTCCAGTATTCAGGCCTGAAATTGAACCGCTCGCACTGGCTGACGTGCGTCCGCTGCAACCTGAACGTCATCAAGGAGGTCACGTTCAACTTCCCCAAGAACAACGTCAGCTATCTCAATCTGACGCAGAGCAACATACTCACCATCGAGGCGCACTCCTTCGGCAAGTTCCATCTACTCAAATACCTGAACCTGAGGCAGAATCTGTTGGAGGTGATCGACGCGAAAGCGTTCGCCGGATTACGTAGACTGTTGCACTTGGATCTGAGCCTGAATAGGTTCAAGATCGTGCGCAGCAACACCTTCGCCGAACTGGAAAGTCTCGACATACTGAACCTGAACGGGAATAATATCACCTACATCCATAACGACGCTTTCGTCGGTCTGATGAACCTGAAGTATCTCTATTTGAACCAGAACAAGATAAAGACACTCTTAGCGGATAGTTTCAAACATCTGACCAACTTAAAGATATTATACTTGGAAAACAATAGGATACGAGAGATACATCCGGTGGCTTTTAACAATCTGCGGAACCTCAACTACTTATACCTGAACAACAACAGCTTATCCTACTTGGTACAGTATAACTTCAAACAGTTATCAAGTCTGGTGGATCTGCAATTGCGGTACAACAGTTTGACCGAGATACAAACCAGCAGCTTCAACGGCTTGTCCGGGCTAAAATTCCTCTATCTGGGGCAGAATAATATAACCAGGATCCAGCCCTACGGCTTCATAGGACTCAACTCGCTACTAATCTTAGATCTGATAGGGAACAATTTCAAACAATTCAACATGGACAACTTCAAGAACATGAACAGTTTAACGACGCTCTGGTTGGAAAGGAACAAACTGAGGAATATAACTATAAATGAAGATGGCGACCCTCTTCCCGCCTTAAAAGTATTGGATCTACTCGAAAATCATCTAAAAACGTTCGACTACAAATCACTATATGAGAAGTTACCCAACATTCAAGAAATCTTAGTGGGGAAAAACAAATGGAATTGCGAATTCCTAGACGAGATGTTCGACTTCTACAACTCTAAAAACGTGTCCGTATGCTTAAACGCCAAGTGTAATGTTAGCGAAACGGATGATTTTATAAGCACAACTTGTGGCGACGTATTGGCGGCAAAAGCCGCCGATAAAGAGCGGAAGACTGTGTTGGAAGAAATGGACGATGAAGAGGACAAAAGTCGAGGCGACGACTCTCAGGATGATTTCTCTCGGGAAAGTGACAGTTGCGCTCTCCAAAGTTGGGTACCTCTCCTGTGCATATGTTTATATATTGGCAGTTACTTTGTCATTTGATTTTCGCGTGCGCAAACCCAAACGAACAAGTTCCATTAAAATATCTGTGATTTGTGTGGAATTCCGGTGTTTAGTACGAGGACTATAGGATTGTAGGAAAAAGTCGAAATGTGTTTTTGACAGATGTGAATTGTACTTCTAAGCATGCACAACGTATAAAAGTTATTGTTATATGTATGGTTTATACCGATTAAGTTATTTATTATTCGATACGATGTTGTGTCGACAATTAAAAAATTGAAGCTGTGTCATTTCATTTGTAAGACAGGTTTTTGATTTTTCTTTAAATAATGAATATGATAAAACATAAATCTCCTCATCGTCGACGTCATAGTCTATACTGTAAAACATTGACAAATTTATTTTGCAATCATTGAGCCAAAGAATCAGCGGTTTTATGTAAATCAAGATGCAAGCAAAAATTATTCGAGTAACGCAAAACAACAACTTCTAAAATGTGTCCCAATACATATAATTTAGCCATATTTTATTCGTAATTTCCCAGGTAGCAGAATCAGGCCTATTAAAATATTATATAACAAAACCGTCGTCACGTCCGTTACAGCACTTTGTTAGTTCACAGGACTGTCTCCTTGGCGCTAAAATTGCCGTTGCGCATCACCTCTAGGAAACTGACGATAGAACCATGATAACTAAGGTAACCGCGTGAGGTAACTAACCATAATTGTTGACAATTCGTAAATAAAGAAAATTGACAATTATTATTGTCAATGTTGAGTAGTTGAGTAATTTGATTTGAAGACATTTGTTTCTCTTATAAAAACTAAAACCTCTTTACGTTTGTTTAATTGTCCTCTGCTATCTAAGTCCTTTAGGTACGCATTCTCATGAAGAAATGAAAAAAAAAAGTTCAAAAGCTTAGAATGTATCAAGCTGATAGACATATTATTAATAAAAGAACAACGCTCTAGTAAGTGTAAGTAAAGACGTTTAATGGGGCAAAATTGTAATTCATACAACGTCAACGTATTACAGTCTTACTCAATTAGTCGTCTTTATTTCCAGCTTTATATGTATATGTCAAAAAAAATTGAAAGGGTGTCAGTAAGTCAAATTTCCCGCTCGTAATGTTTAGTTCCACAGGACTAACGCTATATGGTTACTGACTAATAAAATTTGTACTAATTCCCAGCTACGTCTATATAACGTATTTATTATCTATGAGCTAACCGATTTTCAGAGTGACGTAGTTTTGGGTTATAAAAAAATGCAATAAAGATAGCATGATATTATATGGTTAACTACTTGCCGTTCAAACGTACTCCGTCAAATATTACAGAAGTAGTTGTCATTTTTAATAACTGTCACTTGCTAGTATTGTAAACAGGTACACAGTTCAACAAAAATTTGTGAAGGATTTAAGGTCGTGGGAAGAATGACGATTTTCTTCGGTAAAACAAAATAAAATCGTTCCAAATAGCAAATCGTCAATTACTTTATAACTCCTCGCAACAGACTGTATAGTATATATTTTGTCAAATAAATAAAACACAAAACCAAATAAAATTACAAAGCGTTAGTGGTGGAGATCGGGCTTCTCAGATTCAAGACTTCCACGTGGGTTATATCGCCTCAATATTCGCAATATATGGATGTGGGTTAGACATAGACGTATGCGCAATCATGCTTTAAGAACATAAATCATTTAATGGCAAACTGTGGCAAACAAAATGTAGGAATAAACGATGCGATGGTTACCTTACTAGGCGATATTGTAGGTGTTAACGATGACAAACACCAAACGCCCGATTGAATCATCCAAGATGAACTTGCACACGTTCTGCACAGTAAAACGTACAGTCAAATTCAAAACTCATGTCTCCCTAAAATATTTCTTTTTATTTTATGAATATAACGTTTCTCTGTGTTTGCTTAAAATGTGGCCCTTATTTCATATCAAGCGCTCAAGTTTTCGTAAATACACACGAGACATGAATTTTGTATTTCAGTTTACGTCGACTCGTTGTATCATCAAAATGTGACGATTTATATTGTTGCTACCTCCAAATGTCAATAATAAGTAGAGTTGGGCAATTGTTTGGCGGAGCAGATAACGTATTGCAATGCAGCCCTCAAATAATGTAATATAAATAATGCAGATTAATCGTATTATTGTAATTTGGTATGTATTTATAAACATGTCATAATATTAATAAAGTTGTGCAAATTTTCCTTGGGGAAAAAATCGGACAACGCGGGTGAACAAACGGGCCACCTTGCGGTAGATTCGCATTTTATATCACTACTTATTTATATAAAATATATTTTTTTTTTACATTTTATAAGAAAAACGGGCACTTTTGTTACTTAGAGCCGTTTTACACGTGCGAGATTTTTTACGTAAATCACCAAAAATTACCTCGAAAATTTTGGTGAGAATTTTCGTAAGAATTTTTGTCGCGACACTTTCAGGTCGTTTCACGCAGGAATAAGGTTACTTCCATTTGCACTTGTAAGTTGTAACCTAAATCTAAACTATTAAGATCCATATTTTTTTCTGGTTTATTGGTTAACTACTATTTATTTAGGATTTCTATGATAATCATAATCAAATAACAATTTAATTTAACAAATGCGCCTGCTTATAACAACAAATATCGTGAAAATTCCGGTTAAAATTTATTCCTGTGTAAAACGATCTGAAAGTATCGCGACAAAAATTCTTACGAAAATTCTCACCAAAATTTTCGAGATAATTTTTGGTATGACTTATGTAAATATTCTCGTACGTGTAAAACGGCTCTTACTTACAACTCTACGGTTCATCTGCTTTATTGGAGTACATGAGTTGGAGCACACGTACTGACTACGTACCTGTCGCGCCGAAAAATTTACCCAACTCTAATAATAAGTAATACCAGATGTAAATACGTGTGTATGTTGATATTTTTGTTAATAAATAAATTTTGAAACAATCAAAATTGTTTTCTTCTTTGTAACAAATCAGATGTAACAAACTAATTAAGAAGTATGTAATTTATTATTTTACTTTATTATTACTACTAAAATCAGATAGTATTGGACCTGTCATTGAAGTGTCAAAATAAATACAGCAGTTAATTATCGAAAGTGTGTTAAGGTTTCTATTTATCGCTTCCTCGAGGAATTGCAAGTATCAACAAATGGATAACGTAGCGTGTGATTGCACGGTAGAAGAGGCGACTGAGGATGAGTTTACCAAAAGAGGTGATAGTCGCAGCGCCAGTTCGTCGACCGACATCACTATTAGTGAGACCGTTGATTTCGGAAAAGTGGCTGTCGGTAAAAAGGCGTGTAAATCCTTCAAAATACCAAATACGTCATCGGTAAGTGCATTTCCTAAACGCAACAGCAGTTCGTCTTACAATTTGGTTCAGGTGAATTAATTCAGACTATTCTGTATTTAGATAGATAGTTGGATAATACTAATTTGCCGGTTATCAGTAGTAAGGTTTTTGCAATGGATTTTCCTTATTCCTTGGCGAATTCTAAGAGATAACTAAAGTCGTTCCATGGGCGCAAATATTATAATAACTGATAGCTAACCGATTTACAGTAAACTAATCACAATTCACATATTTCAGCGTTTCACAAAATGTAGTATTCATATGGTCGCGAGACTATTGTATTTTATTTTTGTTATTAACAATCATTAGGGAAATTATTTAGTTAAGAGTAGGAACATTTCAATTGTTATGGAATCCATATAGTACTTAGAATAGATAGCCTCGTGTAGTACCTAATGTACCGTTAGGTGTAGCACAAGATGATTTGTAATTATTTGTGTGTGTTGAATTCTGTTTATAGAACGCCTCCGTATTATATAGCTTAAAACTGCTGTTGTTTATTACATCGTCATCCTACAATTTCAAATGATGTCAGCTCATCTATTTTTCTGTTTGTTTAATGGATCTAAATTTGGTATTTAGTGATTACATACAAGAAAATATTTGGTATATTAATAGGATCGGGAACCAATTTTTTTTTATTTTTTTATTCGAAAGAAAATTTACAGGTTTTTTTCTTTATGAGATTAGTATTTTTAAAGGAAAAGAAGTTTGAAAATGTATAATTTTTTTGAAAAAATTTAGTACAACGTCACAACTGTTCCGCCCAATAAGGAATTAGAGATTCTGTTTTGGGCCAATAAGAAAATAGCGGTTTGGCGATTGCACAATATGTGTCTCCATCTCCACTGTCTTTAATGTATCATATTCTCAATTGTAACATTGTGTTTGACTGGAATTACGTTTATAGTCTGTGTTGTTTTTAGAATGATATCATCCCTAAAATCTAGATCTGTTGGAAAAATATTCTATAGTCCTAACGTCATCAATATATAGGTGGTAAATTTTGGTCAATAATTATTTCAAATACAGGATTTTAATTTAAGTTGTCTGTGTAAAATGATCTATTTGATTTGTGTAAAACTTATAACATTAATAGTTTTATAAAACTTACTTTAGCATTTTTGCAGACTTTTTAACACTTAATAATTGCCCAGAGTATTGTAATATCACGCAATTATTACATAATCATACTAAATGACACTTAAACACACCAAAAACCAGTAAATGATGCTTGTCGCATGTGACACTAGGCTAACACAAAATCATCAGTTTTTTATTGGTCAAAATGTTTTATTTTCATTTTGAATTTTATGTAGAAGTGTAGTTTTAGAAAATATTGTAAAGAGAACAATATTTCACTTTATTTTAACAAAACATTTTTCTCCGTGTGCTCCTGCAAGTTGAAAGAATGTAAAGATGTTTGAGAAAATATGAAGAATGTGAGAATAAATGACAATCAGACCGTATAGCAGAAGTTTTGTTCTTCTAATAATAATAATTTTTTTTTTGTTTGAACAAATAAAAGTTTTACTAAGGAAATAGATGCGTATTATAATAAAACATATTATTATTACGTATTCAACAGCGAACTTCAGAACTATTACTTACGCTTCCATTAATAGATGCATAGTAGAGGCATACCATGTGCGAGACCATACGCGTGCATATTGCTTTCATTTTAAATGTCAAAATCCTAACGCCTTGACAATCAAAGTCGAGTGAATGTACTAACCAGTACTATTTAACGACTTTTCTAATTCGCAAATCGACGTCCTTGCTTTGTACTTTACACAGATTAGTATCGATCTCGGCAACAATCTCGGTATAAACGTCATTACGTATAATACGCCCAATATATGACGGACCGGCGTCTTGTTTTTTTCTTTTTATAACTGGTTTTTTCTAAATTACAAAATAGATAATGGAAACTGCCTTATACCTTTGCGTTCGTTTCTTGTGCTATGATTCACAAGACTCACGAGTAGCACACATGTATTATAATGTATCAACAATTTTCAGCAGTTTAAAACGTATACCTAGATTTTAAAATTTTCACGAGTTTATCTGATTTTGCGTAATTTATTGGTAGGGTTGCCATACATCCGTATTTTCTACGGACAGTCCGTATTTTATAAGCCTTGTCCGTAGATTATAAACTGTCCGTAGTTTGTACGTATTTCTGCAAGACGTCCGTATTTTTTTTCTAGTTTCCAATTTGTCGTACTTTTGTCATCTTATAGTTATTTTAGCATTCAAACTTTCGTATGATGTACGTTAACATTGAATTTCCAGTAGCATCACGTCTGAAGAGATATATATCTGTATTTTTATATAATAATATTAATAATTAAATAATATGTCACAAGTGAATATTGAAGAACATTTCACGGAAATGTTAATTGATATGGTGCACTGTCCGTATTTTTGCTTTTGAAAATATGGCAACCTTATTTATTGGGATACTTTTAAATGTACAGTTAAATTCAAAAGTCGTGTCTGTATTATTTCTTTTTATTTTATAAATATAAGGTGTCCCTGTGTTTACTTAAAAATATGGCCCTTGCTTCATTAAGCTCTCAAGTTTTCGTAGAATGCTGCTCCAGATATGTTTACATTTAAATTAGATGTTATTATTCGCTCACGAAGAAATTTTAGGGAGACGTAAATTTCGTATTTCAGTGTACATAACTTACCTTATTAATTTTGCTAAGGCCATGAAACATTTTCTCAGAGGCTACAAACAGTTCGCTCTCTTCCTACTACCGGCACTATTAATTTATCCACAAGTGTGCATACGGATATTGTGATATAGTTAATAGGTACGTTTGCGGTTGCGTTTGCTCTGTTGGTACGCGGAAAGGTAAAGAATAAAAGAATTCAAAGACGTAATGCGGCAAATCAGTATTCACAATACATAAATATAATGTATGCAAGTGCATATACCTTTAATATTCATTATATTATACATATCTGATACTTAAGAGGCAAAAGTTATTCTTACATACATATCACGTATACAGGCTAATTGAAATTAACTGAGTACCATTGCTATCTCTGTTATTATTGATTCTAGGAACTAAGCTTTTCAATTTAATTTAAACGACATTATTTTGCGATGTAGTATGTTAAAATAAACATTAAACACCAAGACATGTATCTGTTTTGTCAAAAGTTGATTCTATATACTACTCTAAATTTTACAGAATGAAAACCATCATAACTTCTTTATAATTCGTTTTAAGACAATATTGTATTGATACTTTTGCATCATAAATTAAAATATCTTTCAACTTTTTTCACAACGTACAGAGTATTCCATTTAAAAAAATACAAACTTCAAAATTCAGCGTTGAAAACACTAATACTTTGCCAATTTAACCTGTTTTCTAGAATCAATAATAGTAGAGATAGCAATGGTGCCACTTAATTTGAATCACCCTGTATAGTTAAACAGTAGATATTAGTGTACGTATTACAATACGCCTCACACATTGGCAACTCCTTGCAATTAAAGAGTTTTTAACTGTTTTATATTATGTTAATGTTAACCTTTGGAGAATACGCGGACATGTATATGGTATTCGGATTTTGCAAAGGAAATGCACACTCGGCAAAAGAAGAATATCAAATACGGTACCCACAAAGGCGACACCTGGATTTGGTGGATACCAACACATTCCGTAGATTGGATCAGTGACTTCGAGAAACTGGCACGTTTATACCCAATTATCATAACAGCGGTACACCTAGAGAGCGTCGAACAGTTCAATTAGAAGAACAACTATTGGATGCTATTTATACAGATCCGACGTCCAGCACAAGACAAATAGCCGGACTGAATATTCCTAACAAAACAAGTGCACTCACAATCAGTACTATCTCAGAATCATTTGCACCCGTTTCCTGCAAGAAAAGTGCAACCTTTGTATGTGAACGCTAATGTGCACAGAAACGAATGTTTTATAATAGTATTTTAGAAAGAATTCAAGAAGAGCCGAACTTTTTATTGCATATTCTCTGGAGCGATGAATGATTGTTTACGAGAGATGGAGTTTTTAATGGCCATAACTTTCATTTCTGGGCGGATGAAAATCCTAAGGCAGTTAGGGAAATTGGATATCAGAGAAGACTTTCCGTAAATGTCTGACTTGGGATTTTAAACCTCCGTCTTGTTTTACCAATATTTATTCTGAATCGTTTAAATGGAGTTGAGTATGTTAACGTTTTAGAAGAAGTACTGGATAATATTCCATTGAATCTCAGACACAACATTTTACACATGCATGACGGTGCATCTGCTCACAATGCCAGAATTTCGAGGGATTGGTTAAACGAACACTTTCCGAATCGGTGAATGGGGCGTAACGGACCAATAGCATGGCCAGCAAGATATCCCGATATTAATACTCTGGACTTTTTGAAACGTTTGAGGTTTTTTAAAGGAAAAGGCCTATGCAATGCCTCCAACTAACGAACAGGATGTAATTAATAAAATTACGGCAGCAGTTCGACGAATCACCGCCGATATGTTGGAGCGCGTTTTGAATTCGCCACTTCGAAGACTTCAATTATGTCTGGAAACTGATTTTTGACCAATTTGAACAGTTTAAATTTGAATAAAACTTCTATCTATGTTAACATAATTTTTTTACTAATTTGCGTATTTACTTAATTCATAATGAATAACTACATAAATGATGATTACTGCAACAGTACTTATCTGATTAGGTGTTGCCAAATTTCCACTTCTTTTGAGCTGCTCGTGTGATACAAGAAAGCACTGTACAACTTTTCTCAATTAAGATTATAGACTCAGAATTAAACAGATATTTGTTCTACGTGGCGTTTTTCCGCATTTTTCTAGCTAGCGTGTATACATTTTTCTGGTAAATATTGCTGTTATGCCAATACTTATGTGGAGCACTGTATAATATTCTAATCTGAGTTTAAGCAATTAACGCAATAAAATATGACGCAAAAAATGAATATCTAAAAGCAGCGCTCTAGTAGATACACGGTTGTTTATGTATTACGGAGATGATTTCGCAATTTTTTTCGGCCAATACGCAAAAGCGCCGGTGCGTTGTTTTGTAAACATATATTATGCGTAGGAGGTGTGACCGATTGATACCTACTACCTACTATGAATTTCATTATTTCCATATAATAATTTTTCTGATCTATTCAAACCCGTTGGAAAATTCTCGGGAGCCGAAAAATCTATTCACTAGACAATGTTGTCAAAGACTTTGTAATTCGTTTTTTTTTTTTATTATCTGATTTTCACATCTCATTTATTTTCAACAAGACAGCAATGTTGTGTTCCGTTGTTGTTTTGTATTCGTATCAGCAATTTCATCGGCAATATATAAAACCGTTAATTAATAATCAAATAATCAACAACCATATCTAATATTTCTAAGCTAGATTTATCAAAATTAGTACGCTGGTTATAAATATCCTTTTAATTTTTTAATTTTCCATATAGAGTTGATTAATTTTCAAATCAGCATAATTCAGTAATTCATTTGTCATCATTTATTGGTGATTGAAAGAGTACCTATTTGACAAACGTCTTTTGCTCTTTGTCTATCAACATATCTAATGATTGGTTGTGTATTTAATAAATTATTAATTTTATCTTCATCATAATGATCGACATCTTTTAATTCTTTTTCTAGTACATTAATTTTATTATCTTTGTATTCAATTTCCTCATCCATTCTCTCAATTGTGTTAACTGCTGCAACTCCAAATTCTTTTAAAATTCTATTTTCAGCATATAATTTGTTACATTTTTATAACATTCTTCGGTTATAATCCAGAATAACCAATAATCAGTAGGGAGAGAAAGAAAATGGTACTTGCGATTGATTAATTTAATTTTGAGATTGATTTTTAAACACAAAATAAAAATTGGGCACGTTTAAATAAAATGCCAGGATTAAGATTTTAAAATATATGTATATTGATGTTACAATGCTATGAGCAGTAGTGTAATACGGTTTGAACCCAAAATTTGAACTTGACTCAAAATCGAATTTAAACTAATACTGAAAAAGCGTATGTGCTTTTTTAATTTGACTCAGAAGTATCGATTTGATTCATACGGACCAAAAATCTATGACGTTGGTTAAAACATAAATTATATAGACAGATAGTACATATATAGGGTATAAAAATCATTTAAATGTTATACAATTTAATCCAATGAAGTAACATTTTCATTTCACAACACAACACATTCACAACCAAATCGGTGTTTGAACAAAGCTAACATACGATTTTTGCATCAAAAACTTCGATAACAGATCTACAATTTTCTCAGGAAATTCTTGAATTTAAAATTAGCGTTTACGAATGCCAATTATTTACCTACTTTAAATTTTGTTTGTCTTTTCAGGTCACTCGTCGATATTGCGTACAATACGATCCCAACGTCAACCCTATCTTCCGGACGTTCGATTTCGTTTGCAACAGGACGGTCAATCCCGGACAAACGTTTGAATGCAAAATAACGTACAAGCCTTTGTATCCATCACACTTGAATGTCGATTACCCTCTTCGTTCAGGAAAAAAGCCATCAGAACGTGTTTAGAGTTTCTCTACGCGGAGAATCCGTAGGAAAGTGTTTCGCACTACTGTCATATAATATTTTTTATATTAGATATTACTATAAACAGGTCCCAGTGTCGAGGTGTCCACAAATCATCTTACTTTCAGCACGTACGGAAAGAAGAGAAGCGTGGAACAGGTGATCGAATTGACAAACACGTCGGACGTCGAAGCCGTGTATCATTTCGACGTGACCGGTTCAAAGATCGGTCTCTACACATTGAGCGTATGTCGCGGGGTGATACCTCCTCAAAAATCCGCGTTCGTTACAATTACATTCGTTCCTAAACAACACGGCATGTATTACGAAAAGTTGCCCCTACTAATTCTGTACCACGTAAGTTCTCGACCGTTTCTTTTTTCAAATCAAGTTTCTAGCGATTTCAACTTATATTCACGCTACCTATTTAGAGGCCTGTCATCGTTTATCTCCTGGGCTTCTACACGAAAGAGAAGGTGCATGAGGACGAGGCGCTAGTGATGCACTATAACTTTGACGTGTCCGAGAAATACAGCTACGGGGGTTACCTCTATGATGCCATGACCGTTATGAAGAACGTTCCACCTGCCAGTCTAACGGAGTATTGCATTAACTTCGAGGGAATCGATTTGGACGGAAAAAAAGATAGTGGCACGAGCAAAACATTAGCCACTAGCCTGACGAATCATATGTCAGAGCAGATTGTAGTGGAGTGGTACCATGAAAGTAAAAAGGGGTGGCCTTCAAACGTTGAGAGTGGCTACTAAAATTAATATATTGCATTTAGATGGCGATTTTTCTATAACGCCAAAGCGTCGAGAATCCACGCTTACGATTCCAAGCTGTTCGAGTGCACGTTCAGTCCGAAGTCTGAGCACCAATTCTACCACGAGATCCTCACCGCAGGCGTCTACTGGGTGGACGTCAGAAGACGAAGCGGCGGCGAAAGCTTGTACGTCACGGTGCCGATTCCCATTCAACTAAGGCTTCTTGGTAATAGATAATAAATCTCTAATCTGGACACACCCAAAAGTAGACTGCCCTTTTCGGGATTTTTTTTTTTCTTTATAAAATATTTTTTTATTTGGTAGCTCGCATATCCGTCATTTTAACATTTTTGTTTTTTAAAGAAAAGATCTGTCGAAAGTTGACAGCGATAATAAATTTGATAAATATTGCAATATGTCCAATTTGAATATAAAAAGATGATATAGTAGAATCGGCTTAAAAGTGCACGTATGTGGCAAATGACGCAACTGTTGTTAAGTGGATGTGTGTTCAGGAATAACCAGAAAGGAAATCAAGCGGGCCCAAGTAAGCTCAAATATTCCTACGTCGGGCCCATCTAATCAACTAAAGAAGCAGCGTATCCACCCACACGAAAAGCTGCTGGATGTTGCGTAGGGAGAAATATAACCGCTATGCTCAGTCAGAGACGGTCGTTCGAATTAAATGCATGCTCTTTAGGGCAATTCATATTAAAAAAAAAAACAAAAATATAATATGAATTTGTACTTAACTCATAAAAGTGAAGTGAGCTAAGTCAGGTTATTTCTGCCAATATGTCATCTTTCACTCGATTAAGAACTAAGTAACGTCTGTTGCATTTATCTATTTCTATTAAAAGTCAAAAGCCTAGGTGCAACATGTCAACTACGTCATAACTTACGATACTTACGATGTGCATGCCACTTCATGCGCGATGTCACCATTCATCATATTTGTTATGGTCGTTGTCGTACTTGTATATTTAATACCGCTAATAATAACAATAGTGCGTGCCACGAGATCATAATCGAAACAAATACGCAAAATGTAAATAATAATTAATGATTTGCTATAGGGCATTCGTTTCCAACCGACAAGCGATGGATACCTCAACTGACGATGCCG
Organism: Protaetia brevitarsis; assembly: GCA_004143645.1. Taxonomy (NCBI): domain Eukaryota; kingdom Metazoa; phylum Arthropoda; class Insecta; order Coleoptera; family Scarabaeidae; genus Protaetia; species Protaetia brevitarsis. The sequence goes on from RXPK01000138.1 coordinate 1,487,467, forward strand.
GAGACGATAGTCTTGCCTCCTTGTTTCGCGTTTTCCACGACTCACACAACGTTCGTCTTGCGAGTGAACGGTTACCTGCCTGTCAGTTACAGATTTTTACCGCCCAAGAAATCGTAAGTTCATATTGGGTTCATCTAGCAATATTTCTTTTTAATAGTAACCCTTAAACAATGCGATGTTTTGAACGTAAAAAATCCCTATCAGAGGTTAGAATTCCTTCAGATTCGGCAAAATTACGTCGTGATAGTACAATGCCTCAACAGAGTGCTTAAAAATGTCAAAGCCTATTCCACAACCTGCGGCTTCGTACGTGTCGAAAGCTAACAGACTAGATTGAGACTATTCAGCTATTATGCAAAATAGATACCAACAGTTCAACGTATGCCAATTGCATTTAGTTTGTTAGTTATGGGCCGCACACCGTTCTTAAGAAGAGACACCCTAAACCGTAAAGTTAAATACAAATAAGTCGGTTAACGAATTAAAAAAGGGATTAATGGTATTGTCAACCAGGGCGTGGCAAAAGAACCACACTCAGAATGACCAAGGAAAGAACGATTAAGCGTAGGCCTCAATCTCCTGGGGCCGATCAAACCTAGGTCATACCCCGAGATGACTTATCAAAAAAATTCAGCTTTGTGAAAGAATTCACCACAAAGCTTAGTAACAAGAGCGGATAGGATCAAAACCAAGAAGGCGAAACCGTTTTAAAAACCGTAATATAAGCGGTCATTATTTCGGTTTGTATTCGGGTACCCAATTCTAACCTACTATTCCCTGATCGTATTTCTTTGAGTGCTATTCCTAACCGTATTTGAATTACGGTCAGACTGTGGGTGACCGTTTAGTCACCGATTTCAACCTTTGAGGTACATTGTAATTATGCCTGCTAATTCGAGCGGATCGAATAGTCCCGTCCGACTGCCATATGTTTCGGAACAGCGTTTTCCATATGGCAACATGCGGAACGGTGCCAAGGGCTAGTTAAAATTTGTAAACCGTATTTGGGACCGTATTTCTCAATACGTTTGACCGTAATTCAAATACGGTCATAAGATGACCGTATTTAATGTGGAATTTCGGTCACGTATTCAATATTACAGGAATTTACAAAAGCAGGAGATTATGATTATGTTTATGATAGTCAAGCAGCCATCAAAGCTTTGAGTTTACATGAAATTTGTTCCGAGATGAACTGGGAATGCCTAGGAAAATTAAACGTGCTAGGCAAAAGGAATAAAGTAACCCTCCTGTGGGTTCCGGCTTACACGGGAAATCTGCAAAAACGGGGGCTGGAATACCTTTCGTGGGGCTTGAACCCTTTTAAGGGATAAGTAGCAGTACAATACTGAAGAAATTGAAAAGCGAAATAGAAATCGGGAGAATCTCCAGGGAATGGGGCAAGGTAAAACTCTTCTAGAAATTTGTAGCCAAAAGAGATTTACAGAATGCATCGACCTGAGAGCATATTAACAGGAATATTTTAGGCCATTGTAAACTGAAAGTATATCTAAGAAGCTTGGATTAGCAAAGGAATCTGAATGTAGATTTTGTTGGAAACAGGATCCAACACCCATCCATCTTCTCTCAAATAGTGTAGCACTGTGCACCTGGGAGCATGTGAAATCGGAGAGGGAGATTTGTCTAACCGGAGCCTTCTGATACCCTACACTTTCTGAAAGAAATAGGATTGGAAGGCCAATAAAACAGCAATAATAGGGGATACCAAATATATCTCTTAGGCTGCAGTGTAATACACCCTTCCATTCATACATAGATTGTCAACGAGAGAATTTGGTTGCTTATACTATCGTTTCTTATCCCATTAGGCAATTCGTGCTAAAGCCCACGATGGGCGTGATAACCGACTATCAAATAATCGTAGTCTATTTCCGTTGCGGGGACGACGACAAGAAGGCTTTTATGGAACAATGGGGCGTGGAATTGAACGGCATGTCTAGCCATTGCCGATGGTTGCTGATCAAGACCTATTGCGAGCAGCCGTCGGTCAAAATCGGAACGAAGAATACTATAAGGTTCCGAACCATCCATCCCCAATGCGAGGAACACGAATATGTAAAGATGCACAACAACTCTGTTCATAGTGTGAAGTAAGTATTCTGTCAAAATGGGTGTTTTAATATTCAAGGTAAATAGATGATGTTGTTTGTCGTTAAATAACAACTCGTTTTAAACTCCTTGACCTCTCTCTCTGCCTTCTTCTCTGAAATTACTTGACTTAATAAGCATGTAAAAAACAAAAAATATGTCATTTAAATGATAGATTATAACCAGGGACTTTCCGTGTTGAATTGCAGGTCAAAATTATCAATAATAAGACGCAATATTAAAAGTTTAGTAGTGTCGGGTCTCTTTTGCCTTTAGCGTTGAGTGTTAAATATACATAAAGCAATGTCAAAAGAGTACTTACCGTTTTCTGGGGCACCTCAAACACCACTTTCCTTTTATACTAAACTAAATTTATTGACAACACTACTCTCTTCAGAGGATCACCGCCCGAAACCCAATATCTCGTATTCAACCTTATCCTGCGAGCGCCATGTCTCGCAATAAGCTGACGAAGTTTCGGTATACCGACTGTCATCTCTGAAACATCCTTATCTGTACCTTAAACCTAACTTAGTTTCGACTTAGTAGAACTCTCCGTGGCGATTGCGATTGGAATCAGCCATGGAGTTATTGCAATTAAAAATTTCAACTTTCAAACAAGGAGTTGGCCACAGTGCTGTTAGCAATAGACTTAGATTAGAAATCAAATGATTTGTTTTATTGTTTAAACACTTATAATTTAAGAATTATTCGTGTCAATTGCTGTAAATGGTTTTATAAAGTTATTACAAGGTTTAGTTTTGTTTACAAGTTTAACTTGTTTTCTGGGATTTCTTTTTTGTAGGTATTTAATAATAAAGTAAATAATTTAAAATATCAGACAAAATGAAACATTAGAAAGGAAAAGTAGGGCTGAGGTTTTATTGTGGAATAAAGAATAAAAAAATAAATAAATAAATAGCATAACGCTGAGAACTTTGGAGAGTTATTTGAATTATGACATTCAATATATATGAAGAAAGATTAAAGAGAAAATAAGAAAAATATTCATTAAAGAACAAGGTGAATTATTATCGAAGAATAGAAAGTGTTTTTAAGTTATCAGAGAACGTGTTTTAATTGTTAACTTTCCAGGAATTCTGTTATTTCAATTTTGTTAATAATGTTTATTTTATGTGTCTTTATTTTTGAATGTATCCTAGAACGTAATAAAATAAATTTTTTATAATTTTTCCATTAATGTCAACTTTTAAGTAAACACATTCCATTTACTTTTTACGAACTAGTTCAAATAGACACTATTTGTAATTTTATTTTATACACCGCATAGTTTTTACTACAAGTCATGTAGATCAAAGATTGCTTGCGCAGATCTCTCAATTTCATATAGGAGTACGTCATAAGAGGTATTGTGACCGTATTTAATGTGGAATTACGGTTAGGGTCATGACGGTGACCGAAATTAATCCATGAATTGCGGTTACGGTCAAGATCGTAACCGTACTGGTTAAGGTTTAGAACCAATACGGATACGGGTGCACTGGTTTCCATCTAGTTCCATCGAGTCCAGGCCTACAAATCATGCATTTTACTCGATACAGGTACAAGTTTCACTTACGCCCTGAACATTCTCTACTACGCGTCGATTATCCCGAGGGTACTTTAACATCCAACGAAACGATAACATTACTGTGGACAGTGACGGGCAAACTCAATTCGCCCACCGCGTACACGATAATCTGCGAGTTACTAGCCATGCAAGAGTCGGCCACTTCGGGCACGCCCTTCGAGATTCCAGTGCGCGTCTACACGGACTGTTCCTATTCGCTGCTGTGTGTCAGTTGACGGCCGATTTCTCGATCGCGCATCTCCGCCACTCATCATTTCCGATTACAGAGCATGCCGACCAAGTGTCAGTTCGGCAAGATCGAGGTGGGGATGGAGCACACATTCCGGTTCCACCTGTTCAACTTCGGCCTGTCCACCGTCCACTTCAACCTGCTGTTCTGGGACAAGAAGAAGACGATCTTCAACGAGCGGTGCATGGACGTCATACCGAGCCGGGGCAGCCTTCTGCCGAAGGAGAAGAAGGAGGTGCTGATCTCGCTGCACTGCAAATGCTCCGGGAATTTTCACGTGTGCATATACTACCAGACGCGCCTGTGCGCTGATTCCGCGCGGATAATCCACGGAGAGGAGATCCACCAAGTGTTTGCGTTTAAGTTTTCGTCCAGCTATCCTACGATCCAAGTTAGTTGGTTGACTTCGCCGTTAGTAGAATAGTTATAACAGTTCTTGCACAAAATCCCATAAGAATAACATGAGGCTACACTGGCACACACAGAAAATTGCATACACATTTTTTTTTTCGTTTTGTTCTGCTTGTGTTAAGTCGGTCTAGACTGATTTTAACGTTTGATTTGTCCGCGTCAAAATTCCGAAATTAACAGAAAATGAAAAAGTTTTACTGCTTTCAAAGTAAGAAAATGGATGATCTATGAGAAAGGTAGCAAATAGTTATGGAGTTAATAAAAATACAATCATGAGAGTGAATAAAAGATGGGAAGCAGGAGGAAGTATAAAGAGAAATGGAGGTTGGGGACGTAACAAATGTCGACTGTTGATCAAAATTAAGTTATTTTAAATTATTCAGGCAAAATCCATTCGAGACGATGCGGAAGGCATTAACTGCAAATAACTTTCCGAGTTCCCGATTTAAGGATTAAAGATTCCAATGTGTTATGGATCCGCTCGTCCACAACAACCGATTATTGTCTGATTAACAAAACACACACCCCAGTTTATCTACGTTTATTATGTATAAGATCTAACACAACGCGTGAATTTGACAAAAGATGTGATTTTATCTTGAAACAAATAAAAGGATTGGAAATCACTTGCTTAACACATATAACAACGGTATTACAGGAAATGTTCGAATAACAGAGTGATTCTAATCCTCAAGTACCCTTAAAGGTTACATTTACAGCTGTAGAGTACCGGGGATCGCCACCCGCGGTCGAACGATCGCTGTTATATGGCTTAAGTAAATAAAAAGAGTATAGTTCGGAACTATGCAATTGGAGACAACAATTTGGCGGCAACGGTCAAATAAATGTCTACGGTAATATACATTTCTGGGGATCTGAGCACGTGGGCATACTTATATTACGTATCCCTTAGTCTTAAATATAAAACAGCAAAGGTTCTTAGGTGATACAATAAACTGAACAAAGGGATTGTAACCTACACACGAAATTAGAACTTAAATAAACTAGAAAATATCATAAACACTGATTCGCGTGCAAGCAAATCCCTAAATTTAGAACTAACACAAATGATCATTTATTGGGTAATGTTATAACATCTGCAAGAAACAGATCTGGGCATGCTTGAGCATGGATATGCGCATATGATCCAGGTATAGCGTGGTATGTCGGTGATCGACTCATTAGGCAAGTTTGATGATGATAATGATCTTTCCTCGACTGGAGCAAATATTTTCCAACAATTAAGTTCGTCTTCCAACAAGATAACTGCTCCATTCATACGGCTAGGATGGAAGGGCAGTGATTTAGGAGGAATACTATTGAAGTAGTGTCTTGGTCTTTGTATGTCAAGTCTGTCTAAACCGTCCGGAAAAAAAAAAACCGGAAATACAGTGAATTTGTGCCCCCGTGGTAAATCTTATGGAATTTTGCACCAGAACTACAGCTATTCTATTCACGTCTATTCATGTAATCTTATCTTTATCATATTATATACACATATTATTTATTATAAACTTATCGTTTCCATTTTTAGATCGTCGACATCAACGACCACAACTTCGGGCCTCTCTTCAGCAAGTCGGCACTTTGGAACCTATTCCGTATAGACAAGTGAGTTGTTGAACGGCTCCCGAACGTGTGTTATTTCGTGCTCACGAAACTCCCCATTCAGGATAAATAATCACTTGCGGACTATGAGGTACAAGGAGACGAGAAACATGAGCGTCTACCTGCCTGAATCGCAACTGGGTGAGGAGACGTTCGAGGCGGTTTGGGTGCTCAAAAATACTTCGATGTTCGACACGTCCATGAGCTTGAAAAGGCAGAGAATGTGCGATTGTCCTCTATTGGAGAGGGCCACGGGACTGACGTTCCGAGGTCTAGCGTACGATTGCAAGCACAGATCTATTTTCAGCATGAGTTTGTCCGGGGATGTCTTCCAAGTATGTTGGTTATTTATATACCTACACACATAATCCGTGCTCTTCTGCCTTCTAAAGCCTAGAACAAGGAACATCTCAACAAGAACTGACAAACAGCGTCGACACCATTGACGTCAGGGAGAAAAATTCGTGGCCTTCATTCTGCTTTATTAACCGCTATCGGCTAGAAGGACGAAAATTTTCTGTCAGGTTGACATGTTCCTTTATCACAGCTGTTATTCGCTTGAATGTATGTTTATAGCTTATAAAAACCTCGAAAACTGCCAAATGATTGTCAAGAACTATTTTCACAACAGCCGCGCTGGGGAGAGCTTGACTTCCTATAATCTAAGAAGAACTCGAAAAAGATGGCGACTCCGCGCTAACAAAGCTTGCTAGTATCAATTCTTGATTAGGTTGCTTGCCTAAAGGTAGGGGTGTGGATGTCCTGGGGTCTGTTTCCTGATAACTTTCCGCTGTCCATATATGTTTCACTTTTTTATTGTTGTTCATTCGGGCAGCATGTTCTATTTTTTATTCTTGGAAACATACTTTGATTTCCAATAACTATCATACGTTTCGAGATATGATGTCATCCGTAGTTTTTTTTTTTTCTTATAAATAGATCACAGTTTCGGATAGGACACTTTTTCGAGAATTACACTGATACCAGTACGGTTTGAGGTATTAAAATAAAGCGTTGGCTATTAACATATTTTTGTCAGATACATCTGATAAAGAATATTCGTATTTTTATGTTGCCATGAAAACTTTCAGCAGAAATAAAATTAACGAATTAATGTTATGCTAATAACTGTAATAATTAAGAGGAATTGTTTCCCATGAAAAATTTTTCTCTTCACCCAGGATTCGAACCTACACACTCTACACACTCTCGTTTACCGGACGAACGCTCTACCATTTGAGTTACAGAGGGGCATAGTAAGCTTGGTATCACAAAAAAGGTAGCAGAAGAGGATCATTTTCCATTTCAACTATTGTTAACCACAGCCTTCCCTGAGAAAGAGTTTTTCGCTTACAACTTCCTTATTTTAAAAAACAACAGCCTTAAGTCTTATATCACCGAAAAAGAGAAACGTCGAGCGTAAGGATGCCCTCTTGGCCTTTGATAAAGCAATAAGGTTGAACACGATACTAAATGTACAAAACCTATCGCTATATTTTATATACCATGTGATAAAGAAAAAAAATTGCCTTAAAAAGGTAATTTTCGTTTTTGGTTGTCTCTCCAAATAACCTCACTATACAAGAAATAAGAATTTTGCACTTTTCACTTTCTTCTTAATATCTCAAAAACTATTCGTCATATTTTGAATTTCTAAACAGAATCTTGTTGCAGCACATAATTGCACAATTTTCCCCTAATTTAACCACCTCTCTATCTTGTACTGTTTACGAAATCCCTGTGCACGGGGTCCTTATCTTGGACAGTCCGTATAGCTATGGTATAATGTGTATTTTCAGGCGGGTGCCCATCAAACTCTGACCATTCAAGTGCATTATTTCGAAAAAGGAATAACGCACATGTGCTACAACATCAAGTTATCGCACGCGCGAACCTTGAATTGCAATGTATTCGTAAACACTTACGGAAAATGTGCGATGGCCCTCAAAGTATCTGCATAATTTCCACATGGAGTTGGGTATAGTGTCTGTGGACGACGATCTGCCGCCAGTTAAGGTAAGACACCGGAAACGCATGATAAAAATCCACATTTAACGCTGTATCCTTGACAGGCGTTCTGGTTGTACAACAATTCTTCTAACCAGGTGTCGTACGCCCTAACCGTTTACGAGGACGACAAACACATTCAAATGGCCGGTTACAAAATCCTCCAATGTCTGAATCCGTGCGGGGAGCTACTGCCGTTCACTACTTCGCCCATCCTATTCAGATTTTGCCCTCTCGAGTGCAAACAATATACCGTAAGTGGCAACGGCGCAATTCCGTTCAATTATTCGATCTGACATGTTACCGTCGCTCCAGTTCACATTTCCGATACAAATGGGCGATCACAGTTATCAGTTCCATTTGTCTGGCCTGGGTGGCAGCAGGTATAGGGAAACCGGTTACACCCTCGTCCTTCCGGAAAAATCGAACATGCGCCCTCTGGACCACATCATATTCTCGGAGGAGCACATCATCGTTCGTCCGCTGCTCGTCTGGAGCAAAACGGAAACGGTTTTCTTCATAAAAAATGTATCCAAAGATCACATAATCGGATACGCATTCGATAAGTACGTAAAGTTGATTTATATCTAATGCATCCGACACGAAATCACTTATAGTGCAATATTACTAATGTTTGACAGGTTCTTTTTTCCCGTAATTCGGTAAAAAAAATTGCTGTTATAGCTGTTATATGCAGAAATTTATAAAATTGTCGGTTCAGTATCCATATTAAGAAAACACGTACACACTGTCTACTGATTATTTCGTTCTTAACAGAACGGGGTCGTTTACGTTTGACAAACAATAGAACAAGGAAACAGCAAAGACGAAAGTTGTCAACCGTTTGAGATCGATATGTCAAATTTACTGTAATATTTCGCATTTCGTCAACAATCAATCGCAGATGCAAATTTTAGCGCGGAGAATATAAAACGCTTCTCCTAATTTAAAAACAGACTATACTGTATGTACCTTGTCTCTGATATCAATATGTCATCTATCGCATGATATTGACGTCTATTAAACGTCATTTTACGTCACTATTTACCTGGGAATAAGACTACAGTTTTACAAACTAAAATGCTAAATTAATCCCGATTTGCTACAGCTGAGGTCATCGCAATTACCGGCCATCGTAAAACTGTATTGCACTGCCAATTAATGATGACATGATTTTTAACGATATAAGGCGAGTGGGACATTTGCAGGGCGTTAGTGGAAGGTATCGTAGAGGTCACGGTCACGCACCCTAGAGGTGTCTTGAAACCCAAAGAATGTCGCATGATGCTGATTCAGATTTTGTCCTTCGACCAACCCTGCTCAATGACCATACAGCTGCCATGTAAATTCTTGGATCACACCACCTACTACCTTCACAAGCAGACGATGCTACTTCACGCCCTGAAGGAAGAACAAATTAAAGAAGAGTTTACCATCACGGAGAAAGGTATTGAATATCCGGTAAGTTGCTCAATTAATAAGCTTTCTGACAATTACGGAAACAAATCCACACTGAATAATTCTTTAACTTTGTTCACACGAAAACAGTTATTCCGATTGTTCCCCATATACATACACCAATATATGGCTAACTTATCTAAATGATAGTGAGATTCACAGACACACACATTCCAGACAAACGACGTGGTAATTACGCCGATGCCGACAAATTTCTACAAGACGATGTCGCTCCAAATCGAAGTGCTGGGTCTCAATTACATCGACGAAATCATGGACACGGAGACGCAATTGTTTCAGTATCCACAGTATCTGTTGAATTTGGACTATTCAGGAATAGCCAAGACTGTAAAGCCGGAAGAGTTGGAAAATCCCATTATAAGTTTCCAGACGTTGAAGAACATCGCTAAAGAGGCCGGGGATAATAAGGCCAACATACGCGATACCAATAATTTAAAAATCGAGAACGTAGACTTAATTAAAGATACCGTTAATTGTTTGATTAGGTAAAATGGTATTTTTATTGTTTTATAGTTTTGTTTAAATCATTACATTAACATTTTGATAATTGAAGATACGAGTGGATGAAGGTGCTATGTCTTTTTTTGCATGAATCAAGGTGTTTTGCACCCATCTTTCACATAGCACCATCGAAAATTACAGAAATTCAAGAACACTCAAGTCTTGTGAATATATGAAGGGATTATATGTTACACTAGTTTTGAGAAAAAAAATACATAAAAAAACTTCATTTCTGAAAAAGTGTGATTTTGTAACATAACACCATCCACTCGTGTCTTCAATTATTTAGTACACACTATTTAATTATGGGATTCGATAACATACTAGGTAAAATGTCTTCTACTACTCATTTTAAATCCAAAACCGCGTGCTCAGTAATTTAAAGTGCAAAGTAGCAAACTAGCGTTATTTGGGTTATCTATTGTAATGTTTCCGGGGTTTAAATTATTAACACAAGCGATATATTTACTAAAAAGTATTTATTTTTACACTTACAGTCTAAATAAAAATAAAATAACTCCACTAAAAACACTTATTAAACTAATTCACTTAAATACTACTATTTGTTTTCACTGTTTGCTCGTAACATCTCACGCTGCGGCACTATTACAAAGGCTACGGCTTTTCTAATAGCGCTCTCCAATGCAAACCGACTCGTTATCGCCCACGCGCGTATTTATATTTCGAGCGTTTGATTTTGGACTAATCTGGAGCTCTCCTGAACTTTGTTCGTTGGTGGTTACACCATTCGCACTGATGAATATGTGATCTTTCTCAGCTACGTACAAAGTGAACCTTCTATCCTCGGTAGTAAAGTAATAGGGGATGATATTTACTTCCTAATTTCGAATTAAAATACAAGGTGTTCTATTTAAAAAAAAAATGAGTTTTCTGCATTTGAAAATATGTCATTTTGTTCCTCAATTTTGAACACCCTGTATGTTAGAATGTAAAGTGTGCTTACCGTTTCTTAGAGTTATATCTACATTCATAACATAGCAAATTTGGAGTCTCTACTTGCAGTATTAACCGAGATATTAATTTCTCAATGATGCAATGATTATGACTAAAAAAAGAAAACTTAAATAACTCAAAAACGGTTATATGTAGCTATAGGAATAGCTAATGAAAACTGACGTATTTATAGTTGGTAGAATCCAAAAATGAATAAAAAATTATATCATTCTATTTAAATAACAATGTTGACATCCATTCCGGTCAACCGGAAGTGATATGTTGTGTTAAGGTATTTTACATTTATAGTTCCAATCGAACAGATATTGGTGCCAAAATCTCAAATATAAGTAAATAATAGAACATCATAAACTTTTAATGAACCATTACGTGGAATATCCTGTATACAAACACGTGCGGATGTTACAGCATTTTATTTTTGCTTACAAAATGCAGTAATAGAAAATAATCGTATCGTTCATTGTATTGAACCATTTTACATTGTTAGACAACGTATATGTAATTATTATACTAGATGCCTAGGAAATATTGTAGCTTTTTAATTTTTGAATGCTTTGCTTTATAAATTTCGGTATTTGTTTTATGATTTTCATAGAGATAGAATATAAACATGTATAACGAGAAAAAAACGATAACAGCTGTGTATTGTGTGCTAACATCATAGCAATATACCAGTGCAAATTGTTTTTTTCAAATTAGGTTTCCTAGAATCACGTGAAGCAGTTTTTTTTTCGGCGGAAATCACATCTATAGACCTTTTTTTTTTTAAGAAAAGTACGAACCACGGTTATTCTAGGATCATTCCACACCATATATCAAAAATAAAAACAATTTTTGCATTTTCCCCAAGTTTGTCGTTTTATACCTTTCATCTTATTACATCACCTCACCCACTTAATCCAGGAAGACATTGAATACGAATAAATCCGAATACCTTTCCTAACAAATGTTAATTATCTGTGGCCTTAATTTTAAGGAGCGCCTTAGAGAGTAGCATTTTCTGTGACCTATTGAAAGAAAGAGCTCAGTTGCCCCCGCCCTACTATGTCCAATTTAAAGGTGACGAATCACTTAAATATAAAGAAGATGTGGAACGGAAGGAGAAACTGATCGAGGGCTCCCTAAAGACGATGCAAGCTCCGCTCATGACAGAGATCTTGCAGCAACTGATTATGGATGGACTGCACAATATATTCCAATTGGGAGCCCAGGGAAAGGATAGAGTTGACGTAAATTATATTTACATGGAACAATTCAAATGTAGTACTTGTACTGACAACAAGTGTAATAAATAAAAATACATACATTATAATCTTTTTTCATTCTTCACTTGGTAAGGGTCTGTTACCCTCCGAAAAACAGCCAAAAACTTTTCACCCTTGTTCCTCGTTACTTTCTGTCCCTCCTCAGTGCTGCTGTATAATTTCTCTATAATAGGATCATCTTTCTACCAAAAAATACAATGTAAAAATCTTTGTTGTGACGTTTTTCTTACGTAAATTAGTTTACCAAATCACTCAGGTCAACATTTTCAAATAAGGGGTGCTCAGTAAAGTGCTGGACAATCCACTCATTCAATTCTCTAACATCCGTAATCGTATACACTAGGCCACCTTCACACAAAACATATGCATATTCAGCCAATAAACACTTATTTACAATCCTCCATTTGTGTTTGGCCTTTTTAAAATGTGGATCTGGATACAGGAAGAATATTTTCTCCAACTACGACAATGAATACCCTATTCTGTGTTATGTAGATTCACCAATTTCAATAAGCATCACCTGACCCTTCCTAAAGTAATTGGGCAAGTACTTCATGGCATTCGTCCGTAAGCATGCGATATTTTGATATTCACCAGGATGTTGCGAACGCAATGCTGTTATTCGATCCATCACATAGTCTGAAACCTTAACTCGAATTTCCATACCCAGTATCAATTTCTCTGGGAATAAAGGGGAAAGAGTAATAAGCAAACCACCATAACCACAACCGATATCTGCAAATTCTACCATACTCTCATTCATCTTGTCGCATCGTTCAGGGTAATATTTTGACCAATCCATGTGATTTGGAGATTGTGGGCTACAGTTTATGATTTTTCATTAGTAACTTTTGTAAGTACGTAAAAATTTACAATCTTACTAGTCTATACAATGATCTGCAATTGGATTTGAATGTGCACGTTGTCTGTAATATCTCTTTTGGGGTAATGAAACGCCTTGATCTTCCATAATAATAGTATATATTCGCTACGCCGAGGTATTAATTTTACGAATTTATAGATATTTATTGAATGAATGTTTTATGATTATAGCGCCTAAATCTATAAATAAACGCAGGACTCCTTGAACGTGTGTTGAACCTAGAACCATGCTTGAAGCTACGTGAACTCGTGAACCTACTAAACATAGATAAAGTAGGTTGCTACTGAGCCTACTTGAACCACTTGAAGTTGAACCAAGTTCAACTGACAGATAGCCACTAGCGACATCTGCATGACATTTGAGAACATGAGAATTACTTTTTCGATATGTGCACGATGTGCACATGTCACGTCTCATAGTATATTCCACTGGCGCGCATGGGGGCGCACTGAGCGCGGTTATCATATTCCACCATGAGTACATGCGACGCAGCAAACAAGTTATTTGGGTTGCCTGTTTCCAGGATCACCTGATTTCTGGTGTATACCAACGTAATATAAAATTGCAGATATAAACTTCGCATAGAAGGTATTTACTTCCTCTTTACACTGGTTATAATTACGGAACTATTTAAAATAAATTTATAGATAGTATAAAATGGATTTGATATAATTGCCAAGACTATGATACCGTATTTATTCTTCTATATGTTGTACAATATGAAAAAACAGTGTATAATAATTTAAATGGAAAATCAAAAACATATTTCTGGTTTCCTATTTCCCCTCTAGCAGTAGAGATAAATAAAAAAATAGCTATAATTTTCATAACGTAGAAAGAATTTTTTACCTCTATCTGTCCGCGATCTGTTTGGAAGTTATAGTTATCTAATCGTAAACTAACTTTTATCTTATCTCTCGCTTATAGGAGGTTTGTGTCCATATGACGAATTTACTCACCTATATTATGCTATATGTAAACATTTTTTTAGATCTTCGAAGGGGTAAAAATATTTATAAACTCAGTGGTGGGTACGGGACCATTTCTGCGTTCCAAAAGGTCGTGCAGTGGCGGTAGTTCATCGTTCGAATTCATACAGCGGAGATGGTTGTTATTGGAGGTTTCTAAAGGACGATATATTTACTTTGTAATTCGATGAATCACAAACAAAACGTAAATTAATATGGTGTTACTCATACATTGCCGCGCGCGTTGTGTTTGATTAAATTCACGTTTTAAAACTTTCACAATTTTCAATTTCCGAAGAGATTTTTGACGTCGCGTGCATGCGCATTGCGCGTCGCCATTGTCGGTTTTTCAGTTGACAGCTACAAATATTTACTTATAGAAATTATAACTAGGTACCCGAAAATCGTTTTAAATTCGTCGTCGTTGATTCGAAAAGAATGTGTGATGTGCATGGGGGATTGTAAAAGCGCAGTGAGGGAGCGGAATTTCTTTTATTTGTACTATACGTGAGTATAATACGTGTATTGTCAACCTACATAATTAATACAGTAATTCCATGTGTGTTAACAGTTCAAAAC
>RXPK01000138.1:1502471-1685180 GCA_004143645.1 Protaetia brevitarsis
TAGTGTTAGTCTCCATCTAGCTATACTGCATATGATACGCTCAGATGTATAGTGCGCGAACCAATCAATAGCTCTGTTACAGTAGTTTTATTTAGTTTCTTGTATTCACAATGTTAGATAATTATAAAGTGTTACTAGTATTATTTTGGATTTATGTCCTCGTTGATGTGACTTGGGGGCAGTATACAATTCCCAATTTAGAATTTTCTGCTTTGTCACCGAAAGGATTTCGTGTACAACTACCAGGTAAACCGAACTATAATATTAATTAGTCAAGCTTAATCAGGATTTATTCATTTACTTTCTTATCGAGAGGACGTTTATGCTAATATACGTTTATTTAAAACTGGTTCCTTATTTTAACACATTTGCGGCATTTTTTTGCGATTTATTTAAAGATTTCCGCCTTCACTACAGTGAAATGATTTTTTAAAACAATGTTGTGGTTACCTCGCAGATTTGTGAACGATTAGATGTTGAATATATTGAGATAATTTTACCACGAAAGAAACTTTATGTGTATACTTCTCACACCTTAGAATATAAATCGGATTATAAAGCGCCACAATTATATGTTTATGCAAATGCTACGTAATTACAGATTAATTTAAAATGCATTTGAATATGCATTTAGTTCGATAATAGGTGCACAATAACTTTAATTAAAAAAAAAATTAAATTAACAAAACTATATACAACTTTGGTTAACATTTTTAGTTGCTGAAGTATCATTTACATTATCAAAAGCTCAGTCTATAATGAATAAATTACAAAATTAATTTGTCTTAAGAAACACTTTACACCAAAACTAATATTCATAGAATATCCCGATATGTTTTTAAGACACGATGCTTTTGTCCTGATAATACAGCTGTAATGAGTGCAAGGTTGACTTTCTGAAGTTGTAAATAAAATGACCGCAGTCTAATATTCACAGATACATGTGGTAACAATTTGCAATTTTTATGCCTTAATTAAATATCCTAAACTTAATTATTAAGACTTGTGAACAGAATTAATTTCAGTTAATTTAAGTTTAGTCAGAATATCAAATTGTATTTAGACTTATGATCTTTCTTTATCAATTGTTGGGACGTTCTGTTATTCCTTTAAGAAGCAAACATTCAGACACAATCTAAGCAGCATTACTTTATATTACTTAGCTCCTTAGGAGATTCACTGCAGCTTCCGGCTCTATACTAATTTCTTCTTCATTATATGGGCTCTAACAATAACCTAATAGCATTGATAAGTTGATGAAGCATACAAGTATTATTATTATTTTTCCTAGCAATTTCGGACTAGCCAATTAACCACGCGCTCCATAGGATCCAAATCAGATAGGAATTTTTCCATGAGATCGTAATTCAAACCAAATGGTTAATTGCCTAATAATAAAATAGGAAACAAGCGAGTACCCGTTTTAACAATCATTTAACATTAAAACGCTGGTGAAATGAATGAAAAATTTATAAAAAAAGAAAACGATACAACATAATTTCATAACAACTTGAATCATATGAGTAGTTGATTCACACTGAACAAGTAGTTTAAGTTTCCTAATGGTGTATCGACGTATGTACATGCTCTTGAAGTAATTGTTACTCAACATAATTTCTATGCTATTATTTCACAAGCAAAAAATATGTCATAAAGATTTAAAAAAAAATAATTATTTAAATAAAAATGTGTCCAAAGAATTATTGTATCTTGTTATACACTGAAAAACATAAAGCAATTTTACGTGTTAAATCGATAATCGTTATCATTGTAAAATTGGTCGCATTTTTAAAAATGTATGTGCTATAATAATGTATTTTCATCTAATTTTGTTTAGACCTTCTAAAAGCCTAAGGCTCATATTTATATAATGGCTTAACACCCCTTGTGAGGTTATGCCGCTTCTATTTAAGCTTTTTAGATCCATCGAGATTGGGGTGGATCAGTTCCCATTTCATAATCATGATACTCTGCATTCATTGTAAAGGTGTCTTTATTTTTATAAACTTAGCAAGCTAGTTCTAGTATATAATTACAGATTAGAGGCAGCAAAATTTAATTTTTTAAATATTGGTTTGTAAGATTGGGAGAAGTGAACACCAACTCTGATCTAACAATGGCTTTTTGTGCAGAGCTAAATTCCATACTGAATCCTCGACTGAACCTCAGCGTGGTACAATGTCAGCAAACATTCCAGAGTAACCTGTGATCTCAAACAATTACAAACATAACACTTACTCGATAATTTTTTAGTTAAATTTTGACAGTGCTCATTCAATTTTACAGATTTAGCCTCTTTTAGATTTGTGCCCCTCAAAGAGATATTTGTGACATCTGTTCGCCTATGTCTGATATAAAAAATCATATATTTCGTTTTTCTAGACTTAACCACAGCTTGTTTATCGCGAACCATTCCATAAGAGTACGAAGCAGTGTATTTGTAAAAAATTCTCACTCATCATTAGTTGTTAGTATGGAGATATCATCGGCAAACATAGTTAGGTAAATATCTGATAGAAAAAAACACGCAATGTCATTAATATACAAATTAAACAACACAGGCCCCAAAACAGAACCTTGTGGAATACCCACACAACCGGCAATGAATGAGATCGAGCAGTCTCAATTGCATCAGAAGGTTTAACATGTTTAATCTTCTCGTATTGGATGCGGTCGTACAAGTAGGAAGCAAACCAATTTGCCATTACACCTCTGTAACTTCTCAATGACATTGTTTATACTGTACGCAATCAAAAGCCTTTTGCAGGTCACAAAAAATACCTATCACCGGTTTTCTGTTTCAATACACTCTAAAACGATGTTATAAAAATTAATGAGAGCAATGGTTGTACAGTATCAAGAATTTTCGCAATACAGAAGTCAATGCTACAGGTCGATAAAATTTGAGGTATTTTATCTCCGCTTTTTTATACACGGGACTAATTACAGCCAATATTAAAATATCCGGAAACATACCATTATAAAAGGAACAGTTGACTAAATTAGTTAAAACATTTACGAGATACATTTTATGTTCCTTGATTATGGCAGCTGTAAGATCATCTTGAAAGGAAAAATATACATATATTTTATACAATAACATGGATTTGACATGTTATTGTATAAAAGTTAACTGAAGGCATAGTCGAAACAATATTCGATGCAGCAGATTCAAAAGAACTATTAAAAGTATTCGCCATATCTAAAAGAGAGTCATATTGTTTATCATCAACCCTGAGGGTGATATTGTAGAAAACGTAATTATTCTTGGTAGTATTTTTTAGTATATGCCAAATTGCTGCACAGAAATACATATATACTTAGAAGATGCCTCAATTTTAGTGGTGGCAATTAGTGTGGTTGTTTTTTCTGCTCTTTGTAAATGTTTTAAGCACCGGAAAGCGTTTTTGAAGAATACAAAGATCTTTTAGCTGTAGGCTAGACCTTTTTACAGTATCGTTTATCCATAGTATATGAATTTGGTTTTCTTGGTAAGTAGCTTACTTCTTAATAGCTTCTTATTTACCTAGTAGGCCTTATTTGCTACAATTTTCTCTCTGTATTTTCTATTTTGCTACCTCTGACTTTTGTTAACATGATTGCAAGGTATTTAAACCTACCTACTAGTTCAAATTCATAGTTCCCTATTCGTGTTTCTTCATGCTTTTGATTGTTGCCAATTTATTCATCATTTTTGTTTTATTTTGATTTATTTTTAGCTCAATCTTTCCTCCTTCTTTCACTATCTCCTCTAACATTTTAACAATTATTTCTCTTGGCTTGCTAATGATAACTATGCCATCAGCATAGGCGCCTATTTGCCCTCCACCCGTTCTGAGGTTCCCTTTGTTTATGTTCCTCGTCACATATTCCAGCGCCAGGTTAAAGAGCGTTGCCGACAGCGAATCGTCTTGTTTAACTCCCCTGTTGACTGTAAAATACTTTGCTTCGCTCATTTGTGTTACTATACTAACCCTTGAATTTCTCATTGTCACTTTTATCAGGCTTCTTAGTTAGTGCTCTCTATTCGCAGTTCTTCTAGTACTTTTATTAATTTCTCTTTTTTAATTGAGTCGAAGGCCTGCTGAAAGTCAATGAATGTCATTTCCACCTCTATCTTATGTTCTACGGTTTTTTCCAGTATTTGTTTCACTGTGTGAATCGCATTGATCGTTAATTGATGACAAGATCTTATACGCAGTATTTAATAGTGTAATTCCCCTATAATTATTACATAGGTATTTGTTGATAACCTTTTTTATGCACCGTTAGAGTTTTACCTTTTTCCCATTCTGCAGGCATGCTCTCCTGCTCGTGTAACACTTTCCCTCCATATTTAATCATCTCCATATTTATACCGTCTTTCCCTGGGACTTTCTATTTCGAGATTTCTTAATAATTTCGCTCACTTCCTCTTGTGTTGGTTCTTCTAAGTAATTTTCTTCACTTTTACTTTTTCCAGGCTCAATTCAAATTAAGCTCGATAAGTCATCTGTCAAATTAATGCTAAGATACCGTAAATTGCAGTGAAATTAATCTTTCATTCGGCTTTAAGCCGGCTTCACAGAACTGGATATTGTCGCGGCCCTACATTTCCCTACATTTTTATAATGTCACTGGCAATAGTTGGCTAACACAGTGAGAGAGGGCACTGCTAATAAACCATAATATTTATCTATTGCAAATTTATTATCTAAATAATAAGTGCGGACATAAGGCGTGGAATAAATGATAACATATACAATTTTTGGAATACATACCTTCACAACATTTAACTAATTCACACTCTGTAAGAAATACAGTAAATGTCACTCCCGATGACTGCTTTAAGATTGTTTTTGAAAGTTTAGGTGTTATAGGCCGTGTGTTTCTTCCATTTCGTTAATCACAGCGGTAAATAATAGTGAGTGGTGAATGCAGGTTATGAAAGACAAAAATTGCGGATCAGTAACAAAAAATAGCGCCAAATTAAAAACCAATAGAATTCTTGCGACAGTAAGTGTAGTTAAATTAATTTAACTACATTAGCTGTCGCAGTGATTTTAAGAAGGATATAGAGGAATTCACGCTAATTCAATGTCATTGGCTGATACGCTGTCACTGACGACAGAACATAGTTCTATGAAGCCGGCTTTATACAAATATGAAAGCAGTGGCCAATCTCTTCTTCAGTCCATTTGACGGTGTGGTATTGAAAGAGATTCCGTATAAACTTTGAATAAAACAACGAAATACACCAAAAAATTAATGGTAATGAAACGTTCGCAAAAAATGACTCTTTTGCGTGTTTAAGCTGTTGACTGCATTTATTTTACCTTTCCCATTTTCAAAAACCTA
Source organism: Protaetia brevitarsis (assembly GCA_004143645.1). Lineage (NCBI taxonomy): Eukaryota > Metazoa > Arthropoda > Insecta > Coleoptera > Scarabaeidae > Protaetia > Protaetia brevitarsis. Next base: position 1,507,809 of record RXPK01000138.1, read on the forward strand.
ATTTAGAATTGAAAAAAATATGCTAATTAGTTTACACCATTGTTCCATTGCAATTAGTAATTCCAAATTAACTCTGACTTCCGTATATTCAAGTACACAAACCTGAGGAAGGTAGAGGGAAAGAGCTACCGAAACATCGATTTGTGCGAAATTTATTATTGAATAAAGAAATATGCTCAATAGGCCGTGTGTCATTTCATATATCAAAAGAATAAATTGCGGTTTGAATATCGTTGACGTTTTCGTGACAGTTAGACAGTTCAGTGCACCACTTTAAATCATGTTTTCAAGGATCGTCATTACCATATAACTGTAATTAGTGGTGAATGTGGTCAAAATGTAAGAACGACGCAATCATAGTACGTCAATAGTTTTCCTAAATCGATAGCATCTTGCCAACAATATATTTATTTGTGCGGTCATCACTTTAAAAAAGTAGCTACTAGTCATTTTCTGCAAGGTAAATTACCTTGTGACTTACATGCGTTTTTTTTTGTTATAAATGTAAGTTTTGGTAAATAAAATTCAGCTTCACGTTCTCCACATGTTATCGTTAATTCGATTCGTGACTTATTAATTCGCCCAATTTAATTCGAATTTACTAATTTTAAGTAATAATAAGCATTAGGATACTGTAAAATAATACAGCCACTTTATTGTAATATGATAATGTTTTTTACCGTGTATTAATTGACTTGTTAATTTGTCCGTTAATTAGATCTCTTTATTTCAAAAAAAAAATGCGTTATTTACCGGTTACAACAAATTGCAACTTTACAATAAAACTAGTTAAATGACGCCTAATTTTCAAATATGGAAAGTTATAGTATTTTACCAATATAATACAAACGTCAGAAAAAGGTGGAAAGTTGTAAAATTTAAGCGAAAAGGCATTTTTCTCCGAACAGGCATTTTTAACCACAAACTTTACCAGATATTTACGTAGTATCCGGGCTCTAGTTATAACAATTTTGTTTTTATTCTTACATTTCCAGGTTAACTGTAAAAAATCTAGGTTTGTTTTTATCTTATTGCTATAAAGTGTTTACCTGCACAAAGTTTCTTATCTTACCTGTTTATTTGCATTAATATTTCAATAGAACAATACGTCATTTTGCTTAATAACTTCACTTTATAAAAAGTTACAAGTTAATTAATTCTAAAACTTTACATAAAGTTATAAATAATCAAAATTAGAACATCTGAAAATCTTTCAAACCATCAATACTAAGAATCTGTTGTTGTTATTGTTAGAATTTTTTAAACCACTATTTTTTTCAAATACAAGAACAATTTCCGGAGAATTAAAATTCCCCATTTACGTAGAACACTTGGAAAACCTATACGAATATATCACATACTACATACATTCAATCCGGAGATAATAGCAGTATCGTCAAAGGTCAACGAAGATCATCACAAGTAGATATTAAAATGTACGTAGTCCTAACAGCTACAAATTGTATAGAGACGTTACCGAATTGAAGATGAACCTTTTTTACTTTCCAATCGTTTCAATTTTACTATTTTGTGGAGTGAGCAGTGGGCTTTATAATATACCTGAAATTACATTCACGGCTAAAGCGCCCAGAGGATTCGTTGCATCACTACCAGGTACATCTCTTTTTTGTAATTAGTTCATTTGAAGCATTTTGTGTACCGAGGAAGGAAGATTTAACAGTGATGTTAACAGTAGTAATGTTTCTCTAAAATCGTTAATGTCAAATTCAATAATGGTTTATACATTACATAGCAACGACAATAATAGCAAATAATGTACTTAGATATATCATTAAATTTCTGGTTTGGATAGGAAACCAAATAAGAATGAACAGAGTCTATTTATAAATATGTGATGTTAGGTTGTGTTTATCTCAATAAGCGGTCGTATAAACTTATTGAAAACAACTTTTTTTAACTTAATAATGAAACTACAGAATGAATCAATTTTGTGTTTTATTATATCCTACATATTAACTTTTTTTCGGTACGATGCTTTCAGGTTATTGAACATTGAACTCAGGGATTACGTAGTTAAAATAAAACAAATAATCTTTGTGGAGACAGAACAAATTAGGTATTCCTTGAGCTATTATTACACAATTTACAAAATAATGAGTGAGATGAAAAAACTATACAATATCATAAATTAGGTACTTTGGAAAAACCTAAAAACTTACATGCTGCGTTTAAAAATAAATGTTCCCAGTTATTTCGTATTTAACAATAAGTTAAACTCCAGTGATAAATAAGCTGCTGTTTTGCAACAAATCCATATACCGGGTGTTACTCTTATGGTGATTCGCTTATATTAACTTTTAAATTAGCTGCAGTAGAAAAAGCAAATTTGTTGATTAGATACAGAACATAAATTCGAATTCATTGACTGAGCAAATAACCTCATCTTCTGTTTCCCGTATATCTTTTGATACATTCATTATATTTAAAATTTTAACCTGATCAAAAAGAATATATAGATGGTTCTACCTAAAAACTGTTTCGTTGATTTCATTTCATTTTGACCTTGTGTTTTCTTCTAATTTTTTCTTTTGGGTTTAAGTTCGAGTTGTTTCTTTGCGTTTCTGTTAACATTGTCTCATACATTTGTTTGTTAGATTTATGTTTAAATGTAGTTTGTTTGAGTATTTTTAATTAACTAAACCCCATTAAATTCAGAATGTTTTACACTATTTCTGATGGAACATAGTAAAACTAACTTCTCACACAGCGTAAAGTTGGGGAAAAAATAAAAATTTATAATTAGGTATGGTATAAAGTTCTAAGGTTTGTCTTCCTAATTTCTGCTACTTTTGTTATAAAAAAAGAATATTTTAAAAATAATATTTTTTTTTCTTCAAGACAATGATAGTTTTTAAAGACTATCATAGCTTATTGACATTACCAAACATGAGTGTGCAGTGTTTGTTAAAAACAGTTTTAGCTTAGTTATGCGTAACTACGATATAAACAATTTATATGAAGCTTGAAATGCCTGCAGGCCTTTCATGCCGAGACATAGGACGTCCCTGTATGAAAGAAACCATAGATTTACACGTACAGGAACTTATAATAAATTACCTGGAAATACAATAAAATTAAACAAGTGTTATTGCATATAGTACAGTTTTTGCCTGACCCGATTCGTGGTTATTAAGTTGTAACTTTACCTTCTCTGATTATGATATATACTCAAGTGTTACACCTAGAAGGAATAATTTGTTCAACTCCATTTTTGGCAATATGATAGTTTCACATAAAAACGAAACGATAACATTTTCGAAAAAAAATATTAACAGGTAATACGAAAAAAAAAATAACGTGTTTGGCGACCCCGTAGCCTAAGTACACTCCTGTACACGTCTAGGCATCGACGGTCGATATCTGCTTGAGGCACCTCGTTCCAAGCAACTTAAACTTCGTGGATTAAGTGTGGCAGAGTCTGTGGAGGATGGTGCAAAGTGAACAGTTTTATTCTCTTGATATACCACCTATGTTCAATAGGGTTTAAATCCGGTGAAAGGGATGACCACGGAAAAACATTAACGCCTGCTTCTGCATAGTTCGAAGAGCTATATGGGCACGTGCTGTAGTAAAATGGTTTGCAGGACACACATCCAAACATAACGCGCAGCTGTTATATTGTTCGAATAAAGAAAAGTGGTAATCGCGATTACCATATACAAAAACAGCTTCCCAAACTATTACTCCAACAGTTCGATGTACCATCTTTAACTAATTAAATGCGAATTGAAACTCCATAAATCTTCGATTATTTATGCAACCCAAACTACAATTACTGCGTACCCAACAATACGTAATTCAGAATTGTTTGCAAATAACTTTTAATTACTATTTCAGTATACTGTGTCTTCGATTGCATTAATAATCGAAGATTTGTGGAGCTTAGATTCGCATTTAATTTGCTAAAGATGGTACATGCCTCAAACCCAATATCACGTCGCTCTCCACGCCGGCGTCGCGTCGTTCCCTTCTCCGGCCATCGTGCATACCTAAACAGAATCGCGCTTTATCGCTGAAGACGAAATTATGCCATTCTGTCTCCCAATGCTGCTGTCCTCTGTACCGGTTCAAACGTTGACGACAGTGGTCCACAGACAAATGAAGCACTAATCGTGGACAGAATGAAAAAAGTCCAAAGATTCGAATGCGACGGTACAGTGTATGCATAGTAACCTCCTTCTCCAAACCATTCGTCAGCGATTTGACGCGTGGTAGGAAAACGGCCTCGTAGAGCTAGTTTTCTAAAGCACCTATCGTCTCGTTGACCAGTTGGTCTTCATCGTGTTGCTCTACCTTAATGTGTCCACACTAGAAGTGGGTCGGATTCGTATGATTCATCAGTATATTCGATTCCCATATATGATTCGTACGGTACGAATCTTTACTATTTATACGGATTCGTATCAGCCGATACGAATCATTTCGGTTTATACGAATCCGTATCGCTGCGACTCTTGTATACTGGTATAGTCAAGGAGTCGGAGTCAGAGTCAGAGTCAGAGTCGCATACAGCTCGTTTAGTAGAGAGTCGAAGCTTAGATACTGTTTGCCAAGTGGAGATAAATAGATATATAGATTAACCTCTTTTAAGATGAACTGAAAATCCTTTACTTTGGTGGAAAAATAAAAAATCAATATATCCAACATTATTTGAGTTAATGAGGAAGAGATTATCTATACCCGCTACATCCGTACTATGCGAGCGTATTTTGTTAAAAAGTGGACAAATAGTGACAGATAAACGATCAAGAATAAATTCAATCAAAGACGGTATCATATCTGCTTTTTTTAATTTGAATATAACAGATTGAATGTCTACTAATACCTTATATCTATGTATACCTATTACCTATGTATATGCCTGTATTCATCAAGACAATTTTGTTTTAACCTTTGCTGAAATTTTGTTGTTTTCCTTTTGTTATTAACAAATAATAAAACAAAATAATCCATTATTGCTTCATTTTGTTTTATTTTAGGAAAATATTGATTTACTGTTTTTTTTTTTGCAAGAACCTTAGAATAAAGTGCAAAGAGTGATTAAAATTCTAATCACCCGTTGTTAGTACAAAAAGTTATGAATCATCAGAAATCTATATGAATCTTTTACAATATTTCGGTACGAATCGTATTATAGGAATCTTTAATTTTAGGAGTTATTAGGATTCGAATCACTAAATAGATCTGAATCGCCCAGCGCTGGTATGAATCCTTTACGGTCTTTCAGTACGAATCATATCATACGAGTTTCTAATTTTTGGAGTCATTAGAATTCGAATCACTAAAAAGATTCGAATCACCCACCGCTAGTCTACACACGACACTCAACGCATTACCGTCATTGCAATACAATCAACACGGGGGCCAATTTCACGATATTGACAAACCAACATCTCGATAGGCAACAATTCTACCCTGTCAAATTCACTAACACGGTTTTTCACAAAAAAAAAACTAAGAGGTAACTCTTTGTTTTCGCAAAAATTATAAAAATAAAAATTCGCATTCTTTCCATAGCTTGCTTTAAATATAGTCATTCTAATGGCAAAAAAATTAAGTTGAACGAAATATTCCTTCTGGGTGTAATACTTCTAATGTCACTGAAAGTACAATACAAAACAATACTAGTTCCTTCCTAAAGTAACCAGTTAATAACCATATTAGATGACGTTGTAATTATAATTATTTTTCTTTTTCAGACGAAAACGGCGTAGAATTATTTGCCTTCCATGGAAGATTAAACGATAGACTGGATGCCTCCAAAGAAGGTGATATCGTTGGAGACGTCACTTCGGCCTCAAATGGTAAATGGACCTTCGAAGATCCTGACCTTTCATTGAAAGTAGGCGATAAGATCTATTACTGGATATACGTCCAATACAAGAGGGCGGGCTACACAAAACGAGATCTAGTATGGGAAGTAACAGGTAAATAGAGTAAACCACAAACGTGGAGTGCTACACTAATCAATTAACGCGTTTATTTATACTCAAAAAACGGGGAAATTAATCCAGTAACCTATTAGGTATTAAATTCTTTTCTGCATTACTAAATGTTTGTCTTCTTCAGAGCGCTTTTGAGTATAAACAATAAGCGTTAATTGACAATATTCGATCATTTTTTTTCAAATTCTAATTTAAATACAGAGTTAGCGGGTGATAGCTGCTCACCTGCAACTACTACAGCTACTGGAACAGGCAGAAGTATTTGTGCCGGAAGTATTATATTCGAAGATGAATTTAAAGGGCCTGAAATTAACAGGAATAACTGGATTGTAAAAATATATTCCATCCATCACAGATGATGACGTAAGTAAAAATTACTTTAATAATAAGAAAATTCGATGAATGAAATGTCTTCCTAAACAAAGATATCACAAGGACTGTGTGAATATGCGATCACTCCGCGCTGCATGATATTTTATTAATTCGGGCACACGTGGGTTGCTATTATCGACCGAAAATCAATCAATCGGTCTTCAGTTCATAATGAGAGACCACATGTTCCCGAAACAAGTACCCCGAATTAATAAAATCTCATGTAGCGCAGAGTAATCAGATCATTTAAGACCACGATTTCGGCTTTTTCAAGCCTTTTTTCAGGTGTATTGAAAAAAATGCTGATTGTAATAGTCAAAAAACTCGTGAGAAGATAATTGACAAGTACCTGAGAGACTCGGCTCTGGCAAGGTTGCCTCTACACGAAAACCAATTTGCTTATCAAACTGGTAAATCCTGCAAGCAGGCCACTCATGACCTGGTTCGTCAAGAACAAAGAAATCGCACTAGCGACCTTTCTGGACATTGAGGGCGCCTTTGATAAGGCGTCGTTCCTGTCGATGGAAAGGGCGCTGCGAAAACTTAGACTCGAGCCAACGAGGTGGATCGGCAACATGATAAGAAACAGAAAGGTTCACGTGTCGCAGAAACTCTGCACGACCAGGGCGGCTGTGGTAGCGGGCGGCGTACTGTCAACGCTGCTATGGTGCCTTGTGGTGGACGGCCTGCTCTCTGAACTTCAGGGGGCGGGTTTCCATGCTCAGGGCTATGCCAATGACATCACAATTCTTGCCTGCGGGAAATTTGAGGGCGTGGTATCCAAAAGGATGCAGGTCGCGCTCAGCCTTGTAGAGAGGTGGTGTATAAGAGAGGCTCTTAATGTCGACTCTAACATAACGATTATGGTTCCGTTCACATGGAGGAGGAGGCTTCCCAAACTCCAGTGTTGCACTATATTCGGCTCTAAAATACTCGTATCAACCGATGTTAAATATCTGGGTGTTGTCTTGGACGCCAAACTGCTGTACAAATCACACCTAGAACATGTGACGAACAAAGTCATTAGGAACATCTGGGCCTGTAGAGGTATGTTTGGTAAAACGTGGGGGCTAAAGCCTGCAATGGTACACTGGCTGTGCACGAAAATTATAGTATCCTCTATAACTTACGCCTCGCTACTCTGGTAGCATAAAGCAAATCTAGGCTATGCTATAAGTGCGCTTAGTAAAGTCCAAAGGATTGCCTGTTTTGGCATCACAGGAGCCATGTCCTTGAAACCGACGGCTGCTAGAGAGATCATTCTTGGGCTTCCTCCGCTTCAAGTTGGTGTTGTGGTCTGAAGCAACCCTATGGACTTACAGAGCAAAATGTAGTGGATGCAAGGGCTTCTCCGGTAAATTCGGAGACCACACAGCATTTTCCCACTAATTGAACAGACAGACCCACTATAATATTGTCTTTTGCCGTTGAAATGCATATTGAATGTTGTGGTATTGTTTTTTATACTAATAATAATGAGAAACACTATTTAGTAAATATATACCGACCGCCTGACGGAGATATTCTCTCTTCTTTGATAATTTATGTGATATCCTTGACTTTTGTTTTGATAGATGTTCTTGTGTAACTGTCTCGGGGGACCTGAATATTGACTTTAGCTCGGACTCCTCTCAGAAAAAAGTACTTCTAGATATTATACGTAGCTATCAGTTAAATTGTAAGAATGTAGAGCCTACCCGCGTTCAATTAAATGTCAGAGATAACCTAACCAAAAACAAAAATAGATTATTTTTTGTGTAGCCTAGATGTTACGAGATATCATGAATCTGTGGTGGACCTGCACATGGGCGACCACTGTGCAAGTATCGTTACATTACATTATAAACTTAATAGGGTAAAACCAAAGTACTATCAAATCAGAGATATTAATGACCTTACCATGGTGTATGAATCCTTAAAAAATGAAAACTTTAGTATACTTTCAAATTTTAATGATGTAGATGGAGCTTACAATTATTTTATTGCATTATTGACATATTACTTAGATATATTCTGTCCTTTAAAAAAGGTAAAGTGCGCTGAAAATAAAAAATCATGGGGTTACTGGTGAGGTCAGAGATCTGAGCGATGATTTGAAGGATCTCTTCTGGCTGACTACTTACACTAAAGACGTTAATATCAAACATTTATACGAGTTAAAAAAAAAAGAATTTAAATTTAAAATTAGAGACACAAAAAAACAATTTTACAATAACTTAATGAATAACGCTGGTGGGGTGGCTAACACCAGATTGGTATGGTCGACTGTTAACCAACGATTGGGAAAAAGTGGTACAAATTCTGAGGTATCCCTCAACATTGAGGGAGGTATAGTAGATGACGAACGTAGTGTAGCTAATGCCTTCGCGAAATATTTTTATTCTGACACAAAAAAAAATGATTAATGACCATTTTCCTCAGTCTGGAGTGGGAGACTGTACTACTTCATACATATCACCAAATACATTCTTTTTCAATTATGTCGAACCACACGAGCTAATAGATGTAATAAACAATCTTAGGAATACTAACTCGGTGGGCACTGACTGCATACCTACATCGGTAGTAAAGGCTTTGGCACCGGTAATTGCCAACCCTTTGGCATTTTTGATCAATAGTTCGGTTGAGAGGGGTAAGTTTCCCACGAAACTCAAAACCGGTATAGCTTTGCCAGTCTTTAAAAAGGGGGATGCGAGCGTGGTGTGCAATTACAGACCCATCACTTTATTGGACATCATGGGCAAGGTTTTTGAGAAAGTGGTGTATAACAGGGTATGGAAGTTCTTACAGAAGTATAACGTTGTGAGTGGGGCCCAACACGGTTTCTGTGCGGGTAGGTCTACAGAGACGGCTGTGGGTAATTTAGTTGACCGTATTCACGTGAGTTTGGAAGAAGGTAAATATGTTGCTATCTTGCAGTTTGATCTTACTAAAGCTTTTGACACGATCAATCTCGATATACTTCGTCAGAAATTATACGCGCTTGGCTTTAGGGATAACTTCCTCCAATGGCTTATTTCATATCTGTCTGACCGGCAGGCATGTGTAAAAGTGAATACTATATACTCGGATAGAGTCGGTGTTGGGTTGGGTGTCCCGCAGGGATCCGTGTTGGGGCCCTTACTCTTTTCTCTATACGTTAATGATTTGCCTGATTTTCTTGGGCCTAATGAGGTCATATCTTATGCAGATGATACCACCATTATTGTTGTAGGCAATAATTCATCCGAGTTACTAAGTAATTCTGACCTTGCGTCTCGGGCTTTTATCACGTGGTGTTCTAAGAACAAATTAATTGTCAACTTAAACAAAACCGTATGTATGCAACCCCATAACAGAAAACAAATTCAAAATTTTAATATCTCTTTAATTGATAATGTCATTTATTGTGTTGAAGCAACAAAATTTTAGGGGTGTACGTCAATGCCAATATGAGGTGGGCTGATCATCTGGATCATGTTTGTGGCAGGTTGGGGACCGCTTACTGGGTTTTACTGCAATTAAAAAACTTAATGGACCAAAAAGCTTTATTGAATGTCTATTACGCGTTGGCTTATTCGGTCATGTCTTACAATGTAAATGTTTGGGGTTACACGTCCGGTTGGAGGAGAGTATTTGTTTTGCAAAAAAGATTGTTGAGATTAATTTTCAAATTAAAGCGTAATGTTAGCTGCAAACCAGTATTTGAAACTAGCCGTTTACTTACTTTTCCATGCATTTACATCTTCAAATCCATTATGTACATTAAGAAATATAAAATTCTTGAACACAATTCTGATTGTCATAATTATAGTACGAGACATGGCAACTTGTTGCGGACCGACCTACATAAAACCACCCTCTTTGAAAGAAGCCCGACGTATGCGGGCAAATATCTGTTCAATGCCTTGCCTGTGGATGTTCAAACTACCAGCCAGTTGGGTCCTTTTACCCATAAGCTCAAGCATTATCTGCTATGTCACACCTTTTACTCTGTTGAGGAGTTCTTGCGATCATCTACCACCCGGGATAGTTGCACATAGAATTGCTTTTAACGTGTTGTATGTTTGTATGTATATATGTATTTATTAATTTCATTTTTTTGTCTTCGTTGATTGTAGCAGCTTAATTATAAGAATTAGGTAAATTGTCTTAATCATAAATAATATTAAATTTCATAATAATAATTGCTAAGTTGCATTTTGAAGAGTACGTTAAAACACGTTGTTTTAGTAGTTAGAATTCATTACTTACAAGTATTATATTAGATTTTAATTTACTATGTTTGTTTGCGTTGATTGCATGTGTTGATTGAGTGTTTTACAAGTAATGTTTTGTATTTATATGTGTATATATATATGTGTATTACACTGGATTATTTGACTTGTCCTATATCTATATGTAGATCACAGGATTAATAAAATCTAATCTAATCTAATCCGTAAAGGCGGATAAGATCTCACCAGTTTTCAGCTTCATAGCGGGACGCATAGCTTTTAATCTAGAGGCCTCTCCCACCATTTTCCAGGCCGCAGTTATTGCCATCCAGACTTGTGTTGAGGGCATCTCAAACTCTCTACGCAAGAGTGGAAAGGTAGAAATCTCCGACAGCCAGGCTGTCCTCAAAGCTTTGCGGGCTGTTAGATTTGACTCTGAGGTGGTACTGAAGTACCACAGAAAACTTAAACAGCTGGCGGAACATCTAAATGTTACAGTGAGATAGGCACCAGGTTACTCTGGGATTAGAGGCAATGAAATAGCTGACACGTTAGCCAGGGGCGCCAGCGAGCTGCTGTTTGGCAGCATCAAAACGTTTGTCAGGTCCCAATTTGCTTCTGGGCACTGCTCCTTTTGGAATGGACTCGCCGGCGCTAGACACTGTAATTCCTTAGGGCTTTAACCGAATGAGGAAAGACTCCGTAAGGCAGTCTTTATGAGCAGAGACTGATTGAGATTACTCACAGGAATCTTAACTGGGCACTGCGCACTAAATAAACACATATACCGCATGGGGCTAGTGAACTCTCACCTGTGCGGGAAATGTAGGAGTGCGGAGGAAACTCCTGCTCACATTCTTGTTACCTGCCCGGCAGTGGACGGGAAGAGGCAGACGCATTTTGGGGTCCATCGGTTGGACAAACCCAAGTCAGCAACTTTCTTCCAGATTGCGAACTTTTATGATAGGATGCAACCTGAGTGAGAGGGCTAAAATAGACATGAGGGCACAATAAGTCTTTCTGGCCGAGTTGCCTTCTTCGGGTTTATACTTGCCCGTGGACAACAAAAAAAAAATAGTCAGAATTAAATAAAAGTTGAAAAACTGCCAGCATATCAGCCAGCTATTGTTTGTGTGCAATGTCGCAGGGGAACCTTCTCCGACATCTGCACGCTATCAGGCATACAGGCACAAAAATTATATTAATAATTTTAAACTTTTTTTTTTATTTTTAGCATTACGAATTTGTATCCTATCAAGACAGAGATGAAAATAGGTTTATCAGAAGTTCAATTTTGCACCTGAAACCTGTAGCTGCTACAACTCGAAATGAAGTATATGGTACCCTAGATTTATCTCAAGGGTATTCCAGAATCATTATATTCTCTGCTGCTTTTACTAGAATAAATAAAATTTTATAGGTGCACCAGAACTAACCAGAATTCCTGCTTTCAACGACAAGTGGGAGGATATATTCTGCCACCAGTTGTATCGGCAAAAATAATTTCTAAAATGTCCTTTAAGTACGGAAGAGTAGAAATCAAGGCTAAATTACCATTGGGTGATTGGATATTCCCACGTAAGCATATAGAAACCAAATAAATACTGTCGCTTAATTTATTTAGTTATTTACTGTCATCTCGTTGTTACTAGAAATTGAATTAATTCCCAAAAATAAGCTTCCTGCTTATCCGAAGATATTAATAGCATTCGCTCGAGGCAATCGCAATTTGTTGTTAAACAATAACGAAGATATCGGAAGCACGTTGTTGTTTGGTGGGCCCACAAGCGCGGCGCAAGAGCCTCAAAACAGCGCCAAATTAAGGAGTCGAAAGTTACCATCACCTGCTGGAGTGGAACATGAGAACTTATACTGTTAGTGGACTCCTTGTACGTCATTTTATCTTTCAATTTATTAAAAATTAATGAATATACTTTCAGCTAGCATTGACTTAATGGTTGATAATGACCTGTATGGATCTGTTTTGCCACATGAATACACAGAATTGACGGGAGAGGTTTGTAAAAGAACCCAAGGTTTTGTAATCATAACCAAACTTCTAATTTTACAGTATCAAATTGCCCTGGGTGTTGGTGTGGGTGGAAACTTTGATTTCCCGGACGGCGTTAGATCAGGAAATGTCCAAAAGCCCTGGACGAACTTTTCTCCTAAAACTATGAGTGATTTCTTCAATAAAAAAGATTCATGGATTTCCACGTGGGATGGAGATAATGTCGATTTACAAGTAGATTCAGTGAAAGTTTGGGCTGTGTGATCTGTCCTATGTTTGACAATAAAAGTGCCATTACGTCTTTAATATCATGCTTTCCTTTCTGATTCACTGCAATAAATATTCATACATTCTGAAACTGCTATGTGATATTTAGTTATAAGGCGATGTAACAAGAAAATACGCCTGTGACAATTAAAAGTATTGTATTACCTCGCTCTTTTTTTCTCTCGTTCTTATGGCTAGGAAAACAATTAATTGAGAACTTATTTTTCCTGAGCCATGTGGTGTAGTTCTTCCCAAAGCTGCTTCCTAGAAGAGGGCAGTTTAATCGATTAATATGCTGATATGAGAATGCTTATCCAATAACACTAAATTTAATTTATGTAAACTGTTTCTTGATTTTCGGTGAAAACTGAAAATGACAATGTTGGTTCTTAGTAGTAGCGGAAATTAAGTGAAAGAAACGCTGCATAAACTATTTATATTTATAAATTTCCTAAGTTGTATGGTGTAGTTTTTTCTAAAGCAGCTTCTTCTTTTCTTAAGGCAGTTTTAACTGATTAATATGCGGATGTGGGGAATGCTTATAAAATACCACTAAATTTAATTTAATATGTAAACTGTTTCTTTATTTTCCATGCAAACTGATAATGGTTCTTACAATTAGTAGTAATGGAAATTAAGTGAAATGAAACTCTTTGCATAAATTATTTATTTATATTTATTTATTCCGTAATATCCTCTCCCGCTAAGAAATAGATATCTTTAAGAAAAAACAAATAAAAAAACTTTATTTGAATTAAATGTAGTACTGGTGATAATTGATGTTACTGCTTTTCTATCAAAATACTTTTTTTTAATTATTTTCCAAATAAATTACACTGATAGGAAGAAAATATTTGTTTGTATGCATGGTATCCAATCTTGAAACCGTAAAAATGGATGGGCAGAACATAGATTGGAGTACGAAGGAATTTTACCCTAGGCAATTTAATTTCTCTGGCACAAACACGATCTTGGAATAACAACAAAGCAAAAAAATCCTGACGGTGTGCAGAAACTTTGCGGGAAAGAACTGGAGATGCAACTCAAAAATAGTTCATCCTAATGGACCAGTAGCTTGGAGCAAAAGAACTAGTCTGGCCACCGTGAGAGTGGTGGTCTAAAGTGCAAAGATAAGGTCAATAGATGTATGCAGAACGCACGTTACCCCTCTCCACATAGTTGTGAAGTGCATGGCAAAAAGAACCACATTCAAAATGATCAAGGTGGTTAAAACTTGGGCATATCCGGGGACGACATATCAAAAAAAACTTCATGAAAGAGTTCGACACAAAGTTTAGCAACAAAGGCGAGTAGTATCAATCATCGTCATCTTGATACCTTTTGAAACTGAATAGAAATGCCATCAAATGGAATACGCATATGATCTTGTAAAAAATAGAAGCTAGAACACGATACTGAAGGTACAGGAAATAAGGTAGGTTAAAATCCTTCTGGGAACCAATAACCAGATGGGATTTACAGTAAATAAAAAAACTGAGTAAGCCTGAGTAAGAACAATATTTGCCTATTAACAGAGATACTTTCAGCCCATTGCAAACTCAAAGGACATCTGAGTAAGCCTGAACCAGCAAAGGAATCTGAATATAGATTTGGGGAATGGAATGGGATGAAACACCCATCAATCTTCTTTCAAATTGCGAAGCACTGTGCAACTGTGGAACAGGACTGGGAGGCCAGCTGCAAAACAGCAAGAATAGGAAACACAATAGATATTTAGGTCGTACTGTAGTATCACCTTCCGTGCATACACACATGGTATCAAATACAAATTGCTCAAAGAAAACTATCTCTTCATTACGAAGTCCATACAGCTACAAATAAATATTAGTTTTATGTTCAAATTGTATTATTTTAATGGCCGGTTTTGAAGTTATGGGTTTAGCCTTAGGTAACTTACCATCAAATGTATACCTCGTAAGTGTTGATGATGGCCTCGAAATGATCAATCAGAAATTACTAATAATATAAAACATGCTTGGATACTGTATACATTACAAAAAGAAATTGTAGGATAGGCCGAAAAGAACCTACATTAGGTTTACATACTTGAATATCATAAATCAAAATACTCCTTGATGAAAAAAATGCATATTGATAATAAAAAGCTCTATTTTCAGTTTGAAGGTGTATTTGGTGAGTTTTTAAATTCAACTATTGTCGCATCTTCTTTAAGTCGAAGAACCAAATTGTTTTTTTCTAATATCGAAGGACCAAGCTGTATATTGCGATATTAACTAATGATGATGATGATGATGAACTTATTGACCTTTCTTGAAACTTTATTTTCAAAATATGACATGTATAATATCATACATAATCTGTCTTTTTTTGTTTTTCACAACTAACTAAAATTAGAGCTAATTATTAATACATAAATAACTATGAATCCATCGATTATATTTTATCACTGTCTAATTAATGTACTAAACAAAGATAGACTATAATCGATGGATTCATCGATGAATTTAAAAACTCTCCAATTCTGATATTTCTGAGATATTAAATAGCTTTAAACCCAAAACGCTGGGGGAATCTTTCATTATATCCTAGGAATGTTTGGGAAAAATTTTACTTTGATCTAGTAGCATGCGCATGAAATTATTCTGCGTCGAAAATTGCACCTGTTCTTATAGACATAATTCAATATTCAAATTCATATATAGATATAGAAAATAAAGGCAAAATATTGCATCTTTCAAAATAAGGTCTACAAGAATTTTGTGCAATTAAATCCAGCCATACGTTTAGTCATGCGCTACTGAGTCACAAGTCTTGTTCTGTAATCTGTGGAAAACCAAGTGATTTGTTTTTTCTTTATTGAAAAATAACTTATTACTGGGGAACCATATGGGCATATCATGTAATAGGGTATTTGAAAGATTTTCTGTTTGAAAAGTGGTAGAAATTGGTGAAACTGCGACAATATCGTCAGCATACATAATAATCTTATACCTAGTATAGTCAGGCAGAGAAAGACTAAAGGGCTTAAAATACTCCCATGCGCCGCACACTGTCGACCGGAAAAACTTTATCGGATAAACTTGCCATTCTTATATTGTATTTCTAAAGATTAAATCCTATCGCGTAGGTAGGTCTCAAACCATTGTGCCACAACTCCGTGAAGTCCATAACTATTTAATTTTACAAGAAAAATATCTCAATCTACACAATCGAAGGCGCGGCTCAAATAGTAAAATATCCCAACTGTGAGTTCGCCAGAATCAAAGTAATTTTTTTTGCTGCATACTACTTATGCATCGCGATTATTGTGGAATAATATACTCTATAATGATGTAGCTGGTGTTTTAAATTAAATCTTCTTTCTGTTAATTTTTGCTTAAGGGTAATCTGAAATAGCATATGGCGCTGCAATTTTGACCAAAAAAAAAAAATGAGAACTTTATACATACATGTATGTATATGAGCGGAAAACCGAAATTCCTTTTCTGTGAGATATGTTTCGATGAAAGCACAACAAAGATTACTTAATAAGTTGTTCCACCCACCCATAATATTATCTATAATCTTCCGTCATACTTCCTTCAAAGCACGCTGTAGGAACGGTAGAAATTAATAAAACAAATTTTGTCAACAAAATATTTTTGAGCTGACCAGAAAATATAGTTAATCTAACAAGAAAAATATAGTGAACGCCATTATTTTGTTGCTTCTATTTGATTGAATCCACTGTTTAATTAACAAAGTAAGCACATAATGTTCATTTTAACATTATAATTTCATTATTCCGCAAACCTTTGGAAGTGGAAACTTAATGCTCTATTTTGTCAATATGATTGCGCGCCACCAGCTTCAGCACACGGAACTAATCTGGTGGTACATTCAAATGGGTCGTTTCATATACCTTTAATATTCAAGATTTTGATTAGGTATACCAAGTATCTCATACCTATTATAGTACAGTTTGTAATAATTATACTATTACAGTAAAAATATTTAGAATATAGGTACATGTATGATAATATGTATGCATCCGACACCTGAACAAGTACTTGGAACTGAAGAAGAAGAAAAAGAAAAGAAGAAGAAGTATGATAAAATCTGGATATATACAACTCTGAAATAATATATAAGATGTATTTGGTTAACACGTATATATTAAATAACGAAATCTGTAAGTACCATATTTCAACTCAAAAATACGCACCTCAAAAACCTGGCTCTGATTCGAACCAAGAAACCGTGACTGATGGCCCAGCGTGAAAATCACTATACAATCAGCTGCTTAATTTTATTTAATCCAGTTAATTAGATAAACTTAACTCCTTTTAAAAAACATTAAAATATTATTCACTTAAATAAAAATTCAGTATTCGGTTAAACCGGATGTGCCACACATTTTTTTTCGCTATTTCAAAAAATGTGAATACATAAAGACGAAATTTGAAAATATCTAAGATGTTATATAGCAGAAGCACTTTCGAAAAATACCAAGTATATGATAAAAGCGTAAAAAGCGTATTAGACATCAAGCATTTCCGTTTTACGTATCTATATTTTGTTGATATTGATAAATTAACTGGTGATTCAACTTGTGGTTTTACTTTGTTACGTAATTTGGTTATAATTCAATGTATCTGCGTGAGCAGCATAAATATTATGCGTAATAATTTTACTATTATTATTACATTATTTTCTTTTTTCATATGTGGGGAACAAAGCTCATTAGACACCATTGCCAGCGTTTAGCAGCAGAACTTAGAAGAGATAAACTTGTTAGAGCCTATCCAAACCATTTAAATGGAAAACAAAATCAGCCAACGGTAAAAATACGTATATAAAATTGTATAGTGATCCTTCTTAGTATCTGAATAATATTTTGTAGACAACTTTAGGCTAAAATTCAGAAGCTATTGCATAAATTTCTTACATTCTACCCATATATTTTGCACTCTAATATGAAATGATGTGATTAGAGTCTGTGGGCACTTCCTCTGCGAAATATTATCTGATCAAAGAAGATGAACTGATGTTAGGCAATGTTTAAATTTCGCTCTAGCGATGGTCGTGTATAACAAACGTGATACGAAATATGTACTTATCATGCCATGACTTTATGTTTATTGATGGATGTATTTCTTCTTTTTGCTCTCAATTTTCCAATTTTTTAGGTCCACAGCTTATATAGGTATGACTTTGACGCATCTCTTGGTTTCATTTTTATAGTTTTGACGTAACAGTAACAAGAACAGTCAAAGCAATTGCACTATTGCACTATTTTTTCTTTGTTTTTATAAGTTTAGAATCAACTTTGCAACGTAAAAATGCCTAATTTCATCGCAATGAAATCCCTCGTCACCTCACATTCAAAATGTTTAGCAAATTTTTCAGCATTTTTTTTTGCTAATGTTATTACTCCATCACTCTAAGTAAGCAGGTGTCATTGTATGAGCACTTCCTGTGCAATTTTCCATTCACTGTTGACCACAATATTGTATTCGCGTTTGTACTGGCGCCAGAGATCAAGCCGATATAGTATTTTGCTCGTTTTATTGACATCAATAAAGCTTCTGTTAGATTCTTTGTATTGTAAATTTGACTTCATATTTTGTTTGTATTTTCCTTCCTATTAAATTGCTATTGTATAACCATCTTCCAATTGAAGGGGTCCCGAACAAAAAAAAAAAAATACCACATGTCAAACAATCATGTTCTTTTTCAGGAACTTAAAGAGTCGTTACAAAATAACCCTGTAGTGCCATTTAGTCCATTTTACCCATTTCGAATAAAAGAACAACTGTTGTTTTTTTTTTCAGGCAAAAGCGCAATTGTTTAATAATAGTTAATAACGCTGCAAATAGAGTCAGCGTGGTGTTACATAATCGTTATTTTTGATCTTAATAGATATATCTCTACATCATCTATTTATAGCATCATACATTTTCATATGCTACCACTGTCAAAAGTGATTTTTCTTTTTCCAATATGTGGTTCTAAAATTCAATATATTAAGTTTTTCTACTTTTTAAGATTTGTCGTAGTGTTACTATAAGAAGGAATTGTATCCAGCTTCTACTATAAACCTTCCCTTGGCCTATTTCTCAGTAATTTCATCAAAATGCGGAATCCTTTATTTTATATAACACTTATTCATTGTAGCTGTTTTTTACTGCTAATCTGATATAACACCCATAATCTATTCTTGATCTGACACGTACATTACTCAAAGCTTTTACAGTGACATAGTCAGCTTCCCACCTCACTTAAGTTACTGAACGCACCAAGTTCATTAATTTACAAGGTGGTTTATGTGCAGCGTCCATTTCATTTCCCAGTTTAATTCATTCGCAAATATTTGACCTCTTTGTAGAATGTTATCCAGCTTGAGATATTTGCAATCAGTAAAGGATGCTACTTTCGTTTTGGTTTCTTTTATTTCAAATCCGTTTCATCTTAACCAGAGTTTGATGTACCCATATCCGCATACCTCAATATTTCGTTATGTTTTTATAACTTCATTAGGAGGCAAGCGTCAAAATTGTAAACGATGGTAGAATTAACATTTTAAAAATTACAATGAAGTAATTGTTTACAAAATTAGAGAGTTGTAAAATTAAAATACATGCCACCTGACGAAAAGTCAAAACGAGAATACGCATGGAATACGTAAAGCACGAAATATGTATATAGTTACAAATATTATAAATACAAAACATGACGGACCAACCAATTTTTGTTTGCATTTAAAGTAAAATATTTTAAAATAAAGATAGGAGGTATCCAGTAGATAGAAGTTGCAAAATTATTGATGTAAAATGTTACAAAAAGTAGTATTTAATTGATGTGTGTCAGTCAATCTTAAAATAAATAGCATTTTACAATTGAAGAGTATAATTTGTAAATGACCTAAGTGCGATAATTTAGACTTTTTTTTTTAATTATACTTTTGAATTATTGACATATGCCATATGAAAATAATCGTTTTTTTTGTAATTTCATTCCAATATAATGATGGAAATGTTATTTCTTAGATAATTTTATATTTCTTGTTCAAACCGACAAGAAACTACATTAGAATTATTTATCGGTACACAAACTAGCCAATAAATCACTATTAAAACAAAAATTATTGAATCTCGTATTTATAATTTATGGGTCAAGTAAAAATTGTAACTTCTATCAATTGGTTGCATTTTAAAGAAGTGAATCTATTTACTATCGTCTTTGTATATTAAATACTAAATATATGTACATACCAATTACTGTAGCAAATCCGTCAATGATAACGCCACAATAAGAGAGTAGGTGTCATTATTTATGAATCTTACTACCACGGAAGTTGCAAATTTTGTAAAAATGATAACGTTCAAATATATTAACGGTAAGAAGCCAGGCAGTCGGCTATTGTTGAACTAGTTACCTTTGCTTGTGGATTAGACTTTTTAGACATCTCTATATACGAACATAATACCAAAGAACATTCATTTCTTTATTTTGCTACACGCTGTATTAATTATAAAAAAGCGTCATACGTTTATCGCTTCGTTTACAGAGAATACGAGATCATCAGCTATCCTGATTAACGATTCTACTCACGATAGTTAGTAACATCATTTTAAATCCTGTAGATGTCTGTGTTCTTTATTTAAATATTATTCGTTGGTTATTCCACAAAACAAAATCGTTTCTTTTAAATTTTCAAACTCTTACGTTCTTCTGATCTAAGCAGTTCAACAGTTTTTCTTTATAGTCCATCTTTATCGTTTTGCTTAATAGATATTAGTATTTCTTTTAGTATGTGGTGGAGCGCCTTCGTTCTAATTTGTTTCAGTAACCGCATACATGCCCAAAAAATTTACTAGGATTAGCTAACGTGAGTACCTTTTCCATTGTATTTTAACGTGAAACACCTGCTTCCTGCTGCCAAACTTCCTATTCAAGTAATTGTTGTTTAAAGTTACTTTTCAATAACATTTATGTCATGTTGCAAAAGTTTTATAATCTGCAAAATTGTTCTCAAAAGATATTGTGTTTCCATTCACAAATATTATTGAAGTAATTACCAGGATAATCTGAAAATTGCAGTGCAATTATTTGTCCATTTGCTTTGAAAGTGCTAAGTCTATCGCCTCAAATAAAAAAGTTAACCTGTGTCAGGTTTCAAAAATAAATTACACTATGTATAGGGTGTCCCACCGAAGAACAGGTCTTTGGTTACAGCTCTATTTTTGATTTTACGAAAACGTCTTTTATACAAAAGTTTTACAGAATTTAATGCTGTATAACCGAAAAATATTTTTAACTATACAAGTGTCCCAATAGTGGGAGGACGTATACTTACTCCATTATTTTATATTATATATATAATAATTAATTAATATATTCTATATATTATATTATTTCATTGTTAAATTCCACGTAGAAAAATAATGCCACTTTATATAGGCTGCTATATCTTTTGCAAATTTGAGGTAGTTTTTTTTAACAATTCTACGAAATGGATTGAAATGTCTCCCTCATTCTATTCCTCTATTTTCCTATGTGGATGGCCCTTTGCTATAGTAGTCCCAATAAAAACAAATCACAGAACATGTATTATATAAAACGAATTATTTTTTGATAGCTTTGACTTTTAATTATTATTAATTAAATATAATTGTATGGTAATTATTTATTACCGTAACCTATCAAACATCGATAATGTAGTTCTTGCTAATCATAGACGAATGACATTTCTTTCTATTTTCAAAAAACATATTATTAGTTTTGTATTTTATGATCTGTCACCGATGTATGCTTACTAATTTGGGGCTTCATTTAGTTATATCGCGTTTATATATTGAGTTGACTTAAAAATTAATAGGAAATTCATTGGGTTTATTTAAAAATAATTATTTACAATATCCTGCATGAGTCGTCACAAATATTTAGTATGAAATGAAAGAGTTTTGTGTGAGGGTTAATTTAGCATAAGCAAAGACATAGGCTGCTATTTTAAAAAATCAAATTCCAAATCATCTTGGCCCGCTTCTCTTCCTCATCTATACTAATGACATTACGTCATGTTTTCATTTTTCAAAATTCTTCTTATACGCATGATGACATTAAAATTTTTACTGAAATCATTTCTATTTCTGATCAATTTAATTTACAGCAGGATTTAATACGGTTTCAAGAATATTGCATTATTAATAAACTTTCTTTAAATTTAGATAAATCTAAAATTGTTTGCTTTAGGAGAAATAAAATTAAATACAATTTTCCTTATTCTTTATATATATATATATATATATATATATATATATATATATTTGTCCTTTCGATAATACGACGTCCACACATTGGTTGGGGTGCATTGCATGTGGCGTCCACCGTCATATGACGTCCGTATATGGACGCCACAAAACATTTCTATGCTAATGTGATGTACTGACTGCCTAGACCTTGTAAAACGATTTTTAGCTGGACGTTATTTTGGTGCCCCGATAAAAGTTTTGTGTATAAATTAGTTCGGCGAAATACTGTAGTGCGGCGCTGCGGAATTTCGTAATATACGCCAAATATACAAATTATGACATCCTTCCGCGTATGCGACGTCCAATCCTAAAATAATGTTTATAATATTTCGCGTATGGGACGTCCGGTAGCTCTGACAACATTGCATGCGTAGTTATAGCCATTGATAGCGAGGCGGGGTGTTAGCGTCTTATTAATTTTACATCGGTATGGTTGTATTATGAGTTTTAAAATGCTTAGGTGTAGTATGTTTATTCTAGCCTATCCGCAGAACTACGCAGCTCGCAGCTCGCGTCATCTCCTTACATTATTTCTACAACATCGGGATGTTACAGAAATATAATTATTACAAACATGTTTAATTCACTGTCTTCGACGCCCAAAAAGTAATAATAATTTAATCCCAAGGCCATTTCTCGGGTTGTAAAAAATGGAATTCGCTCTCAGTACTATACAAAATAATAATAATAGTTTTATTCTTACAGTATTTTTTTTTTTGATTTGTAAATATTCATAATTTACATACCACACAGTTTTAGCTAATAAAAAGAAATAAAAAGAAACAATATCTTTTCAATTCAATCAAATCAATTTAGGGCAATCCACTTAAGTTGTTAAAATTTATTTACCTATTTTATCTAGGATACATTAATAACAATACATTCATTATTCGTTTTTTTTTCTTTGTCTGTTGAACATTCTTTGTCTAATAGCAAATTTCTATTTATTCCACACATCATTCAAACACAGCGATCAAGCTGCAAAGAGTCTTATTATTATTATTAATATAATAATTGGTGTCTAATTTTCATTCTACTTTACATACAGATGTATTTTTTCAAATTTGAATAACGCAAATAGTATCCAGAAAAGATGCTTTGTTAGGTATTAGAGCGATTTTGTATGAAAGGATTGATGCTATTTTCGTACTACTCGTATAGCAAAATATTAGACATTTTTGGAGCAGTTATTACATTAACTACAGAATTACAGGTAATTCGTTTTCCTTAACATGCGCAGTGCTGGTTATACCTATGCGGGTTACGGGTTGTATTTTTCAGCTATTTTTAGCGTTTTTCACCGTTTGCTGCATCTCGTGAGTGAAAGTTGTCGCGGTACACAGGGCAACGAAATTAACGTGTGCGCATTGTACAAACGTCTGAAAAGCAACCGTCATCGAAAGAATCCAATGCTATTACTTCAAAAATAACAGCCAGTAGGACGTTGTGTAGGTTGGAATATACAGAAAATTGACGCACAGTATCTTTCAGTGAATTTTACACTCATCATAACAAACGGGTAATAGTGTCATGTGTAAAGTTTATCCACGCAAACCGAAAGTGTTGGGTGAAGTGTAATGAAATAAGAAATCAAAACGCATAGACTACAAAATTATCACAAGCCCAAGCTGATACAGGAAACAATGGACTATTGGGGTTCGCAGTTCTATAACAGTCCAACAAGTTTCTGAACTATATAAAAACTATGAATAGGTATTAAATATCTTGGTAGAATTGTGAAGCCGCAGTTTCTAGGCAATCTCCTTTATAGCTTTAGTATTTGTTCCACTCTTTATTTATTTTATATGAAATTACTATACTTAAACTATTTTAAATATTATTCGTCAGGAGAATGTATTCTGTACATCAGTATATGGTTAGCTCATTTTCATACACATATAACTGTTTCTAAATGTCATTATAGTTTCTATGCAGGTATATAAGTTTCTTTCATGGATTTTCTTGAGGTGTAACCTTTGTTTATAAGTAAGATTTGAAAAATAAACAAATTTCGAATAGATAGCGCATGACAAAAAGGTGTTATTAATGACAGAATTCAGAATAACGTCTTACAAGAAAGACATTTTGTTTTTGTACAAATTTATGTGTAACAATTACTTTTAAACTACACTTATGTTTTTGATGTACAAATTATTGCTAAATATCTAACCAACGTTATGACATTAGAAGATGAGTATGATCCGGGTTTACCTAAGGATTACATAAAACTTACTATATATAAAATTTGATTAAACGTCTACTATTAGTTATTAATTTCTTGACGATCTTAATAAATATTTTTGCATTATAAACATGTGCATGTAAGCCTTTATCCCATTACCTTCTACAATTTTTAAAGGTAATTACATTTCGCATTGGATTGCTGCTTGTATTAGCACTCTAGAATATTAAGTATTGAAATATATTAACAATTGTAGGAAACTTTAGTTTTGGAAGGTTGGTAGCAGAGCAAGGGAAGGCGATGGCGGCAGAGTGTTTTTTTTTTATCTGTATTGTTTAATTTTAATATGAAAATAGATCTGTTCGTTTGTTAGTTCATTAAAGTACATTTTAAAAGAAAAGAATAAGGTTATTTCTTACACAATATTACTACACACTAGTAGAATATTACTGCAGTTTATTTAGAAAATCCACATTTTATACATCCTACGATAATATTCGGTCCATCAGACTAACAATTTGTCCTCGTCACGAATGCTATATACTAATTTGTATGGATTATCATTACAATAGTGTTGATATTTTTCTTTCACTTTATCCATGTAATAGATTGACAAAATACAGAGATTTATTCCATCTCAGAAGAAAGAATCTGGAATTAATTTATAGATTTAAACTGTGCCAAAAAATTGCAACACCTTAAAAGAGTCATAAGGCTGAAGTTTCAAGTAGTAATTTCATAACTACTAGTTTTCAGTAGTAAATCATAGCAATTAGAAAAAAATACCAACAATTAGCAAAATTTATCAATTAAAATGTTACATCTCAATGAGATGATCAATGGTATCTTATGGGATCTCATTTCAGGCACAATGTAGATGACGACGATAGTTCCTGCAAGGTGTTTGCTGCTTATGGTAAACGCCTTATGTAGCAGCAACCTATCATATCCCACACACCTCGATCGGGTTTAAATCCGGTGAGCGAGCAGCCAGGGAAGAATTTCAACTTTCTCTTCGTTTATGAAATTCTAACAGACGTGGGCTATATGATCATCAGCGACTTTTTACAAGCAGCCAGTTGTTTTGTTAAGATTCCAGCTTTGTGAGTGTCCTTCCTCGATATGTTGCATTTTTTTTGGCACGTATTTCATTTTATGATATGTTTATAAAATTTGGATATTGTAGTTTTGCGAAACATCAGTGGTTTAGATATATTTTTATAAAAAAATTGCTTGGTGATGCCTTTCTTATTGTCTTCCCAGTCATGTACTCAAATACTGTCAATATTTAAAATATTCGGAGATTTTTCGTTTATGGTGTAGTAACAAACTGTTGTTATCATATGAAGATGAAAGTAAGAAAACATCCACCTACCTATAAACATTAAGAGCCATATCAGCGATTTTTCAAGCGGAAATCAAAAATACTTGGCAATTTTAAAGACAACTGCAAAATTTGTGCAACTGGTATTGAAATTTCTGGCTTTTGATAAATATTAATAAGACTGCAAATTAGATTTTTTTACTTTCAGCTTGAGATGATGTTCCATGACAACACCACGTAAAACGTTTTGTTTACATTTGCCGGCTCGGCACGCCGACATCGACAATCAACACTGCTCAAATCTGTGTTTACTGTTAAAGAATAATCAAACCAAAATACTCAACTGTAGAGTCCGTTGCAATAGAGAATAGTACATGTCGTCACTAAAATCGGCGCAAAACCTGACGTCATTTACGCCCCGCTGCCGGCTACCACTGTCTGTTACCTAGCAACGAAGCATTGGCTACCAATATTCGTTCATTGCGCATGTGACGTCATGTACCATTCTCTATTGCAACGGACTCTACATTGAAATAATAATCATTTAATTACTCTGTATGGAAAAGTAAAAGAATCTGTATGCACATCTCTAGTGTCTCCCTGAAAGATCGCCTGACATTTCCAAACACATTATTTCCCATTATCCTCATTTCACGCATATTTCTAATTCGGAGATATTAGCCGCTCCCATAACTTTATATTTTATGTAGCCCCATAGCAAAAGTCAGAAGGGTTTAAGTTTGGAGATCTGGCCGGCCACTTTACTGCCCCATTTCGTCCACTCCATAGGCTGGGGAAAAAATTATTCCGATAATTTCTGACCTCTAAACCAAAGTGTGGAAGAGCCCCGTTTGTTGAAACCAGAGGTTATTGTAATTGAGATAAATAGCTTGTAATGTCGGAACTACGTTTTGAGTCAATAAAAGTTTCTCCATTGGTAATGCGCAATAGATGATCCAATAATATTAGCATTGATAATCCCTGCCTAAACATCAACTTTCTAAGGACGTTGAGAGTGAACTTCTATTAGCCATTTAGGGTTTTCCTGGGCCCAATATCGACAATTATCTCTGTTAGTTAACATATTCATTTAACATAATTTCGTGGCTTCGTCAGAAAACAAAATGTTGTTTCAGAATTCCGAATTTGTTTGGAACGCATCCCTCATGATTTTACAAAATTGCAGTCTTCTAAGACTAATGCACTTTTTATGAATGTAATTTCTCTTTTAAGCACTTTACGAACAGATCGTTCTGAAATATTATAGTCACGTTGTAGATCATTGCACGATGTCCGGGTCGTTCGTTCACCGCAACAAATATTTAATGCAGCATCACCACCAGTAGCAGTTTTTGGTCTTTCCGTCTTAGACTTTTCGTTTACGCCCGGGATGTCTGCGTATTTTTCAATAAATTTGGAAAGTCTGCGTAATAGCAGTACGGTTAGAATAGCCGTTATTGAATAATATGCACATACTTCTTGCTTGCTCACCATATCTTATCATGACAAAAATATTAATTTTACCCTTTTCTGTTAAGTGAACCATTTCTAACACATTAAAATTTAAAACTAAGTCACAAGAAATTATCAACAGCGACGCTAATTGTCAAAAAATAACAACTGATAAGCAATCAAAAATATCGGCACGGCAGAGGCACAAGTAACAACAATTTCGTGTGTGACTATTACATTAGTATTTTGGAAATATTATTGTGTGACCCCTCATAAAATGTAACTATTTGTACGTAGAAAAATTTCGGATTCGGAAAATAGTATAAAAAATATACATATTATTCAAAAAACAAAAACAAAAGAACTTTTATTTGAAGAAAACTTAGATTAAAACAAGAATTAAATAAATAACGGCATTAATCAACACTTTTGCCGGATATGCGCCTTGTAGTGTAGGCTCTTCTATTTGTATGGATACATATAGAATATTAAGAAATAACCAAAGGTTTAGTAAAATCATAAATCAAATGGGGCTGTAAAAAATAGCTAGACATGGCAACATGGCGGAGTTCATTCTAACGGTATCATGAAAGTAAGTATATTTTGTGGTTGCTATAAAGCGGTAAAACATACCGCTGCATATCATGGACGTCACATGAGCGACATACTGAAAGGACGTCACATTAGTTTCATAATGGGGAATAAACTGTGAGCATGATAGAAAAATATAGAAGTGTACAGCGTTATATGTTGACAACCCTTATTACAATCCAATCGTCAAACTTCAATATATATTGCGCTATCAGGTGGACGCAATAAACGCGGTTCGGTGAAAAGACGTCATAATGATAGAGGGATGTAAATATATATATATACCATATATATATGGATATGGAACAGAATGGACACTTTAGCTGAATTTAGGACTGAAACAAATACCTACATTAGAACATCGCGACAAAAACCAAAAGCGTCACGTCTAGAAATGCAACAATGTATTAAACGACCAACACCATCGGAAGAAATAGGCAGAAAGCTGGTGTACAATCTATCAGATAGACATCTTGATGAATCTTCGGAGGCAGTATTAGCGAAAGGTTTCAATTTTGCCATAGCTCCTACGCGGATTCCAGTTGAAGAGATAATCTGTGGTATAGAACCGGAATTACAAAACTGGATAAAACAGCGGAAATTGTTCGACAAGAAACAGCATACATATTAAGAAAAGCCAAACCTCCACAAAAGAATCTGTCTAAAAAGAAGTCCTAGCTTTAAAAGATCTACGAATGATCCTAATATTATAATTCTTTCAGCAGACAAAGGAAATGCAACGGTAGTAATGAACATTTCAGATTATGAAACAAAGATACAAAATCTTCTAGATGATCCAGCATATAAAGAAATATCCACAGACCCAACAACCTACCTAGAGAAAACCACAAAAAATAAAATTAAAGCAACTCCAATTGATCCAGAAATACAGAATCGAATAATACACAGAGAAAAGTTTCTAGTGCCCAAACTATATGCACTACCAAAGATTCACAAACAAGATGTTCCACTCCGTCCAATAGTTAGTTCGATAGGATCACCCACTCAAGCGTTAGCCAAATACCTCGCTTCACAATTACAACCGTATGTAGAACAAGCAGAATCATACGTAAGGAACTCTTTGCATTTTATTGATTTAATCAAGCACAATCGCCTTGAAGATAAGATATTTTAGTGAGTTTTGACGTTGTAATCTTTATTTACACAAGTTCCGGTAAAAGAAGCGGTCTTTTTATACAAGAAAAATACAAACGCCCAGAATATATCATTAATCTAGCGAACCAATGTTTACAAAATACTTATTATATATATAAGGTCGGCGCTATAAACAAATTGAAGGGTGCTCGCATGGGCTCACGCTTTCTCTGCTTTAGCAAATTTATTTATGGAAAATTTCGAGGTAGTCGCTTTACAAACAACTCAAAAAAAGCGAAGCTGTGGTTAAGGTATGTAGATGATACTTTTGTATTTGGCCCATGGAGAAGAAGAACTACAAAATTTCTTGGCCCATTTAAACTACATACATCCAAAAATCAATTTACAATGGAAAAGAACAAAATGGTCAGCTTTCTTTTTCTAGATATACTAGTCAAGAAAAACAGGATGGTACTTTAGGACATACGGTAATATCGAAAACCGACACACACAAACAGATACCTAAATGCTAGTCACACACCATCCAGCGCAACTCCAAGCGGTCATTAATACATTAGTATCGAGATCAGTGAAACTTACCGATGAAGAACACAGAAATTTAGAAGTAAAAAACATCAGAGACGCTTTAATTTCAAATGGATTTAACAATAAATCCATAACACGAGTCCTAAATAAGAAAACAAATCAAGAGAAAGAACAGAATATGTAGGCAAATTTATAATTCCTTATGGTTAAGGGTACACTGACGTAATTGGTAGAATATTAAAAGACACGGCATTCAAGCAGTATTTACCCACCGAAAAAAATTGGCCAAGTGCTAAAATCTCCTAAAGAAAGTATTCCTCTAGAAAATCAAGGCGTTTATGAAATTCCTTGTGGTGAGTGCTCATCTTCTTACATTGGACAAACTAACAGGAGGATAAATGTTCGCAGAGAAGAACATAAAATCGCGGTAAAACAGAAAGCGTTTAACTCTTCTCTAGCACAACATTCGTTATTAACTGGCCATAAGATCAATTTCGATGGAACTAGGACAATTGCTAATATTGAAAATTTAAAACCAAGAACTCTTAGGGAAGCAATTGAAATTGAAAAACGGCCAGAATGCCTAAATAAACGAGATGATGCACTACCTTTTACCTGTCGCTTGGAAGAGTGCCTTGCAACATCAGTGTATTCGTAAACCCTACCAATCTGCACAAAATAAGATCTTGTTAAAAAAACCCAATTGGTTCGTCGGTCATCCCACTACAGGAACAACAGATGCAGCAGTAATTGGTCAGTCACCTGAGGCCAAATAGCACATGGCAGCCGGCAACCAGGGATACTTACACGGCAACGCATAAACATGTCAAATAGTCTTCGAACGCCAGTAGTGACTAGAAGTCGAAAAAGGTAGCTGAGATGCCACCGAAACGTCAAACTAATCCTCGCTCGGAGGAAAACACGCGGAGTGACCGAGAAGGTGAATTTATATATATATATATATATATATATATATATATATATATATATATATATATATATATAGAAAAATACATACAAATGTCGCTATTGACAGACATCGATGTTTCGCCTTTTTCAAGGCTCGTCAGTGCAATTTTTGGCGACATTTGTATGTACCGCGCACAAGGCGTATATATACCATAGATGTAATTAATACTATATGAGTGTGAGATGGTTAGGAACTCATTATTTTGAAAGATATTTTGCTAATTTTCCAATATAATATCTACAAATATGTTCTGATTAGAACACAAATTCGTAATATTATATGGAGTAAGCACTAAATTTTGCGCTATGCGCTAGTAAATGCGCAAAATTTAGTGCTTACTCCATATAATATTACGAATTTGTGTTCTAATCAGAACATATTTGTAGATATTATATTGGAAAATTAGCAAATATCTTCAAAATAATGAGTTCTAACATCTCACACTCATATAGTATTAATTACATCTAGTGGCTATATATACGCCTTGTGCGGTACATACAAATGTCGCAAAAATTGGCACTGACGAGCCTTGAAAAGGCGAAGCATCGATGTCTGTCAATAGCGACATTTGTATGTATTTTTCTACATTTAATCCATTTACTAGCGCATAGCGCAAAATTTAGTGCTTATCCCATATAATATTAGAACAATTTGTGTTCTAATCAGAAACATATTTGTAGATATTATATTGGAAAATTAGCAAAATATCTTTCAAAATAATGAGTTCCTAACATCTCACACTCATATAGTATTATATATATATATATATTTGCGCACATGTTTTTAAATTTTAATTTAGATTTATTGATATTTGTATTTAGGAATTTCCTTTCTTTCACTTGTGTGTATTTCTCTTAATATTCTCTTAATCTTAAGTCATTGTGTTATTGAATTCCGCTCTTATTTGTAGGCTATTCTCTACATCTATTTATAATTTGTATTACTTATGATTTGTATTAGTTTTCGATCTTAAGTTTCTGTTATTGCCGGCACAACAGTTGACAGATGTTTTTGTTTGCTGAATCCGTTTTTAGAGGTTGTGATCGTGGAGAACTCAAATGTATTTATCGCGCATGACTGAGATGTAACCTATAATTAAATAAGACATTTGCTATGATATCTTTTGCCAAGAAGTCCTCTTGTCCAGAAAACACGCGCAACAGCACTCTGTTCTACTACAGTATACTCTTCGAGCACAGTCGCCATTTTAAAACCACCTGCGTACGCGCAAGACAACTCTCAATGGAATACCATAAAGCTGGATTGTACGGACACCTAATGACAGATAGGGAAATAGCTTAATACTATTTACAGCTTTCCCGCAGTAGTTTGTGACTTATTTAATGACTTTACGTCGTACAATTGGATATATTCCCAAGAAATATAGCGCAGTTCAACGCTGATACAACTTCATTGTAGTGTCCTACATTGTATGTGATATATGCTATAATTCTGCGTATTCACATAGTAAAATCGTTAAAGTAAGTTCTGTAATTTTCTAGTCCTTTTAAATAATATTTTTTGACTGATCTAGAAGCAGTTCTAAACACGTGTCTGTAACTATTCGAGAATCAATGCATTTTAGCATGCAACTTACGGTATTTATGTATCTAACTTCATAGCAATACTAGAAATCAACTAGTCAGCGGCAAGATAGAGGACCCCATTTTACAACGATTAGACATATTCGTGTTTATTTGCCTCATGAGTGATGCTACCTACTAGGATACTAGCATGGCCGGTGTAATTTAATGGGTAAAAGAAATGTAAGGTTAAATAAAAATAACCAATAGGGTGCGACTTGCCCATCGTGAGAATCAACACTTGTTGTCCTTTGATTTAATAAAATAGTAGTCGATTTTTGTGAAAATTAAGATTTAAAAAAGAAAAACATCAATTTGACAATCTACAGTTTGTTTTTTCATGATTAAATTTATTTTATTTTATGGCTATACAGAATTATAATGATATTTTATATTTTAAGGTCAATGATTAGGTTATATATATGTAGACGAATAGATATCCACTACTTCCCCAATTCCTTTATCATATACTACAGTTCTTTACTGCAACCGATTTCTTTTTCATCTATCAAATCTTCAGAGCAGCTTACTTTGTGATAATCAGAAATGAATAAACGAAAGCTACATAAACTAGAACGATTTGGGGTTATCGCAGGCGAACCTTCTCCGATAATCACCAATTATCGCTAACGCGCAAACTGCAAATTCCTCCTTGGCTCAAATCTTGGAGACACAGATGTTGACAAATTGAAACTTTATAGGGATGCATATGTAGTTTTTTTTTAGTGCTGCTTTATAAGCAGTTCCCTAGGAAATACTTACAAAAGACACAGTACTTTAGGATAATTAAAAAATAAACTTGCTTGAGCAGACAATTTTCGTATAGATTTATTTGGATTAGCATCCATTCTTTGCTTAACATTCTCTATAACATCACTTGTTAACACTCTAGGTGTTCCTTCACGTTTTTGTTTCGAAACACACGGTTTCCATAAATCGTTGAACTAACCTATAGACTACGTTTAAAGCAATTCTATAGACACCTAGATAGTCAGCAAAAAAATGTTGAAAGTAAATCTATACGGAATATATCCAAGTCCCATCAATATTCCATGTTCTGCTACGAAAGTGAGGCACCATATAAACGTGTCTTGTTGCAGCGAAGAAACCAGATAAAATATAATAACGAAGCAATAATAATAAAACGGAAAGAAACTGGAGTAGATACTACTAAACTATTAGATACTTCTAAAGCGTAGTATCTATCTAACACGCACATAGTAGCATAGACTTCAGAGACTAGTAAATGCTTTGTCAATATAGAACAAACTTCAGAAATGTTGTACATACTCGCAGCATTAGCATCTACTACGTTTCATGCATTCCCAATGTCGTTATCTGATCGTGCCAAGGAGGAGACACTAGATCTGGATGGAGTTCACTGTACGAGGGTAAATAAGACAATACGCTGAACGCTGAGATAAGATAAATTGCCGCGGCAATAATTTTTGACACGCAATCAGTTTAACGGCGAAACAATAAATAACACGCGTAATTCAATCTGCGTTAATTAATTGATCAGCGCTGTTCAATATGCCGTGTTCAAACATCGTTCATCAATTTCTAGGTGAGCTTAAGGGATATTATGAATTAAACGTCTGAAGTGCCGTAAACGGATCTCTCGCTAAATTGCCGGCGGATCGTTTCCGTTAGATGTGCACCGGTTCCATCTCACGTATCGCTCCCGCATCATCTCCGACGAAGATTACCTTTTGATTGCTGGCGGAAATAACATTTGCGGTTACTTTTGTAGCCGCCGTCATCCAATTTCGAATGCGAGCGCACATATGACTTAATTGAAAACCGATTGTTATGAACGGCATTTTCACGAACGTAATTACCATCAGTGATTTCTTGGACCCCTTGAAATAATACATATGCTGCTAGCAAAATCACCAAAATGGGTTCAAAACCCTTTTTTTGAGGACGTATGTACAAATGGAAAATGATTGTAGGTACTATAGGACAAATTAAATTTACTGCTGTATATTTTGCATTACAACGAATCATTGCCTTGACAATGTTTTATCACTCTGGTATAGTCTCTTAATACGTTTGAAAAAATTAATGTTATGCGTCATAATCGTTATGAAATTTTCAAGTCGTTTAGCACCTTTTAGGTACTGGTTTATTTGATCGAAGAAATTTTGGAATCAATTACTGCGCATAAGACACAGTAGTGAACAGAATAACCAACAATCATAAACAATTTCTGCATATAAATAAATAAATGAAGGTGGACGTAAAATGATCACTTAGTTTGTTGGCATTTTTTTGTTGTTGCAATAGCAGTCTGACATGTAGTCTCCGAAACACTGCATTATATTTGGTCTCCCATTTCTTTTACCCATTAAATTTTATGAACCATTCCAGTATCATGTCATTTGGTTTACTTTTGGGCTTGTCAAAAATTGCCTCTCTTTCTGCGTCCATCATTTACACAGAATGTGGTAAGCATTCTGTTGATCCTATTTTTTTATAGATGTCCTTTCAGTGTACGGAATCCTGTTAGAAGACTTGTTACGGTGCGAAGCTGATTCCTACTGAGCTACACTACTTCTTCAGCTTTCTTTTCAATGTTTCTTTAAGGTATTTTCATGAATTAGCACAAAATTTCCTTTGTGTTTCTCTTTGACCCAACTTCTTACCTGCTCTCGCGCTGTATTTCTAGACGATGATCCATTTCATGCTAACCTATTGGTTTGTTCATTTTCTTCATTTACTGAATGTCCGGACAGCCACAGTGAAGTGACTTCATTATGGTCTATCAAGCTATTCAGTTCTCGAATGCATTCCCAAACCAGTTTTTATTGTACAATGCAGTATTGTGTATGCTTCTGCTTGAACTTCAGAACGGATCCACTATCCGGAACCTCAGATCCGGATCTGCCATTCAAAATATCACATCCGGATCTACTATCCAAAACTTCAGATCCAATTTAAGGTAGTTTAAAAGTTATTCCGGGTAGCTAGTTTTGAAATGAAAGCCCGGTATGTGTAACTGCATACTGTGTAAAGACTTATTTACTTATTTATAGCCAAAACTAAAAATAAGAGTTAGTTAGTTAGTTTAGTGACCGACCACTGGAGTCTATTGTAGAACTGATTACAAGCAAGACATAAATACGAACTTAAATGTCAATCTAGCTAAAACTACGGGAGAGTAAGCGGCCAAACAAGACATTTAATGCTGAGTGAAAGGGAAGCACTGTGGGCAGTTTTGTGTAGTCCCCGAACATCTACATTAAGAAACAAACCACCACATGGCCTAGGATGACGTCAGATATTAACCAGGATTAGTAACTATCACCAATCGATCGAGATAATGAAACACTCCAAGAATCTTAATCGCCAAGACGGATACAAAATCAGGAACACATAGAAGCTAGCACTTTGGAGTCGTACACTAGCAACGATGTGGTTCACCCGGCCAAAACGGATACGAATCAGCGAAGCGGAACAATAAGAATAAGGTACACAACACTGAGCAAGAGGCGACAACTTCAGTGGTTATAACATATCTGAAGAGTCTGACAATATGAACGAAACGTCGGTAACCGTATTTCTGACAATGATAGTAGTTTTTTTTTTACGTTTAATCGTGTTTAGTGTAAGTAATTGAATTGTTTGTAGAAAATAATGTTTTCGGAAAAAGAATTAGTTAGTGCAGTGTCTGTACTGGGAGAATGTGACAAACTATTTTCTGGTTTCACGTATGTACAGTCAAAAACATCCAAACTCTGAAATGAAACCTAATTTAATCGATTTTAAAAGACTGAAGAACTGCAACCACTGTAGTAAGCGAATTTTCAGTGGTAGTAACAGTGAAAAATTAATCAAAACTGTAATAACTCGAAAAGTAAAAGAGATAGACATAGAGTATGCTTAATAAAAATCAAAGCACTTGTTAATAGAAATTCAATGATGCAAACACATACAGGCTGTTCTATTTTTTTAAAAAAAGTAAGATATACCCATTAGAAGTTGACTGAGTTTGCGCTTTAGTAACGAACACTCAGTATATTAAAATACAACTATAAACATACCTGCACGTATAAGTAGGCCCGTAAAAAGATATTTCAAAGTTTGATTCACCTTTTCTAGTTGGTAATTAAATTAAATTTTTATGTATAAAAATGCAATACTATTGGAGGTACTGCATTTAAAAGAAGAAAATTGAAGCCTGTACCGAGGTTACGAAACACCCTGTATAAATACCGATAATTTTGGGTTATACAAAAATTATAATCTTACAACAATTTGTAAAAACTTTATTTCTATCTGCAACAGTTTACGACTTATAGAAGAATTCCCCTGTTGGTGAAACATCCTGTATACTGGATGAGTTTTTTATCTTGAAACAACGGAATATCTCTAAAACGCTGCATCAAATCAAAAAAAGATTTTAATAAAATTTGTTATAATGTAGGGGGCTCACTGAATGGTGCCGAACTCGATCCCCCGCCTCACCCCCTCAGAGTGGGACGGGGGGCAACTTTGAAATCTTAAATGGGAATTCCCATTTTAAATTGCAGATTCGGATTCTACGCCATCAAGTATGTAGTTTTTGTTTGAAACTTTTTTTCGATTCGTAACAGATTGCGCTGTAATCGCAAAAAACATGATTGTGAACGTCTAGAAAAAATACACAAAAAAGAGAAGCAAGCAAACGTGATTTTGTGTTTTTTTATTTTAACATTAAATAAAATTTCAAAAAGTCGTGTGTTTGAAACTGTGCCTCTTCACTTCGATACATTTATTTATTCGCAATTGGAATGATATTCAACGATACGAAACCGTACTTTATTCAGTACTTGACAAGCTGTGAATACTTACACATTGTCCGGTTCCGCATTTAGGTTATTAATTACACTGGGCAACAAATTTTCGAAAAGTTCATGCTTCCAAGCTGAAAATAGTCATTTCTTAATGAATTCAATGTGCTGAACACGAAAATGACTAAGAAAAAGCTGAATTGGCTACGGGTTTTCTGTAAAATGTACGCATATTTCAGAAAAAGTGTACTTATGTCAATATTATAATACATGGTAAGAAAACATTAGTCTGCTTCTGGCTTTCGACTTCTTTTGGCCTGCCGTTTGTAGTGGACTTGTGGAGCATCTCTACTGATTGTCCAACAATAGTCAGCTAGCATTGACGTAGACCATTTGCCTTGGTACCGTTGCTCCATGGTGGCAATGTCCTGATGAAAGCGTTCGCCGTGCTCATCGCTGACCTGCCCGCAGTTATCAGGAAAGAAATCTAAGTGGGAATCAAGAAAGTGGATCTTTAAGGACATATTGCAGCCGAATTCATGAAACAAAGCCTCAACCAGACACTTGTAATTTTCTGCCTTGTCATTCCCCAGGAAGTTTGCTGCCACTTGATAGAATGCATCCCAAACCTGTTTTTCTTTACCTTGAAGAAGTTCCTCAAACTTGGGGTCTCGGAAGAGCTGTCTAATTTGAGGCCCCACAAAGATGCCCGTTTTAATTTTGGCTTCACTGAGTCAAGGGAATTTTTCATGCAGGTACTTGAATGCTGGTCCATTCTTATCCATGGCTTCTACCAAGTTTTTGACAAGACCGAGCTTGATGTGTAAAGGAGGAATGATGATTTTGTGTGGCTGTGCCATTGGTGGGTGCTGTACATTCGTTTCTCCAGGCTTAAAAAATGCTTTTGGAGGCCAGTCTTTCTTGATGTAGTGCAAATCGATTGCTCTGCTGTCCCACAGACAAAGAAAACAGCAGTACTTTGTATATCTCTGCTGCAAACCCATCAACAGAGATACTACCTTCAGGTCAGAACATATCTGCCAGCCATACTTGCTGTAGTTAATCGTCTCCAGTAGCTGCTTTAGATTGCCGTAAGTCTCCTACGTGTAGACCGCATGTGCAATAGGTATGGATGGAAGCTGGTTCCCATTATTCAACAAAACCGTCTTTAGGCTCAGTTTTGAAGCGTCTATAAACAGCCGCCATTCGTGGGGATCATGTGCAATACCGAGAGCTTGTAGTAGACCATCAATATCGCAGCAGACCACAAGGCTTTCTTCTTTCTTAAGGAAAGATTCGAAGAGCTGATGGCGAGTGCGAAATGAAGTCACTCGGACATTCTGTTCCAGAAGATTCTACTGTCGAAGTCTTGAGGCCAGTATCTTCGCTTTGCTTTTCGACAGATCCAAATCGCGAACAAGATCGTTCATTTCATCCTGGGTAATTTTATGTGGTGCAGATGTTTCGTCAAAGCACGAAAAGTTATCATCCTTACTGCCACGTTGAGGAGAACTCGCCGACGCATGGCCATCCTCATCGTCTGAACTGATAGAAAAATCTGTAAGAGGTTCTGGAATTGGGAGTCTTTCGCCATGAGAGACAGGTCGCAGAGCAGATGGTATGTTAGGGTATTCAACTGTCCATTTCTTCTTCTTGGTGATGCCTCCAGAAACTGGTGGTACCATACAGAAATAACAGTCGTCAACGTGATTGGTGGGCTCCCTCCAAATCATGGGCACAGCAAATGGCATTGCCTTTCTTTTGCCATTAAGCCACTGTGAAAGATTTACGGCACAAGTGCGGCAGCATACGTGTGGGGCCCAGTCTTTGCCCTGGTCGCCTATCTTGCAACCAAAATACAAATGATACGCTTTCTTAACTGTTGCACTGATGTTCTTTTTCTGTGCAGCAAATGTCACTTCTCCGCAAATATAACTGAAGTTATTTGCACTATTAACACAGTTACGAGGCATCATCACTTGTGTATGATAGAGCTTCGAAAAATATGCGCAAATAAACGGACATTGCACGAGTTAATTGTCACGTCGGCCATTTATAAATAAACTATAATTAGCTATTGCTTGATATTGCGCAATCAATTTCGCAACACTCTCAATGGAAACTTACAGCAAATGCTGCATTAACTTCTTTGCATGAAGGGGTGATGCAATATGACGCAAAATTTCGTAATTTCTCACTAAATTGCATTACATTATGCAATAGCATCTATACAATGGACAAAACGTCAATATCTCTGGAACGTGAGCCAATCAACTTTTTTCAATGTGATATTCGTGTTCAGCACGTTGAATTCATTCGGGATTGGGTACTTTCACCTAAGAAGCAATTTCACTGTTGACCAGTGTTATTAATCCAATACAAATTAGTTAGTGTTGAATATTTAAACAGTAATGGAGGCTATAACATTACGTAATACAAATTACCGTATCGGCTTTTTGAAATGTTATTTAATGTTAAAATAAAAAAAACACAAAATCTTGTCTGTTTGCTTCTTTTTTTGTGAATTTTTTCTAGACGTTCACAATTATGTTTCTTGCGATTACAGCGCAATCTGTTACGAATCGAAAAGATAAAGTTTCAAACAAAAACTACATACATGATGACGTAAAATCCGAATCTGCAATACAAAATGGGGGTTCCCATTTAAGATTTCAAAGTTGTCCATCCTCCCACTCTAGAGGGGTGAAGTGGGGGATCGAGTTCGACACCATCCAATGAGCCCCCTACATTATAACAAATCTTATTAAGATCTTTTTTTGATTTGATACAGTGTTTTAGATCATATTTTATGTAGAATTGGGAGGGTTAATGATTCGCTTTGTGAGTATGGTGGGGTAGATACAGCGGGGCATGTCTTATTTGAATGTCCACTCACTGATGAGTGGTAGTCGCGTACGGAGGTTAGGGCATTAGCTAGGGGGTTAAATTGGCCGCGACGTGAAACATATATTAGAGATAATGAGTCGATCGAATGGTGGGAATTTTTTAGTAATGTTGCTAAAGAATTAGATAGGCTAGGGCATGATGTTTAGATAGTTAGTGGGGTAACACGCTTATAAATGGATATGTTATGCTCGTTAGTGGTCGGAATTCGTGTTAAACTACAAATATTTAAAATATAAATCTTTATTTAATTACTCTTGGTTAGAATAATTAGGATTAAGTTATTATTAAGTATTAGAATAGGTACTGCTGTTGTTTTGTTTGTTTCTTAGGTCATTATCTTTCCTATTTAAACTTCGAATGTGTGAAAAAGGGAGCAGCTACGCGAGAACGGCAAAGCTGTCGGAATTTGAGGAGACGCGGAGGCTGCTTCTTCGGCACTCAGAAGGATAATAATAATTTGCGGTTATCAGTAATAAGGTCTGGGATTTCTCCCCAGATCCTCCGAGAGTAAGGTTTTTGCCATGGTTTTCCCTTACTCCGTGGCTATTGATTTTATATAAGTATATTATATATAATCAGTGTCCTTGGCGAATGCTGGGAGATAACGAAAGTCGTTCCATGGGCGCATTTAATAATAACTGATAGCTGACTGATTTACAGCAGACTCGCGATTATGTGAACTAATCACATTTCACATATTTCATCATTTCTCAAAAGTAGTATTCATATGGTCGCGAGGCTAATGTATTATATTTTTGTTATTAAGAATCATAGGGAAATTATTTAGTTAGAGTAGGATCATTTCAATTGTTATGGAAGTCATATAGTACTTAGAATAGGTAGCCTCGTGTAGTACCTTTTTTAGGTGGAGCACGGGGTTGGGATGATTTGTAATTAATTTTCATAAATAAAGTGTTTTAGAGATATTCCGTTGTCTCAAGATAAAAAACTCACCCTGTGTATTAAGTCGGATGAATGTAAATATTGTTATATTTGGTACTTATGGAATAAGGCATCTTTCCGTATAACTTCGATATACTTTTCTAAAATAGCCACTGTAATTCCAGCTCTTCACGCTTTAAAATTCCGTCTAAAAGTCAATATTCCAAGGGTTTGCTTTTACTAAATTTTGTGTTTATTCAAAGTTTAGTTCAAAATCAGGTCTATTATATTAATTTATATTCAATATTGTTCATGTTATAGACTTCGATAATTGCTATAATTACAAATCGAACATCTGCCATAATACGCTAATTGTAAGTTTGTCTTAGCTTAGACTCTATAAGATTATGTTTGTATCGAATTTAACTGTTCTATCTCATACGAAACGAAGTTTAAGCGTTTAGCTTAAGGAAATGGTAACGGTTGAGTTTAATAGCAGAACATTGACTCGAATGTCTAATAAATATTTATCAATACGCTTACGCTACGTGCGGTTACAATCCCTTCGTGAACGTTTAATTCTGTATCTTCGGCGTTCGCGTTTATCTCATCCAGTTCGGTTGGTTCAATTTTCCCAATTGTGTCTCCGTCGCCTTTGTTTTTCTTATCTGTTTCAGATCGTGAACTGTTTCTAGTTTAAGTACATGATGCTCACGTAAAGGAAATGCGTTCTGAGATGAGAACATTGACATATTAATATAGGTATGTAAGTACACAAACGTAAACGCAAAATGTATATCTACGTGCATACTTTTTACAGGTATATGAATATTAGATACAGGGAATGTCGTTAAAAACGCAGGTAAACATTTGTTCTATTAATTATACCCACGTGTGTTTTCTCATTCAACAGAATTAAATTTCAAAAACCGCTTTATCTATTGTGGTTGTGTTAATTAACTTTTTTTGAGAGGGCGTGCAGTTAAATGAGGATGCCGTTGTTATACATGCAAAAGCAAACATACTGAATTTAAACGGAAGTAAATTTGGTTATGCACAGATAGTTTTAACGTTGTCGGAGCTTTAACGTTTATTAATTAAATTATATCTTCTTTAATTATAATATTTAGGACAAAAGGATAATCATTTATAAACTACTATTTACTGTGCCTATAAATCCGTGTAATTAGATTAATTGTGATCAAAACCAGAATTGCAGTTGGCGTTGAGTTGGAAATCGTTTGACTGTATAATGGAATAATTTTGCATTTTAAAATATGTTGATTAGAATTTGAAGCCAGATTTATTGAAACGTAAATATTTTTAGTACAATAATGATATAGGTTAACTTGCATGAGCGTTTATGGTAGGAACTAAATATACAATTTCCAACGTTTTAGACCTGCCTGAGTGTTTTGTTATCTGGCAAAAACTGACAGTTCAAACACTGAAACATGAGAAATACATAATTAATACGTGGAAAATCTCTAAAAGCTGTACCGTTATTTATTTTAAACTCCGATTTCAGAAATACAATATATACTTTATCTGAAATGCATAATTTAGCTCTAAAATTATGCATTTCAGAGTAATAAAAAAAACACCATTATACAGATTGTAGAGTTGCAATAAATACAATATTTCAGAAGTACCTCTATTTTTATAGTAATATTTAACACTATAAAATGTACCAAATCATATTGTTAATAAGTGTGTTAAACATCAATGAGGTGAAAAACAAAGAATTGAAAAGGAATTCGTCATTTTTTTTTCTATAGGTGTATAATTTGAAAAAGAATACCGACCGAACTTCGTTAAGGAATAAACTAAGCTGTATGGGTAATACGGTCTATTTAATAAAACTACTTAATCACCTCAATATTTCGTCATATATTTTATGACTTCGTCAGGAGGAAATCTACAATATTACAAAGGATATGAACCAATAGTAATGAAAGATGTAAAAGTAATACTTACAAATACAAATAAAAATAATAAAATTAAGTTTTTTGAATTTAGAATTTTTAAAAAGTCAAAAAAACATTTTTGTAAATAAGGTAATGTTACTAGATATTATGTAGAATGTTACAATAAATATGGCGAAGTTGATTTGTGTTTGTATTGAAATTATTTGGATTTTGATTACTGTTAATATGAACCATTTCTAGAAATAACCGTTTTTTGTAATTATTTTCAACATCAAGAATTTTGGTATTATAATAATTAAAAATGTGGTCTAAATTTTGAAAATGTAAAGACAAAGCAATGAACGTTTACCTATACCACTATCACTTTTATGTTGGGTTCTTTCATTACTATTGGTTCATATCCTTTGTCATATTGTAGATTTCCTCCTGACGAAGTCATAAAATACATGACGAAATATTGAGGTGATTAAGTAGTTTTATTAAATAGACCTTATTACCCATACAGCTTAATTTATTCCTTATAAGTATATATATTTCTTCTTTTCTGAAATTAAAAGCGTCAATTTTTTTATGGAGTGTCTAATTTGTCTGTCAAGCAGATAGGGAAGATAACACCCCAAAGACATTTTTTAAATTCAAACTGGATTGCTCTCTGTAGGTTTTGTGCAACTTCACCTAGATAAAATATGATTGAAAATATCACTGAATGTGACAACAAATATCAATCGGAAACAAGGTATGCACTACTGTTCTGCTCTCCTAAAATAATCACACTTGTTGACAGTTTTAACCGTTTTTCTATGAACAATTGAAGCTAATGAAATTGGTTTTTCTTTAGGAGTTAGTAAGTAAATAGAATTGAAGATACTCACGGAAATCTTAATCCACTGTGCCCTTTCTCGTTTATAATGCAAATTAAAAGTTAGTTTGCCAGAAATATTAACCTTTTTATTTGATTGCGTTTATTTTATTAAATAATACGCGCCCATTTAATAAAATACCTAATATATTATCTTATAATATTTAAGTCATTAATTATCATGTACAAATTTTACCTTTATTACTATTTTTCATATTAATTTTTTTACATTGCTTTCCTTCAAACATAAAGCTCGTTTAGTTGCATATTTGTATAAATCATGATTCACATGAAATTAGAAACCATTTATTTGATATTTTGTTACTATATGGCATATTTTATTAGTTTTTGCTGCTGATGATTAGCTATTTGTTTATCATATCCTTTCGTTATTTTATATCAGATTTTAAGAAATTATTTGAACGCTATTAGCAAAGGTAGCAAAGATCTATTAGGTACTTTATTGTTAAATGAGTTAATAGATATCTTGTGGAAGCCACAAACTTACATACATTAACACTTTGCCAGCCTTCGGAAGTCGCGTTAGTTTTACGCATATGAAGTTTCTCAAGTCTACACTCTAAAAGTATAGGTGTTTAAAGCTAGGAACTATTTCTCTGATAAAAATGTTTTCAAATGTACGGTAGTATCGATAAAATTTTGAGATAATGCTAATATAATAAATAATATTTGTCCTGTGCAAGGTTGTGTCTTGTTACCTATATAATATAGAGAATTGTGGTAATTTCCACTGTCACAATTTTATCACTTTTCACAATTTATTTCGGTTATCTAAAACTACCTGTTTGATTAATATCAGCTGTTTGTCTAAACATACTGCTGTGAACTGAAGGTACCAGCATATAATTAAAAGTGAAAAATTAAATTAAAAATTAAATTAACTAGCTCAGCAAATAAAATTCAAAAGGGCGCAAAAGATTCTTTGATCTCAAAGTAACTTTCATGAAAACAAAATGTGGGCGAAAATAAATTGACTTTCCTTTAAAATCCCTAAAGATTGAAATGGTTGATTCAAAAAATAAAAGAACTGTAATTTAGGATGATATTTAAAATCATTAACTTTTATTGTAATTAAAAAAAAAACACATTTAATTACAAACAACAGGGGAAAAAAACCTTAAGACAGAATGTCCTGGATTAAAATAACCCCTTCGTGAATTTACAATTAAAAAGGACAATGCAAATCCTTTAGCAAACAAAATGGTAGATTCGTTCTAGAAGGAATTTCTTATACCACAAAAAAAAATCCACGTGGTCTCAAAAATTCAAAGCAAACTAAAATTTAAATTAAATTACACGTGGAGAAACAAGCAAAATTAAAAAATGAAATTTAATTCAAGCTCAAAGCTTCTTTTCACCTACCCCGAGGTAATTAAACTACAATTTATTTGAAAACTACAAAAAAAAACGGAAAATTTAAACTCTAAACGCGATCAGTTCTAAAACGAAAATTATTAACGAGCCTTACATATAAATTGTGCACAACGATATAACACCTATTAATAACTAGTGAGTAATCTGAATGTTGAACAAAATAACAAAAATTAACGAACAAATCTTTACTGAACAAATGCAAAATTGGAGCAACGAAACAAATATCTATCAACGCCGCA
The DNA here is from genome assembly GCA_004143645.1 of Protaetia brevitarsis. Classification (NCBI taxonomy): domain Eukaryota; kingdom Metazoa; phylum Arthropoda; class Insecta; order Coleoptera; family Scarabaeidae; genus Protaetia; species Protaetia brevitarsis. Next base: position 1,552,624 of record RXPK01000138.1, read on the forward strand.
TACATTCAGATAACTCTCTCCCTAAGAGGCCCAAAACCTCGCATACATATAACAAAATAACAAATACGCGCGCTGCAACAGCCGCAAAAGATCATGGAATATGCCTTTTAAGAAGGAAATAAAACAAGATAAACAAATGCTAAACATATTAAGGAATGAAAATAAACTAAAAGACTGAACAGATAAATACTTAAATTTATCAAACAAAACTATTTACAAAAACTAATTTAAAACAAAAAAAACTTCTGTGAGAATTTGCGCGCGGCATGGCCAAAGCTTGATTTTCGAAAAATAACATCATAGAGTTCAAACAACCGGGGTGCCAGTCCACAGCAATACGTACTTGACAACGCCCAAAAAATAAGAGCTCATTAACATTGGCGAAGGTCGTTTGCTTGCTCGGTAGGCTTAAGTTATTTTCCCTTAAATATTGTACAATAAAGTTTCTGGAGTGCAATTTAGGTATATTAGCATTCATTTCAATTTGCTTTTATTGAATACGTATTAGTTCGGCCGGCGCATCCACCAAATATTCAGTATCATCATACAAGAAATTTTATTTATTTATGAGTGTGGCATATTGATGTTTGAATGCTAATCTAATCTTGCTTATAGTTTATTAAGTTATTATGTTAATTTAATAATTGTTGCTAATTGTTATGCTTACCAACCTATGAAAATTACAATTTAAACTGTCATTTGCAATTGTAATAAATAACCTCAACATTTACGAAATGCTAGATACTTATTTATACAGAAATTTAAAGAACAATCATAAGAAATACCTCCAACATCAGGTTGTAAACAACCAAAGGTATTTTAAAATGTAATTTTCCTCGCAGTGACAAACCAAACATGTTGCAGAAAAGAGTCCACATCTAGAGTACGACACCGGTATCAAAGTAGTAAGGTCTTTCCAAACATCCAAGGTATATAGTGATACTCAAAACAGCAAAACATAACAATCCACAAGAGAAAATAATGTTAATTCAGTGAATTCCTTCTCACGATAAAAAAATCTTGCCGTTTTTTCTATATACTTTCAGTCCAATAGTTAATACAAAATTCACCTTGAAATTCATGTTCAATATTGAAGAAATTACAGAAATGTGATTTAATTAATTTGACTTGACGAAAAGCGACACAATTTTTAAAGAGGGCTTTTATCAACAACCACCTCGCCTTCATTGACCCCCAGTCATTTTTTTAGTACGAGCAACATTGAATCTTCACCCCTGAATTAGTATCGATACCAAGGAAAATCACTAAAATCATACAGTTACCGTACAATGAACTTATAATATATCTAATTACTATGGCTATTATGCAAATTAATTAATACCCAGTATATATTGGATTTACAAACAGCTACGCACACAAAAAAAAAATAATTATATCTATTGTTACTGTAATTACTATGCGGGTTGGGAGTAACTACCAGGCGTGGTAGAAAGGGGAAAGGGCATCTCCTCAGGGTTCGCTCAAGACGAGATGGTTAGTGGCGGTTATAAGTTCGTCTTCTCTGCTTAACACCGGAGCAGGGTGAATGAAGACCGTTGCTGTGAACCACTTCTCCCTCGCCCGAGCTGTCCTGTCGTGGCTAAGGGCTTGCACAGGGTTTTACAACGATGCCAGTTGTTGCTTTCGGCTGCCAAAACCAGGTCCCGAAAGGGATGGGGGGTTTTTGGCTTAACTGCACGAACCGAGAGGAGACAACCTCAACAAAAATCTATCCTAAGGTGAGGGACTAGGCTGATGGGATGCGTAACTGGATAGAAGACCAGTCTACTAGTCCAACCTTGGAGCAACACACACACTCCATTCTATTTAGTCTTACCTCAGCATGCGGGGCTTTGTGGAGGTGGACCTCTTCTTCCCTAGCTACTCGTGGGATCAACCATGGAGGAAGGGTAATATATTTAACCCACTTATGCAGGTCGACACCGCTAAGAAACAGAAACTGGAGCAGGACCTCCATAAGAAGCCTTCTACTTCCAAAGTGAGAATACCTCACAAGGAAGGAACAAAGGGAGGAGCAAAACGGCTGGAGCAGATTGGGGAACAGGATGAAACTCTCATCCATCTCCTCTCAAATTGCACGGAAGTATATGAAATCATAGAGGAAGACTTACCTAACCTGGGGCCTTCTGATATTCTAAACTTTTTGAAAGGTATGGGATTGGAAGGCCAGCTGTAAAACAGCAAGAATAGGGGGCACAATAGATTTTTTAGGTCGCAGTATAACATCACCCTCGTTATATACATATACATATATATAGTGTAAATTTACCATATATTTCATATCAGTATTTATGTGTTTAAGGGCGAGATCAGCAGGTGTTAAGTTGCTGAAGTTGTTCTTTCACTATCCCAAAGCGTACGACCCGAATTACACTTTCTATTTGTTTTGTTTTGTCTTATACTTCCTTTAACATAATTTATTTAGCCATATTTACAAGTCTTTTTTGTATTTGTAAGTCTACGCCTCATACTCAAAGCTAGCTAAACAAATTTTGTTATCAAGTTAGTCTTGTCTTATTTCATTATAAATTTGATCACGGGAACAACACTGTAACGAACTTATTGGATGAACTTTAAAATTACATAATAAGCCTCTGTGGTCACAATGGACAGGACGATGCGGATGCCATCTCTACTAAATTCAAAATCCTCCTTCAGTTACTTTACAACCGTGCCTCGTATTCAAAACCAATTTGTTTCAATCCAATATCCGTTCGTTACAACAGTTTGGAATTAGATAACACAACATTTACATAAGACATTAATACCCTCGACAACTATTTATTTCAGCTTTCCTCCGATTTACCAGCGAATACCGTCGTCCCTTCTTGTTAGAAATTCGATCCGCCTTGTCCCGATTCCGCTCCGGTACCGTTCACCTCGTTTTTCCTGTTTCATTGTTAGTCCGACGATCAAACGGTGGAAACAAAAACGCCAATCCCTAATCCCGTACCTGCTCCGGAGGCGCTATTAATGCAAATTTCCGCGAGGGCGCTCGCGCACCTTTTGATCTCGCCGGTATTAGGTACGCTACAAATAAATCATCGACGGAGACGCCGTTGAATTTTAAAGGGGCCATCGACGCGGCGCGACGTCGAAATCTCTCGGGGATTTCCATGTTTCGCGTTCCGCCCGATCATTATTTATTGTTTGCTTTGCGTCAAAGTACACTGCGCTATCTCACATATTGGGATTGGAATGTTTTTATAGAGCGCATCGCGTTACCCGACGGTCCGTGAATCCACGGGTGCTGATTTATGTACAATGCAATTTCGACTTCTTTGTTGCCGCATTTCTCATTTCGACATTGAACTAATTTTTTATTCCATCGCCTGGATATTTTCTGTACGTCGCCTATGCAAATTAGGTGCTCTGAGACCGGCGACATTGTTGTGTCGGAAATATTACGAATTGTGGACATAGCATTGCAATTTATAGGAACATCCTGCTTCGTCAAATTGAAAACACAAGAAGAATATCTATAGCTTTAGCCTGGTTATTAACATTTCTGCTACAACACTACAATGACAAAAATTGACGTAATTTTCCATAACATATTCCAAAATGCTTATACAGGATGTCGAGTTGGATTGAGTTTATTAAATCGATAAAAAAAATTTGGGTGTGAATTTCATATTTGGGAAATAAACCCTGCTTGGTCTGACACTTATTTTTAATTTACTTTCGTTTTTTTCTTAATCAAGCAGGCTTTTACAGTTGAGCAAAAAGTATTTTCGTTTCAGGTAAAGTTACCTTTTGTACTGCTAGCCTTAGTACTCCACTAAGACAGGTTGTTTAGAATAAAAAGTTATGAAAAAATTACAACGATCAGCCTACATTGATTTTGTTAATTTGGCTTCAGCCTCAAGCCACACCTGAGACGGTGATTTTTTAAATTTTCGGTGAAAAATCAGAACATGCCTTCTTCTCGGATAACGCCATAACTTTTTGTTCTGAATAACCTTTTTTTAGTAACACAATAGACCGGTGTGAAGTTAGCAATAGATTTTTTTTCCGTTGAAATTACTTCCAAATGTAATACAATAGCGTTCTATGAATAAAATCACTTCACCCAGTATTGCAAAGAGTGGGACACACAATATTTTTGCAAAATAACGATGTTTCTAAGATTCGGAGTTATCCCAACTAAATGCACGCGCTACCGTACACTTTATTTATTTTGACATCGTTTGTCAACTTTAATTTCAAATTTTATCTGCCAGACGTGTTAAGGGGTATCCATACATCATTTTAAAAAAATATAAAAATGACAATATTTTTCTAACAAATTTTATAAACAATTAAAGTTGATTGACTCGTCCAAATGCACGCGTTGCCGTACACTTTATTTATTTTGACATCGTTCGTCAACCTTAATTTAAAATTTTATCTGCCAGACGTGTTAAGGAGTATCCAAAGATCATTTTAAAAAATATAAAAATGACAATATTTTTCTAACAAATTTTATAAACAATTAAATTTGATCGACTCGTCCAAATGCACGCGTTGCCGTACACTTTATTTATTTTGACATCGTTCGTCAACTTTAATTTCAAATTTTATCTGCCAGACGTGTTAAGGGGTATCCAAAGATCATTTTAAAAAAATATAAAAATGACTATATATTTCTAACAAATTTTATAAACAATTAAAGTTGATCGACTCGTCCAAATGCACGCGTTGCCGTACACTTTATTTATTTTGACATCGTTCGTCAACTTTAATTTCAAATTTTATCTGCCAGACGTGTTAAGGGGTATCCAAAGATCATTTTAAAAAAATATAAAAATGACTATATTTTTCTAACAAATTTTATAAACAATTAAAGTTGATCGACTCGTCCAAATGCACGCGTTGCCGTACACTTTATTTATTTTGACATCGTTCGTCAACTTTAATTTCAAATTTTATTTTCCCAATCTGTTAAGGGTAACCTAACCCAGCTAATATGTCAAAATAAATAAAGTGTACGGGAACGCGTGCATTTGGACGACTCGATCAACTTTAATTGTTTATAAAATTTGCTAGAAAAATATTGTGATTTTTATATTTTTTTAAAATGATGTTTGGATACCCCTTAACACGTCTGGTAGATAAAATTTGAAATTAAAGTTGACGAACGATGTCAAAATAAATAAAGTGTACGGTAGCGCGTGCATTTAGTTGGGATAATTCCCAATCTTAGAAACATCGTTATTTTGCAAAAATATTGTGTGTTCCACTCTTTGCAATACTGGGTGAAGTGATTTTATTCATAGAAAGCTATTGTATTACATTTGGAATTAATTCCACCGAAAAAAAATCTATTGCTAAAATCTATTGCTAACTTCACACCGGTACACAATAGTGCATTGTGAACAAAAAGTAGGAAAAATTAACAAAATCACATGAGGCCGATCGTTCTGAAATTTTGCCTAACTATATAACTTTTGATTCCGAAAGAGTTTTCTTAGTAATGTTTTGACATACTGCTAACATGAAAGGTACTTTACCTGAAACTAATATAATTTTTACTCAACTATAAAAGTCTGCCGACTTTAAATACGTGCTTTTCCAGTTAATTGAACCATTATTAATATTTGAACATTTATAAAACTAATTCAGCCAGCTTAAGTAAAGTACTGAGTTTCAATTCCATAGATAACTAAACATATAACTTATTTACGTAGTGTTCAAACAGATCGGCTAACTTTTTCATAAGCAGTAGGATATTGCCCTGTACGGTGATTTTCTGGTATTAGGTAGAATTAGTACTGAAAAGTATATGCTATCCGCAACTGCAGCTATTATATATCTGCCTTTCAATCTCTTTACTCCACTTATCATCTAATCTCCAAAATCCCCTTATAATTTTGAAATTTCGTTGATACATGTGATCACGTAATCAATAGTATCTGAAAAATCAATCAGAGTCAACTCTGTTACTCATTGTGAGATATTTTAAGGGTTGTCCATTTTTGTCTGAATAAATGAACGAATAAAGTTTTAGTAATATATAGGCAAATTTCTTTTTAGCTACAAATAAATTCAATTTCTCCAGAGGATTTATAATTACAGTATTACACGTTTTTGATTTTCCTTGTAGTAGAGAAATTGTTTGTCGAACTAAGCGCTTTAAAGCTATTATATTCTATTCTCTCAGTACTTGCATATATAACGTCGTAATACCTTGGTTTTGCAATAAGCTTAAAGCATTTTGAAGATGAAGCGATTGTTTGCGGTTTAATGCTAATAGTATAGATAATAGAGAAATGAACGCATATGTAGTATTTATCACATAAATGTATGACGATAAAATATAAACACCTTGCAGAAGACGGTGGCGGTAAATTGACCTAACGTAGTTGGGGTCAAATCCTGTGGAGGTAAAGACTGAAGCAAATAGGTTTCTTATTCAGCTAGCCCGATGCTTTACTTCCAACAAGTTAAGGCTTAATTTGACTAAAACTAATTACATGTATTTTTTATACTTCGCGCAATTCGATAAATACTACTAATTATGTAATGTACAACAGTTCACATATAGAGCGTAAAACAGCAATTAAAATTTTGGGCATGACTCTAGATGGAAAATTGAATTGGGGGTCGCACTGTGAATGTCTTATCAAAAAGATTAACACTTCTTGTTATCAAATTAGAAATTTAAAATATGTGTGCATTCCACTGACTTATTAAAATTTCATTATAGTGAAGTCTATTCGCGAATAACCTATGACATAGCATTCTGGGGCTCGTTGGTACTATAACGGGATGTTTTTATTGCCCAAAAAAAGAATTATGAAATGTTTAGTGGGTAGTAGAAGTTACAAATCGCCCGCACTTCCAGAGATTGATTATTTATATTAATAAAAACCCTATCTGTTGTGATATTTGACGACTTACTTTATAGTAATTTATTATCTTGTCTTGTTATACTTGTTTGACTAACGTGTTATTTTTTCTACGTGTACTTGTTATTTACAATTTATTTGTGTTATGTGTTATATTACTTTTATATTTTTTATTTATATTGACATGTTCAACGCACTATCTACTGTAATACTGAATAATAATCTATCTATCTATCTATTCTACTCTTGTCTAATCAATCAACTTTTTTAAAATGTTCTGACATCCATAATTATAACACAAAAGCAAAAGACAAATATAAGGAGCCACTAAATAGACTAGAAATTACCATACGATCCTTTACTTTGATGGGAATCAAATTATTGAATTTGCTACCAAGCCATCTAAAGTCTCTTGACGGTTTGCGACTATTTAAGCATCGACTAAGGGCGTTGCTTCTTGAGCACTGCATCTACGCCATTGAGGAATTTATTTCTTTAATGTCAAAATGTGTAGTATTTTAAGTTTTATATTTATTGTGTGATTATACTTAATAAACTTTGACAATATGTCTTCAGTATTGCTACTGGCATACACAATAAAAGCTCTATCTATCTATCTGTAGTACTTCTGCATCATCCTTGGGGCTAAACTATGAAATATTACATAACATAATTTTGTTAATAATAAATATCATAATAACAGATAAATAATAATTGTAGAGCTAGACGTTGTAGTTTCTATTATTTTCTCTAATATGAGAGGAGTGCTATAAGGATTCTTATTAGGTCTTTTATTTTTTAAACGACGACCAAGTAGTGTCACAAATATATAATGGGTTAGTTTCATATCGTCGCTATAATTACAAAACCAGGTAACTCCTATTATTATAAAATCTGGAGTTTTATCACCATCTGCATTTTGTCGATTAATGCCCAATTTTGGCTGAATTAATAATAAACAAAATTTCCAGTGTTTTGTTTTGACTGACTTGGAATCCGAACCTTTAATTATTTTTACATAAGTTGATGATTCTTTTCTTGGGGTACATTCGCAATGTGTGAATTTGTTGCACTAGAACACATCTTATGAAAGAATTTTACTCTAGAAATTAATATATATATATATATATATATATATATATATATATATATATATATATATATATTGCTCTGCTTTTTCAGAACAAAATGCCCGGGATTTCAAAATTTTATTTTTTAAAGTCGGTACAAATTATTATTATATTGAATTTTATATTTTCAATTTATATTATTATTATTATTTAGCTTGTCCGGTTACGGTTTTTTTCTTTTTTTTTTTCAATAAAAATCAATTAAAATAAAATAGTGGTTTCAATACACCCAGCGACCTCTCTGATAAGTGAAAGAAAACTGTGGAAAGTGACTTGCTACCTGCTAGGTGGCACGGAACGCTTCAAAGGGTACAAGATCGTCTGTCAAAATCATACTCCGGGCGCTTATTAACGAATAGGCCGTTTCAAACCAAAACACGCTTAAATCTTTATTTAGTTACCAAATGCTAGGTTACATCATCATTAACCTCTTTGATCACAAGGTACGTATGTTGGAATCAGTAAATACTATATAAGACAAATTATTTAATACAAAAACACGTATTCGAACTTTCCTGGCATTTTAAAAGACTATGAGGTTATGGAAATGTCATATTATAATTTAATTTTATTTAAATACCCCTAAACAGCAATATACTAAATTTTATAGCAAACATCTGCATCTGTGATTATCGATATTTGTTAAAGATAGCTATTTTATCACAGACCAAACTCAGTGATTTTTATTTACAACCTTTATATTAAAATTCCTAAAACAACTAACTAAAAGGCGGTTGATATAAATCTAACCCCAAATTAGCGTATAGTGAAATAAATTATAAAAATCTAAATTTCTGATTTATATTGAAAGGAGACTGATTAATTCTTTTCTGTTTTAGGTGAGGTAATTTAATGGAATACTAACTTGACCCTACACGACGAACTACCCATTCTCTTGGTACGGGATGGAGTGTCAATTGGACGGGTCCCCGGTATCAGTCAAATACATGGAAAGGCAATCTGATCGGAATTCTTCGTAGGAAATTTTTTATAGGAAATTCTTGACAATTGCAGGTATTCAGTAAGGATTTAATTATTCAGGAGTTATATCGATACTTTTTTAGGTAAACACTTCTTGGAACTTTGATATTTTGTTGAAAGTGTGGTATAAAAATTGTTATAGGAAATTAATACAACCGTCGTTTCTCGTGGCCACCCAACAGAATGAGGATTCAAACCAGATTGGTCAGTTAACAGCCTTCGATTGTTATCGCTAACATGCCGACCAACCTCAATTTTGAAAGATATCGCTAACCGACATTATTATACCGTTATTTTTTCTAGTTTGAGGGGAATACGACGAACGTCAAAAAAAAAAAAAACATCCCGACGAATGAAAAATCTTTCGGAACAAAATATAACAAGAAACATAAAAAATATACCAGGTAAGCTTGAATTAACATAGGAAATAAAGTTTACATAATATTAAAGGCAATATTTAGCACCTAATGCTAATATTGTCCATTTTAAATAACTATCTTTAACAAATTCATAATTCGCCTGTAAAGTAGGCAACTGAGCACACGCCTCACTTTTGAATTTGGTTTAGAAACCTGTTCTAAATGCCCGTAACTTATGGCTGTTTGCACCGTCTGTGATTAACATTTTAATTAACTAATCAAAGATTAAATTTAATTACGAATTAAGTATGAATAGGATTGCACCGAACAAATTTAATTAATGATTAGTTAATTAAAAAGTTTGCGACAGAAATATAGGTTGGTAGTGCGTTAAGTTTAGTTTTTAGTCAAAAATCGTATTTATATTGGGAACACTGTTCCATCATAATGAAAATTGCCGCTATGCGAATGCGCGATTTTAAGCGGCATTTGAAAGTTATTGGAATTTAAGCTGAAGAAAATTGCTACAGAATTAGATATTGAAATAAAAAAAGTTGAGTAGTAGTTTTAAAATAGAAATTAATATGTGAATGCAGGTTTTTTTTCATTATGCAATTCTTTTATTTGTTTGGTCTGCAAATGCTCCAATTTTTGATACTTTATTTGACCTCTGCTATTACTTGTTAGAATTATTTTATTATTACCATCATTTCCTTATATATTTTGTTCTTTTTATTTAATAATTAAATGGTTAATTACATACACAATATTTCTTTAAAAAAAATCAAAGTGATAATGCATTTAGAGTAAATAAAATATATTTCGTTTATACAAAAGCCAAAGAAAACAAATACTAAAAGAAATGTTCAAAAGTTAATTTCTATATAGCAATGAATTACAAATTGTTGAAATAATAATTAATTAGTAATGCCTGTGTTGCAGCAGGTACATCATCAACAGAGTCATAATTAATCTCATGAAGTTGTCCATTTAAAATTTCTTGATTTAATTTTTCCTCATTGTTTTCCTCTTTACCCATATTTATGGCTATATTGTGCAATACTGAGGTACCAACTATTACTGCCATAAAGGTATCCAGCTTTAAGCGACAACCGTATGCCAGTATTGGAAAACATTCTTCTTAGAAACATGCTTTCAATAACATTCCGTGTCGTAATATGGCTTTCATTATAACGATTTTTCACAACTGTTTCAGAATTTAACAGTGGGGTCAATAAATATGTTTTTGAGGCATATCCACTGTCGCTTATGGAAAAGAATTGATCGTTAAAGTGTGTATTCCCTGGCCATCGTACTACGATATCCATTATTTTTGAATTAGCATCATATAAAAATTGTGAATTTATAGAAAGAATTTTCCTATCACGAATTTTCCTATCACGAAATACCTCCGGGTCATTCCCACCTGAAACCACGAGTAATCCTCAAATACATTTATTGTCAGTTTTTATTTCGGGAATTAATTTTTGATTTACCTTGGATTTTCTAAAACCCTGCCAAATATACACTTCTTGCACGCCGCTATTCCTTGTCCTAATCTTCAAAGTGAACACTTTAATTAGCTAGCTATTTCAATTTACAGTCACAGATATTTGTATTATAACCAAAAACCGCATAACATAACCTATAATCGCCTATAAACACGATTCTAAACAAAGAAACTACGCTTGCGCCAACTTTAATTATGAGTTAATTCGTACCTTCTGTACTGATTAAAGATAATCACGAATTAAGGATTTAATTATTAATTAAGCAGTCGGTGCAAGGGAAATTCAACTTTATTTATGATTAAATTTTAATTACAGCTTAATCACGAACGGTGCAAACGGCCGTTAGAGTCCATACCTTAGATATCATAGCAATGTATTTAGCAATTTGAAGGGCAGAAACAATAAATTAAACATGAGAAATATGATATATAAAATTAGTTGCAACCAATGTAATCTGTTTTATATCGGCTACATTACTAAAGCCGATTGAAAAAGCATATTTGACAGCTAAGGTCTTTCAGGATGTCTCTGCAATAGATATGCAAGTCATGCGGTCGACGCAGGCCATGAATTTTTCTATGACCGTAATAATTTGAACATGGAAGGTAATGTTACAAAAAAATAACTCATTTGTAAAATCATTCATATAAAAAAATAATAAACATTCAAGTTCAATGTTAACACTTTTTTAACTCACTACTTAATGTGATTTTATTTTATCACAATAAAAACGATATTACCTAATTGTTGGGACGACATACCACCCTTACTTTAACTTATTTTATATTTTAAACTTTAGTCTATTTTAACGTTTGTTTTACCTATAGATCCACCCGGTATGTAGTATTTGACTTTTGGAAAAATAATAAAAACTGTTATGGTTAAAAAAAAAAACAAAAGAAACGCTAACAGGAGGTATATAGTTTTAAAGAAATGAAAAATGAACAACTGTAAAAAAGAAAGAAATTGGAAAAAAATGAGAAAGGAGAAAATGTAAGAAAGGGGTAGAAAAATTAAAAAAAATCAACAATATTGAAAGAAAAAAAAAATGTTCAACTGCACTGCTCAAATTTTTTTGCAATCCCTATTCAACAGAGCAGAAACAAAAGGTTGAGAGTTGTGCAGAGTTGTATTGCACATTTTAGAAGTGGTATCTATCAGGTCGAATGGGCCAACTTACTGATTCACTTTCTTCAAGGTATGTGTTCTAGGAGAATGCTCAACTTCTTGTTAGTTTATTTTAATGTTTGTTCGTATGATCGTTTTACGTATAGGTCCTCCTGGTATCTTGTATTTGACTTTAGTGTAATGCAAGAAGGTGTTTGTCACGGGATTGATGGTTGCACTGGCACTTTTGCCAGAATCACAACGCAAATCGAAAACATATACATTTGTTAAACACTAAGAAATCAAATGTATTAAACACTACTTTGTTTTAGGCTGACGTTTTACGGGTTATCTAATTTATAGTATTTAATTTACTTTTGTAGCAATTTTTTTGTATCTTTAGCCGTACCAAACTAGTTATTACAATATTTACGACACTTACTATTATGAATTATGAACTTGTAGTAGATAATAAAAGCATACTATTGTACTGACATCATGAATCATCGCCGCATTATTACAATTCCGACAAGCTGTTAAAGAGTAAATTTCAACTCTGTTAACCAGAAATTGTCCCGAAATTTATACACTGCATTTTCGGTACAGGAGGAGACATTTCGTATAATTTACGATGGTGCTCGTGCCCCTCTAAACGCTAAAAGCTGTTGCGGTCGCTAGGGGTACATCGGCCCCGACGCGCCACCTTTTGGCGCTTTTATATCGTAACGCGTGGCGGTATTCAAATGCAAAAATCGCCCGTTTTTATATTCCGCCGACGTATGCCCAACGAGCCGACGCTCTAGACCCAATCTACCGTCAAGACCATAAACAATAAATAATAATTGCAGAAACGAGGCAGTTCCATCTCGAAGCGGGGTCGTATTTCAGTTAGAAATTTAAAATGCGGATCGTTATGGCTGTTTTTAATGTTTCAGAATATAAACTGGGTGAATACATTTGCTAAAATTATAAGGTTTTTTTTTCCTGTCGAAAAAAAAGGTATCAAGCAGATATTATTTATGTATTATTTTACTTTTTACTTTCATTTTCTTCACTGAGAAAAAATATTACGCAAAAAAATAGATATTTTTGAAAAAATATTTCACATACGAAAACTTTGAACATCAAGAAAAAATGCCTAAACACAATGAACCGATAAAATGTCACCAGGCGGAGCTCATTGTCTATTGTAGGAATAACACTAAGAATGAGCTCGAATTCCTGCCTACCAGGCATTTTCAGCCTCATGATGTAATGGTACGTTATGGCAAGTCGTTCTTAAAATCACATCTAGCGAGAATGACAGTCCACGAACTGCCCAAGTCAGATCAATGACTGCATTGCCAGCTTTAGCTGCGCTTGTTTGCCGGTAAAACTTTGACGTGTGACATCTAAGAGGGGCACAAAGTGACGCGTAGTACATAAAGCTTGAGATGTGATAGCGATAAAAGTGAGTTTATTACTGGAGGTACTGGGAGATACGCTTATGACGCATGATAGGCAGAAACTGGAGTTCGTTCCTAATGTTATTCCCCTTTCATTGTTCCTGCTAGTATGGTGATCCCTACAATAAACCCATTTTATCGACACAGAGACTTTATTTGAATTAAATATATAATTAAGATTAAAGTTATTGCTTTATTTTAAGCAATCAGAACATTTCTTTAAAAGAAAAATCTTTTATCCAAACAAATTATCTTAGCAGCAAAAAATATTTGTTTGGATATTTGATATCAAACGTAAATTACTTGTAAAAAATACTTGTCCTTTTATATACAAGCAGGATAGATATGTTTCGAATTGTGTTATTTAAATCATCGGTTTGGTCGTTATGGACTTAGGTAATTTACCACCAAAAGTACACATAATTGGTGTGGAACAATATGAAACAATATTTTTGTTGTCCTGTTTATCCTGCTTAAAAGTAGTTGCATAAGTTTCATGTCCTTGAAATCCAATCAGAAGTTACACCTCATTTTCGTTAATTTTTACTTGGGGATGGTTTGAAATAACATATTGTGTTTTTTTTGTTGTTGTTGGAGCATCTATTCAATTATTCTTCCACTTATTAAGTATATATACGAATTTCTCTGTATAATACATTACGTTGACCAGTAGCACTGAAGATCCTTGGTTAGGTGAAACATATGTATGTTAATATCAACTGAGCGTTACACAAGTCTTTAATGTGACCTAATTATTAATTAGCGTTAGTTAGTTAACGCATATATAATATATGAAAGCCGTTCTACAATTATTGTTATTCTTTATAGATACATATTGTAATTTCAGAACGACAATCTAGCAAATATCTTCACGTTAATAATGAGATTTCCATCTTAATTTTCTCATTCAATTATTCTGCCACTTATTAGGTATATGTACGAATTCCTCCGTATAGTTAACACATTAGGTTGACCAGTAGCACTGAATATCCTTCGTAAGGTGAAACATATGTATGCTAATACTAACCAAGTGTTACACACGTTTCTAATGTGACACATTTACTTCATTTAAAGAATATTACGTTTACAAATTTCAATTATTAAATTTATATGAATTAAAAACTAATACATAATTGATTGATAGAAGCTTGCTGAAGGTATTAATACATCAGCTGTTTCAATTTTAATATATAATATATTTGTTGTTTTTGTGATGTTTATTTTTTTTTTCTTCTTCTTTCTCTAGAGATTTTAATGTATTCAAGTATATCATTGTTCTTTTTTAGTTTTCTTCAAACGCTGTACCATAATTAAACATAAAGTTTCTGTAAAATTCTAGTTACAATTACTCTCAAATTTAAAATTAAAATTAATTCTAAATTTAAATTTAGAAAAACAAAATTACAATACAATTTGAATATTTTCAATTTCTTTCATTTTTAATTAAAGCTTACATTTTATTGTTTTATTCAGGTTTGACTTTTGCCACTTTTAAAATAATTACTTAGTTACTCTTTTCAGTTTCTTTAAAGATATCTATAGAAGTTTGGACAATAGCGAATATTGCTTGGGTATGTTTATTGACCTATCCAAGGCGTTTGATTTAGTAAACCATAATATTCTCCTTCACAAGCTTGAAAGATATGGAGTGAAGGGAATTGCTCTAAAATGGTTTCAGTCTTATCTTACCGGTAGGAAACAAAGTGTTTGTATAGATAATATGCAATCCACTTTTCTAGATGTCCATATCGGAGTACCTGAAGGCTCTGTCCTGGGTCCCACTTTATTTCTTTTATATATTAATGATTTACCGCATAATTTAACACAGGCTCAGCAAACTATTTTGTATGCTGATGATATTAACATCATTATAAATAGTACGGACATGTCCAGTATGTTAAATAAGGCTGAAATAACGTTTAATGAAATTACTAGGTGGATGACATATAATCATTTAGGTTATAAATGACGAAAAAACTAAATTTCTATACTTTCGCAGCAAGATAGAGCCAATTAAAGAAATTGAACTTAATAATAACCGACATACCATAAATTCTTCCATCAAAATTTTAGGTATAGTTCTAACTGACAACTTAAATTGGTCTCTTCACATCGAGAGCTTATGTAAGACGTTATCCAAAACGTGTTTCATTCTAAAGCAATTGCAACGGAGTTGCAATTTAGAAACACTAAAAACATTTTATTATTCCAATTTCATAGCGTGCATGCGCTATGGCGTAATATATTGGGGAATTTCACCCAATTCAATAAGAGTTTTTTTAATGCAAAAACGAGCTATTAGAATTATGTTTA
This sequence comes from Protaetia brevitarsis, assembly GCA_004143645.1. NCBI lineage: Eukaryota > Metazoa > Arthropoda > Insecta > Coleoptera > Scarabaeidae > Protaetia > Protaetia brevitarsis. The sequence continues at coordinate 1,568,321 of RXPK01000138.1, forward strand.
ATTTAAATTATAAAGACTCGTGTAGAAATATTTTTAAGAGCAATTCGCTTTTAACTTTTTATGATTTATATATTTACGAAACATTATGTTATGTTTTTAAACACAAAGAAGAATTTTCATTTTACAATTACTCCATGATTATTTCCACCCGTATTAATCATTACCTTCTTCCTCCTGTCATAGAAAGCAATCTATCAAAAAAGCCCTTTTTATATGGGTTGTAAACTGTTTAATAACCTTCCTAGTGATCTAAAAATATTCTAATTTTTATCTTTTTTAAAAAGCATCTTAAGCTTTACTTATTAGAATTAGTTGTTATAACATAAATGATTTTTGAATACTTGATTTAGGTCTCAGTTACAGTTTTTTTTTTTGACTTATTCTGCATGTGCTTACTATATTGATTTGTATTTGCTTTAGAAATAAATGTTATTATTATTATTATTATTATTATTATTATATACTTAAATAAATTCGTTTTTTTTTTTTAATGTCTGATAATGGACTAGTCTTAAACATATCGTACATGTAATAAAACAATCGAAGAAAACAGCAAATTAGTGCTATTACTCAAATTTTCAAAAACAATATTAATCAAGGACTATTTAAAATAATAGTTTAAAAAGAAGTGTTTTTCTCAGTATGCGATATATTTTATTACATATTGTTACATCTTGACACATTAAGAAAGTGATAGTGGCTACCTAAAATCAATTTGTTTATAAACTGATGATATCGATAATACATAACTTCGATACAATAATTTCTCGTTGGCCATTTGTCACAGAACAAAAATAAATTCGCTTGTAACCATTACCATCGTAACATTATGTGCGGTTTAACAGCTGGCGCCAATGCCCAATTTCCATTAAAATAACGTTACCTGCAATTAATTTCTTGAGCACCAATTGGTTTTTATGGGCGGAAATATTATAGCAACGTATAGGAAGGTGGCAATATATTAGAAGGGGAACGAGATATAGAAACACCACAACGCATACAGATATTTTTTTTATAATTTTCCCATGCTATATAAAGAACATCTCCATATGTTTATGATCACTGGTAGATTATTAATTGCTCGGGTAACGAATTACTTTTATTGCATTGCCTATTGTATTGTACACGGGCTTGAGGGCTGAATTCATCTCAGAGTTTAATATAAGCCTGGAGATTTCTCGGAGCTGTTCCGTGTCGGATGTGAAAGGAGGCGCTGCACACGAGTATAAAAAAAATAAAGATCTGAGTAGTAAGGAAACATATCAGAAATTTGACCGAAAAAACTACCTACTAAAATTTAACATTTGTTCAACTATTTCGGCATTATAAACAGCTCAACATTCAACGTTTGTAGCGCGATGCATAATTTTAATTGAGTGTTTGCATAAACTGTATAACAGTAAAAAATGTTTTATTCATTATTGCAACAATTTCTACGAAATGAAATTGTATCAAAAACTGCTTTATTATTAGTAATAATATGTTCCTTCTTTTTAACCAATGAGTAGTTATTATATTTACATTTTTATGGCAGTAGTGCATAGGCTCCCGTGGAGCTGTACGTGTTATCCTCTAAACTCTAAATCAATAACTTGTATATTATTAGCCTTTCACTTGATTAAATATTAAATTTGTAACTAATCATTTAATGTATCAAATATGTTTTATAATAGAAACAGTTTAAATATTCAATAACATGTACAAATTATTATCTGAAATTATATCAAAACATATAAAGAGTATAACGAACTCTCACCCGAAATGAGTATGCTTATTTGGAATATTAAAATCAAATATTAACTACTATCCAGTATATTTTGGATTCTTTAAATTCTCAAAATACTTTTAAATCTCCCGCCATCACAAATGAAATAACGAACCATGTGTACCACCTATACATATTAAAATTTGAATTTCAACTGTTATTTACAGTTTATTTATAAAGAATAACCTCAAAGTTTCCCAATGTTAAATACTTATTTACACGGAATTTTAAACGTTAATTAGACAAAAATCTGGAGCATCAGCTTGCATACACCCAAGTATTTTCAGAATGGACTTTCCTCGCAGGGGCACAGAATATTGTAACAACCAGATGCAAACTCTTTGTCGGCTCTTTTGATCTGAGTGGGCAAAATTTCGTGACCTTGATGTCAGTGTCTCGGGCGAGAAGTCAGAGTCGGCTTCGATAAAATTCGTGCCTGACAGGAACTAATGAAGTGAATTTCGAGAATATGATACATATCTACGACAAAATGAAAGAATATCGCTTATTTTTACTATTATTTTACTTTCTTTTCCATTATTTTCATAATTTTATCGACTTGCACTTGATAACACTATTTAAATTAACATACAAATATAAACTTGAAGTCAGCGACCTGTGCCTAATGGAAAGAGCGAACATAGCCGGAACCACAAGTTCTCTCCCGATTTAATGGCGGATCAAGCTGCGCGATGAGAATGCGCGAACCCTTCCCGCCAAGCCAAGTTGATGTTCTGGTTGTTAGATATTCTGTGGCAGTGGTAAATCAAAAATGTGGTAGAAAAGGTTCCACATTAAGAAACACAACGCCGGTATCAGGAAATCCAGGGATAAATCATTCCAAGCATCCAAAGTGTATCATTATATTCAAGACAGCAGAGACATGCACGATTCCGCAAAAAAGGCACTAATGTATGTTAATATAACAAATTTCTTAAAAAATATTGACGATTCTTTTATATATTTTAGGCCGATGGTAGATACATTGACTTACAACGAAAATCCCGTTCGATTTCAGATATATTACAAAAATATGATTTAATTGATTTGCTTTGACAAAAAATAAGACAGTTTTTCAAGGAAGGCTTTTATCAACAACCACTCGTCTCAATGGACCCCAACTCATTTATTTAGTATGAACTTACATTGAGTCTCCACCCTTTTGAAGTAGTGTCGATATCTAGGAAGCTGTTTGAAACATACAGTTACCAGACGATAAATTTGTACATTAATTTACTACGACTACAATTCAAATTAATTAACACCCAATATATGCTGGATTTAGAAAAAATGTGTGTGTATAAAATAACAATTACATCTACCATGATTGGTTATTCATTCTACGTATTGCTGTGGTTAGACAACCCTTTTCGCGAGTGTATTTTAAGTTGCATATTTTGCTTGTTATGGTTGGTTCTTTGCTAAAACAGCTGTTTTCAATTTACCGAGGATTTTTCAACAATTTTAATTTTGTTTGTATAATTTTATTAAAGAGTTTATTGAATCATTTAATTTTATTGTGTGAAGTTTTTTTTAATTTAATCCTTTCGTTCATATGTCTATTGTTTGCTTGTGTAGATTTAGGCGGGTTTCTATTGAATATTGTCGTAGGTTTTACGTCTGCTTGTACGATTTTGAGAGAGGGATTTTTGTAAGAAAAACAATTGTAGAGTTTTGTAAGGATTTCCTTGTTCGACTATTGACGTGAGTAGACTTAATCTTTGTTGCCATTGTTGTAATTATTTTGATTTTTGTAAATTCGCTTTAATTGTCTTTCATTTAGTCCATCAAGGAATTCATATTATGATAATTGTTAATATATTGAAGTGTGCACATTATAGATATAAGATCAATTATATTTTTCTTTAGGAAGATACATTTAGTTTTTTTTTTCTCATTATAGTTTAAAGAGTTAATTTTTCGTTCTTCAATTTTGCTGTTTCATTTTTATTTATCTATCACCTCGGTTGGGTGAGTAGAAGCTTTGTTCTTGCATTTAGTTTTTTCTTTTTTGTAAATTTCTAGTAATTGTCCACGTTTAGTTTATTTTAATTGAAACCACGTGGATTGAAATTGAAAAATTTTGGATAATCTTCCTGAACAAACAAAACTTTTGCTTTGCATAGGAAATAGCATTGTCCTATTTTAATTTAGAGTCAAGTGCAGTTTTTATTTTAGGCCAGAACCTTAGTTCAAGGTTTTTTTCTGCACAAGTTGTAATTTAACCCATTTTGAAAAATAAATTGATTGTTAACTTGGGTTAAAAATTATGTTCTTTTATTTTTATTTAAACCTTTTCAATTTTTCGGCTAATTAAGGGAGTCTGATTGCTTTCACTCACATTTTACTTTTCGTGGTTAGATTCAAGTTTCAATTCGCGAGGGTAACTCTGAGGTGAATAGTTCTTTTGCGCGCTTTAAAATTTTTATCCATTGAGCTAAGCTAATTTAAATTTTCTTTCCATATTTAAATTCTTTTTGCATTTTCATTTAATTCAATCAGTACACAGGCAGTATGTACCACAACAATATGTATTTTTAGATTCAATAAAAATCTCAAGAAGATTAACCGTTTATGGCGAAGTATTTTTATATACGTGCGGCCGAATCACAGAGGGCTAAAATTAACGTGGGTGCACAATAGGTATTTCTGGCCGAGTTGCCTTCTTCGGGTTACACCCGCCCATGGTTAAAAAAAAGTGCCTTTTGGCATCCATTGGAATATACGGAAAATTTCGTCATTACAACTCTTACACTAACTTGATTTGTAGGCATTATCAAATGTCGAGAGATTTTGAGCAGATTACAACATTATTTTACAAATTTCATAAGCAATGTATCAATGTAATATTATGCCCCATTTAAGATTTATGGGGTGATGAGTCGTCCTATTTGTTCGCATAATTTATGGATAAAGCGGTCACCTACAGGTCATAAATTATTAGAAAATCGACCTTTTGTACGAAGCTATTGTACACTAACTTCGAAAATCGCTAATTTATACGTACTGCGCTTTGTATTCGTGCGTAAACGGAATCGTTGCTAGCTGTCGAAGAAGAAAAAGACGACAGCCTTCCCGAAGAACAGCGGTACGACCGAACAATACGCCTCGACGCAATAAATTAGGGGAAATTTGAATATGGACGAAAAAATTGGGTACAACCGAAGATGCTCTTGGCAGCTAACGTGCTTCTGCTGCGTAGGATTTCTCCGCAAGTGAGTTCGGTTTCAGTTGCGGCGTAGTGCTCCCCAGTTCAATTCCCGATATATCAAATTCCGACAATAGGGTTAGTTTCCCGGTTCGGCAAATCCTGAAAAATACGCTAAGGAATGGAATTGACAATTTGTTCAATGACCTGTCGCTTAGGACGTTACTATCTGCATATTCGCCGCCGTTACAAGTCTATTTTAGCTTCCGGCTCGCGGCAATCTCTTCCAGTACGACGATACCTCTCTCTTTCTGTCGGTCTTTCTTCCCATCCTGTTTAGTTTCCTCCGTCTCGTCCATTCGAATTATTACTTTTCCATTATACTTATACGTGCGAGATCCACAGTTTGGATACTTAAGTACGTATTATTATTCTTACCGAACGCTTTCCACTCAAAGTAGATTCCCGAGTATTGCGAATTGAAATCTCGGAATTTACAGGAACAGAAATCGGAGTACTTTATTTTAATGAACATGTACTTCTACGTAATCAGATCGCCTTGGCGTATTGTATTTAAGTTATCGACCTCGTTACTTTTGTTCAATGAATGGGTACAGCTTCCTTTCGGCTCATTGTTATCAATATTGGTAGACGATTAAGATCGTGCGAAATACATACAGTATCCCTGCGAAAGCTCAACATAGTTAGGTTTAATTTAATAGGTGTCGATTAATATTGGACCTGGAAGATCGATTGCCCTGACATGGTTACAATATTTAAGGAACTTTCTTCTACAAAAAGGTTGGATATTTGCGGAAGTTGATGGATTGCACAAATGGTTCTTACCTCCTCTTTAAATCATTACAAAATAAAATACACGGATCGGATAAATTGAAATCAATCTAGCTACAGAGACAGGTTTAGGAAATCGATCTGGTTTACAGACGAATCAAAAACCGAGAACGGGAATGGAGCTGGAATCTCTAGTAAGGTAAGAAACAAAATGATCATCCCCAGGAAAATATTCCACGGTCTTTCAGACAGAGGCATATGCAATATTGCATTGTGCAATTGAAATCAATCAGATGGCTTATAAAAACAAGCGAATCTATATTGCAACAGATAGCCAAGCGATACTGACGGCATTAGTGGACCCCAAAATACAATCAAGTCTGGTTTCGGAATGTATTCGAGAACTGAATAGACTGACAAAATGCAATAAAGTCACTTATTTGTGGGTGCCCGGACATTAGGTAATCGAGGGAAACGAAAAAGCCGATGAGTTAGTAAGAAAGGCATCATCTGCTTGTCTGCTGAGTGTCTGAAAATGCAGCATGAGAGCAAGTAAGAAGTAGGGTTAAAGAGAAATAAAAAGAACACTAGAATAATACAACCAGGCGAACTCATGGTAAGACCTTCATTAAGGGACGACCAAAAAAGAAGGCTGAAGAACTACTGCAGCTCAGTAGTCTTTTCCAATGCGGTATTCCAAAGAATCGAAATTTATTTGCAGGTTTTTTAATTTTTTGCGTATACTATGATATTGTCAGCGAAGACAGATTTTGCTTACTTCATGCTCTTCTTGTTCCTTTGCCCTCCAATTTTGCAACTTTTTTTTTGTTTATATGTGAATAATTTTAAGAAACCTTATGATATGACGGAAATTTTTTGCTATATTTTAGTGAAACTATATTAGTACTTGGTAGTTTTAAAATGGGAGATTTTTGGCACTGAAAACAAGTGAGAATTAATCAATAACGTACAACGGTAACGTATAAAAATTGTAGTATCTTAGAAGCAGTTGAAGATAGGTACAGGGAACCCAAGTTGTAATCGTTATAGAATTATACACTGAATTCGAAAATGTAATAATAATTAGGGTGTTTAGTTTAAAATAACAAAGTTCAGCGTCGTATATTTCAAATATTTCAATAACCAACGACCACATTAATATTAATTCCCACACTATGTTTTTACATCCATACTGAGAATTGGAAATGCTTATAATATTTAATAAAATTAAACCCAATTGAGTTAAAATTAGATAAAACTTAATGTATATTTTTCACTCTTTACAAAAAAAAAAAATGAGCGTATCATAGTGCATAGTATCTAAACGCTAGGTCATATCTTGCATTAGGGCTGGAAAGTTATTGAGTGTGAGCTTTACTCTTACTAGGGATGCATAGTGCAACTCCTCAATATCTAAACTAACATTATAACTTTTAAACTTCGACAACTGAAAGCTGTTATAAGTTTCGAAATAGTAAAAATTGTTTATACGCAGGGTTTTAGTTATTATTTCTCTATGTGTAAGGGCTCAATTGCTCTTGCGAACGCAGTTTTTTTTTTAGACTGAAAGCTGCTATTAGATTTATTTGCGGTGTCAATTTAACTCACTTCGTGTAGGGGTTATTTAATTTCGTTAAATATATTAACTGTTTTTGGTTTATATATTTTGGAAGCAAGTTGTCCACAAAAATAAAGACAAATTGATAAATCAAAATAATGGCCACCACATTACAATATTAGAGAACCCATTTAATTCAACATAGTTCACAGCTAGTTGGGATGCATTAGGAATGAAAATTTGTAACAAACTGCCAAATTCTTTTAAGGCTTTCAGCTATTATAAATTTAAAAGCGCTGTTAAGTCATGACTGTAGTCAAAATGTTTAGTATTCCAAGAATACTTGAGTAATTACATGCAATTTTTGGTTTAGGACGTTTTACAGGAGATACACAGTTGCATTTCTTTTTTGTATATTCTCCTTTTTCTCTACCTATTCTTTTTGTTCATTAAATTTTTCAGAATTTTTTTATTGATATATTTCTTCATATTATTTAATGTTGAAAATAAAATTTCATTATTTTTATTATGCCTGAAGCAATAATAAGATATCTCTTAAGGAAGAATATATCGAAATTCAATTTGTTTTTAGAAAATTTTGTAGTCGTCGCATGTGCCAAAATATATTTTCTATTATTTCAACTTACATTAGTTATAATATTAGGGAAGCCCAGTAAAACATTCTCTTGTGTTGCATTTTGGTTGAGCCAGTAGATTTAAAAGTCTATACTTATGTTTTCGTCTTTTTAAAACGGAAAAACTAAAGCATTTAGTTTTTAGGTAGGTTTGGTTATAAAAAAAAACCACCACGAGTCAGCTTTAGTACTATATTCCATATACTTCCATACTTTTTTTAAGAAAAAGGTATATGCTTTGACTACGACCTAGAAAATTCGCGATTAACAAAACGCCAACTTCTTTGCAATTAATAATTCTATCATAAACAAACGTTAAAACATGTCGGCGCCTAATTTTACAGCCGTTAAGCGCGTAATGGGCGGTTTGTTCACTGACCTGTTTCGCGTTGATATTCTGCAAAAACTACGGTATTAACTATTTTACTGCACCGCAGAAATTCGGTCTCCATTTAAATTACCGGCAATACGTTCTCCTGTATTCCGTCACTATTTATGGTTTCCGACATGTGCGGTGCACAAATTCCAACTATGCTGGCGACGAGTGGAGTTTTATAGGCCATTTGACGTTATCGCCGATTTTATTAGTGTTGCATTTTCCCATGAAGTGAGCACAAGAGACATTTTACAATTGTATATTATTGTAATTTCATTTGTACGCGTATGGGGCAACACTTAGCAAACGAATATACTGGGTGCTCAGAGAAGCGCGAGACAGTGCGATACCTCGAAAACGAATAAAAGAATTACAATAAATCATTGTCATTATATAACTTATTCTTTTTTAAAATGGAATACCCTACTCTTTGTTCGATTTTTAGAATCTGTGAAATATTTGTAAACACTTTTTACATGACAGCTATCCTATAACCTATCTATTATACTTTGTGAGATAATAATGGCTTTTAAAAGTCTAAGACTCATGCAGGTATTTTACAGCTGGGCATCTAAATGCTTATAAAATTTGAGTTAACATGGATAAATTAATAAAGCTTCCATGAAATTAATGATCGAATATGAGTATTTAATAAAGATAGTACCTAAAATAGCAGAACAATAGATGCACTAGAAAAATTGGTGGTAAGCTTATCTTACTGGTGGGTGGAAATAACATAAAATACAAAGTTGAATGACAGCAGAAATGGTGTAAATTTGTTACCTCTAAACTAGGAGTAACTTTGCCTCGTAAATCGATATTTATGTAAAATACCTCATTAGAGTAATTTTGCTTTATATTGTGATTAATACCTTGAAGAAAAAAGTATCCGAACGATGCGAGCGGAAGCGAGTGAGATAGAAGATATGGGATCCCTTATATTACAAGGAGCCGATATTTTCTCTCTTACTTGCTCAGGCTTGAATCGTTTGGTTATTTATTATTTTCTTCAAGTCTACCACATTCGGAGAAATTTACTTTTTGGCAAAGAAAAATGATATATTTCAAGGAAATTATAGATACTGGTAAAAATACACTTCCGGCCATTGAAGTTAGGGCAACTAGTGTAATTTAAAAAAAAAAACGTTTTTTTTTTCAATATTTAATACTTTTAACATTATTGTAAAAGAATTTACAATGACAAAGTATTTCAGAAGGACATCATCATTAGAATCAGCCTATTAAAGAGAAAATTTAATTTAACGTAATAGCAGGTAATAATACCATTAAAAAACGATATTTAAAGGAACGTCGACAAGCATGTGTACATTAGAGGGGTGGGTCGACAGGGTCGTAAAATTTCACGTGGATGTTTCCTAAAACTCTCCCACTTTGGTATTAGAACAGCAACAACTGGCTAGAACGAATTCTCCAGATCCGGGTTACAATAAATGATGGCATGTGTTTTATTACATATGTACTTCATTTGAACGCATTTTCAAATTGTCAATACACGTTTTTTCAATAGCTATGGGTCTTTATTATTGATCTTCTTTGCAATACTTTTACTTTTTAAAATAGCAAGAGTAACAAAAATACTCCAAACTGTGGTACTGGTAATGTTGTAAACTTCTCCTAAACCCCTCACCGCAAACTGCACTAAACTGGACGTACGTTTCGATAGCAAAGCTATCATCATCAGCAGAACTTAGTTCAGTGTTTCTGCTGATGATGATAGCTTTGCTATCGAAACGTACGTCTAGTTTAGTGCAGTTTGTGGTGAGGGGTTTAGGAGAAGTTTACAGCAAGAGTAAGTATAAACCTTTTGTGATCTAACTAGTTAAAGAACACCTTCAGAAGCTATGCATATACCAAAACCACATTGTAATGGTAATATAGCATATCTTCTTTAATGCTTTAATTCTAAGTGATCAAATAGTACACCGAGAAAAGGGACCTCTTGGATTAAAAAAATATTTCTTTGTCGCTAATTTAAAAATTCAGTTCATTCAGTTGATACATACTCATTTTATTAAAATAATATTATTTTTAGTATTAGTATGAGCAGTGTTTTAGTTGCAGAGATATTTCTTCGATTTAAGGAATTTTTTTTCTCAGTATAGTATTTCCCACCAACGAGAAATATTTCCAGAAAAGTTACAAAAGTACATCTCTAAAGTAATATTTCCAAATGTAGTGTAATGGTTTCAGGTGGACTTTCCTAATCTCCAAAAAAATTGACTATGCAATGCTCCCAGAGTAAGGTTTTTGCAATGGTTTTCTCTTACTTATTGGCATATTATATATAATCAATGTCCTTGGCGAATGCTGGGAGATAACGAAAGTCGTTCCATGGGCGCATATAATAATAACTGATAGCTGAGCGATTTACAGTAGACTCACGATTATGTGAATTAGTCAAATTTTTGATATATTTCAGCTTTTCACATAAATCAGTGATCACATAATTACGAAGCTACTGTATTATATTTTTGTTTGTCATTAACAATCATAAGGAAAGTATTAAGTTAGAGTAGGAACATTTCAATTGTTATGGAATCCATATAGTACTTAGAATAGGTAGCCTCGTGTAGTACCTTAAGGTATAGTACGGGATTAGGATGATTTGTAATTATTTAGGCTTTCATAAATAAAGTGCGCAATGTAAGTATGCGAAAAATCCCACATAGTTGTAAATTTACTCCAAAACTAGGAGGTAGTTTAGATGCGTCCTATTTTTGAGGCAATTTTCCTCATTTTCTTAGAGTGTACGTACTTGGAAGTATTTTTTTTTCAGAAGAAATGTACTAAGGATTGTTGAAACTTAAATATCGTTGATGCTTTCATTACAGTTACGCAATTAGGTACACCATAGTAATAATTTTTATGTTTAAAGATGATAAACATTAAGTGTTTTATATTTACCATGTAGTTTACGTCACTCCAACTTTGCTTGTTTTACTACGACATCTTTGCAAAAATACATTTAATTGAAGCTCAGGTGACTGGTGAGATAATATGTGAAAATAAACTAACTTAATTTGTTCAGATCCAACTTATACATTTTCAAAAATTTACATGTTATGTATAAAATTATAAAATACTAATTAACAATTTTCAAAAAACACGTTAAAATCTAATCAAAAGATCATATTCTAGAACTTGACATTGCAATATTGCGTCATTTTTTAGTTTGTGATATATACATAAGGTTAAAATTAAAGTTGAATTGTATGAATCCTTGAATATTTAATACGATGATCAAAATGATGTTAATTAAATAGATGAAAAACCAGACGGCATCTTGTTGTATGACTTGCTACACCTTCCCGTTATTAAATTCTTTTCGTTACATTCTATTCCCTCAACTGCTTTTGTATTAACACTAAACGATCAAACACGTTTCTTAATATCTTTTCTTTGCTGCTACATCGAGGGGTTTCGCATGTATTTTCTAATTTACAGACGTATAAAGTTCAGCCCAGAGGCTGCCCACCTTTTAAAATAGACTTCCATTTCCTTCTAAAAGTAAAATTAAAATTTACTTTTGCCCCAGAAGAAGCTAAATAGTGCTGCCTTTCTGTTCTCGTTTCTTTTTTTTTATTATTATTAAGCGCCGCTAGAGTTGAGCACAAGTCTTTTGAAAATTTAATTAGATCGGTCCGTGTTTGAAGTTGCATCTCGAGATCAAGGAGATTCCCTCTCGCTCACGGTTATGTTGACGTCGTAGTAAGCGGCGCCGCTCCGTCTAATATTCCCTTCCGGCGAAAAGTGCATCCATCAGAAAGAAGGGGGCAGCACGACAATTTAATTTTATCGCTTCCCGACCCCAGCAAAATATTAATTAAACTTTTGCGGAGATAATTACGAATGTAAAACGGATCCGATGTGTATCGACTTGAATACAAAGGATTTTTACACTGTGGTATAAAAAAAGTCGTTTGAGTTCTTCTTATTCTATTAAGAAGCGACGACTTTGCGAAAGCTGTTATCGCTGCTATTAATTTCGCAGTGTAGGTCAAATTCAAATTTATGAATGCGATTAAAATTAATTTAGAGGACATTTTCTCTTTTGTTGTGACCGCTTACATTCCTTCCTCTAATTTGGATGAACACATTTCATCAATTAAGAGAAGTTTTTTGCTCCGACTTTGATATTTAATTTTGATTAGTTAATTTTTGACGTATATTTTCTGTCGAAGGCAATATCGATTCACATTAGGTACATGGCGAGTTATCTGCGTGGGAAAGTTCATTTATTAAGCAAATATTAACTGAATCAAAATTTTGGTAGCTGGAGTATACGTTGCTGTAGTACAGAGTAGGGTAAAATACCCAGTAGTCAGCCTTTTAGTGTGTATTTACACTTTAAACAATGTTAGTTTAAATATCAATTACGCTAGCAAAACAAATGTAATGTAGAATAAGAAACTGTTTATTAAACTTTATGGATTAAAATACAGAAATTCAAACACAATTTTCAAATGAAGAAAAAGCACAATTAATTAAAGTAACGGACATTCTTCCAGTGTTCAGCCACAAAAATTCAGTAGTCGGCCGCGCTGAATGCTGTACTCGGCCTGTTGTGTTCATATGGTCGCGAGGCTACTGTATTATATGTTTGTTGTTTGCTACTAAGAATCATAAGGAAATTATTTAGTTAGGAACATTTCAATTGTTATGAAACCTATAGTACTTAGAAGAGGTAGCCTCGTGTAGTACCTTTTAGGTGGAGCACGGGGTTGGGATGATTTGTAATCATTTAGTTTTCATAAATAAAGTGTACTCGGCCTCCTGCAAATTAATTGCAATTTTGGCATATCCCAGAAGGGTAGAATTTATTAAATATCTTGGGGTTATTTTAGATGATAAATTAAATTTTAACACGCATATTATTATCATTTACCGCTGCAGTGATGTCATTTTTCAGCTCATCAAGAGTATGGAGAGGGTTTCGGAACACTACGTTCTTTAAATGGCCAAACAAGAAAAAATCTAATGGTTTTAGATCGGGAGAATGTGCTGGCCAACGTCCTCTACTTATTAATCGATTTCCAAAATATTCTTTAAGGTTATTGTAGCATCAGCTGTATATGGGGTAGCGCCATCTTGTTGGAAATACCCATCCTGGAGTTCATCATCATTGAGTTTATTAATGAACGGTTCTAAAATATTGTATCTATAACGAGCGGCATTAAACCATATTGTCAAAAAATAATGCATCCATAGAAGATTGCAATTCCCACACCAGCTTTAATAGGATGTGATATCGCTTCTTTGTAAACGTGTGGGTTTTCTAGAAGGTCATGTTTTTTTTTGCTTAAACTTAAGTTGGCAGCATAAGTTTAAAAACGTGTAAGTTGCCTTATTCTGTAGCGTGTGTGTGATACAGGTTATGTTATACCGTTGACAGACTAGGTTTTGTCGTTTTGACAAATAACTACATACAAACGTTTCAGTTGAAAAAATAACAAGTTAATAATAAAAAAAACAGCTGCAATAAATGTTCAAAGTGAACTCCTTCATTTTATATACATAATGCCACTCTTCATGTTATTGAAGGCATTTCTTAAATGGTGTGGTGTAATTTCCTCACAGACATTTCGGCTAGCTTCAGTAAGTTCTTTAATTGTATGAGAACCATTTGTAAATGTAATATGAAATAATTCATAGTTGTTAAATCTGGAGATCATGGTGAAAAGTTTTTTTCAAAGTTTTATGTGGTGTTGCGGTGGCGGTGGACGAGTTCATAAGTTTCTTATGGATGAACCCAGCAGCAGGTTATGCGCAACTCAGTCCTTCTAGGCAAAGCCTCTTTCAGCCTCCTGGAGATGAGTACCGAACAAGATAGTGACGCTGCCGAAAACATTGTTGCACGAGAACAGCAGCTCGGACTGCAGCAACGAAAAAAAAACTATCTGGCGTCTAGATCAAAAAACTGAGAAGCCAAAAGAAAATGAAGGATGTTACGTGGACCAAGCAAAGACCACGTTGCCGTGACTCTAAAAGATCTAAGGCGGAAGTTGCAAACTAGGGCGCTAAGGAAACAAAGCAGAAACCCAAGGTGGGAAGCGGAAGTCCCACCACTGAGGGTAAAAAGAAGACGGTCGAGGGCAGCAAGAAAAGACCTGGGCAGGACGCCACCTCAGACCTCGAAGAGGACTAAGGGTCAGCGTCCATGAGGACTACTCATGGCTGTAATTGAGTAATGTCATCTGGAAAACCCCTGAATGAAGAGCAAGCGGATCTGATCTAGGAAAAATTAAAACACAAAACATACTGGGATAAAATAATCAGGAAAATTCATGAAAAGACCTTTATTAAGATACCATCAAAGAGGAAGACTGAAGAACTACTGCAACTTAATAGTGATCATCTTCGCATGGTAACAGGTTTCCTTACAGGGCACTACACACTGAAAGGAAACCTACAGAAAATTGGGATTGACACCGGAGATATTACCTGTAGACTGTGTAATGGAATGACAGAGGACGCTTACCACATTCTGTATGAATGATGCGAGGCTCTGGACGCAAAAAGACAGGCAATTTTAGGCAAGTGAAAAATGAACCTAGATGATTACTGTGATCAGCCAGCCAGACATCAGTACAGATTTGTGCAGGGTGCTAGGATACTGGAATGGTTGATATAATTTAATGGGTAAGAGAAATGGGTGACCAAATACAAAAAGCCAGGAGGCTCCAGCGTTTCCGGAGACTTTAGGTCAGATGCACAGTGTTCAAAATAAGCGAATTCGTGATCGAAATTAATCACGCTCAAACTGTAAAAGTAATTTAGCTGAAAAATTCAATTATGTTGAATTATTTTATGTACTACAAAAATATATAAACAATGGACACCGTCTCATTCGATTTCAACCCCTTAGGAGATGAAATAGGTACTTACAAACGTCGCGATCTCAACGATTTTTACTTCTTGTGATATATGACACATAAATATTTATTTATTAATAAGCGACTATTAATATTTAGTGATAAAGAGGTGGAGGTATTATTGTAAGGAGGTGGTTGATACATTTTATCAAATTTTCAGAACGTTGTTTTATCACAAATAAGTTGAAAACAAATATTAGACTAATTACCCGAATCTTCAGTTGCTTCTTCCCTCTTAATTTCGCCTTCGTCCTGATACTTTTTTTTTGTTGTCGAACCGTCTGACATGTAGTCTCTGGAAACACCTCTTGGCTTTTTGTATTTAGTCTCCCATTTCTCCTATCCATTAAATTATACCAGCTATTCCAGAATCCTACTATCTTTTATACTTTTTGGTTGATCGAAGTAATCATCTGGGTTCATTTTTGGCTTGCCAAAAATTGCCAGTCTTCTTGCGTCCAGAGCCTAATAATCACACAGAATGTGGTAAGCCTTCTCTGTCGTCTCATTACACAGTCTGCAGTTGGTATCTCCAGTGTAGATCCCAATTTTCTGTAAGTGTCCTTTCAGTGTACACTGTCCTGTTAAGAGAGTTGTTACGATGTGAAAATGATTTCTACTGAGTTGTAGTAGTTCTTCAGCCTTCTGTTTTGATGGTGCCTTGATAAATATCTTACCAGGAGTTTGCCTCGCTGTATTATTCCGGTGTTCTTTTTGTTCCTGTTTGACCCAACTTCTTACTTGTTCTCGTGCTGTGTTTTTAGATACTCCTAGAACAGATTCCAGACGTGTATATGAAGCAGATGATCCTTTTCTTGCTAACTCATCAGTTTTTTCGTCTCCTACGACTGCTGAATGCCAGGGCACCCACAGAAAAGTGAATTTAATGTGGTCTGTAAGGCTATTCAGTTCTGAAATACATTCCCAAACCAGTTTTGACTGTATCTTGGAGTTTATCAGTGCCTTCAGTATCGCCTGGCTGCCTGTTGCAATATAGAACCGCTTGTTTTTATAAGCCCTCTGATTGATCATAGCACAATGTACTATTACGTATGCCTCTGCTTGAAAAACCGTGGCATATTTTCCCAGCAGAAGGGTGACTATTGTATTTCTCACCCCGCTGTAGATTTCGGCTCCAGTCCCACTTTCGGTTTTTGATCCTTCTGTTAACCAGATTAATTCGAAATTTCTGTTAAAAAGATATGTCAAAATCATGTGGTCTGATTTTATTCCCAAAATCACCATGTGGAGGGCAATAACATGATGGACAATATTATTATATCATAAATATTAATAGCGTCAAACACGATCAAACCATACACATTAGGTTGTAGCGCATGCGCGCTGCTCTGTCTTCTAAGTATAGCTAGTCTTGTCATACATTAGTATATTATTGTTTCATCTTCCTTGGTTCATCGCGAACGAATTTTATATAGCAACATTGAGAGATAGTTCAATCCACAGTATCCAAAGGCGCACATTTATATAAATTAGGTCATGTTCCGCACTTTTCCGCAGGTAAAACAATATATTTTTGAATTACCTATATTATAATCTTTCATTTCACGCAAAATTCACGAACTAGCAAGTACTAGCAATAAACGTAAACCCTCATTGAAAATTTATTTCTACGTAAATGTGATAGACTTATAGGCAACCGGTATTACTTAGAAATAAAAACAGCTTCCTATAAAGTAAGAATGCTATTTAAGTCACTAAAGTAAGTACTTTCACCTATAATAATTACTATAATAGCAAACATAAGTACAGTTCCGGGTAGTAAAATATACATTATAAAATTACTGTTAATTTTGCAGTTTTTGATAATTAATATCTGTGGTACCGACAAAGATAAAATAGCAATTCTTGGTGAAAACTTGTATGATGATGTAACAAACAAACATTGTTTGTTTATTTAAATATCCTGATAAATGAAACCATGCTTCATCCGAGAAAAAGGCTTTGTCAAGATCGTCGTCGTTTTTCGTCGTGTCCAAAAACCATTGACAGTAATCAAGTCAGGTTACATGATCAATAAGTAAGAGCTCTTGCATGCAATGAAATTTGTTTGGAAAATTTTGTAGATCTTTTATAAGGATTGTATGGCATGCTCCATATGAAAGTTGTATTTGCTACGAAAGCTTAGGAAACGATTCCTTAGATGAATGAATTATTCGCTGCTCAACATCTACTATATTTTCAAACTGTCCGTTTTAATGGTCTACCACTACTTGGTTTTCGAGACACAGACCCTGTTTCACGGAATTTTGCCAATAACCAATACCAACCAATGCAGTAGAAATAACATATTAGATATTTTTTTTTACAGTACCAATATAATATTTTGAATAAATAAAATCATGGCTTGCTAGAGGGTAAACTTAATTGATCGCATTGTATTTTTTATACATCGATTTCTTTCTGGGCACTACGCCGAAAGCCAAATAAGAATGATAAGTATGCATAATGGAGTTATCACGTTGAACGTTGTGTTTTATGACACCAGACCACCATTTAATGTAATTCTACCACTACAAAAGGCAGGTAGCAAGCTAAAATTCAGGGTGTTATTCAAGAAAATTCTGAAATGTTCTCTCCAATGTACAAATCGTGTACAAGTATTGCAAGTACAAAAGCTCGGTCGCGCATTTTAGGCAGAGAACACTGTTTAGAACGACGCAGAATACGGAAATTTCATTCCGTCTTTAATAAGCGGCTCTTTCATCCCCTAGTTCTTTTTTCTGCGCTCTGCTCTGTGCTGGACAGCCCATTAGGGTTTCAGCAATCCGTCGCACGCAAAAAAAACCGTATCGCTCAAACGCATCGAAGGATCTGCCGCCACGATTTATACTAGCTTTCGACACGTAAGGTATTAATTTTGTGAGGGCGATTTTGACACGACGAATTGCATAATTCACGCTGTGATTTATGAGCGCTAAAAGAACTGATTCTACGTCAGGAAAAAGCAGAAATTAGAGGTTAGTAACTAAAGGCCATAATCGTAAAGCGTGGAATGGAACCGGCTATAAGGAAAACTTTATTGCATGTCTAACGTGCTCTCCTCCAATACATTTTCCGGGTGTGGTTATCGCCGAGCTATGGCTTGACACAATTTTGCTTCTCCTGCGGGGAGCCGCGGTCATTAGGTCAAGATAATGGACGCTAAATTACTATAATTTGAAACAACAGCTGTTTTATACGAACTACACGTCTTCCTCTGCGTTCTGCTTTCACTTGAATGCACGATTTTCAATTACGACACCCACTACTATAGGCCATTAGTGCTATCTGCACTGTTCTCGGCCGTTAATTTTTCGTAGGGCGTGTTGGTAACTATGTTGTAAATGTAAAGTGTCTAACAGTTGCACGGCAACATTGGTTTAGAGCAGTTATATCGAAGCGTAGAATGTTCGCTACGATTGTGTTATTCTAGAAGTGATGATAATAGTTCTTACCCGGTTTTAGGACTATTTGATTTCATATTGCTATTATTTTTTTTTATTCTGGTCTAATATTTCAGTGTTCTTTAATTCGGTTCTTATAGTGTAATTGTAATTTAAATCTTTTATTACGTGGAATAGAGCTAGGTATAAAATAACCTTCGGATGACCATGTGGGGTCTTTTGTGACTCAACTTTTTTTACATTAAAAAATACATACTTGTTTAATTTTGATATCTTGATCCGTTTTCGAGATATTTGTATTCGAAGGTTTCAGCGCATTTCGTGCTACTGCTGGTGCTAAGTAAGTAGCCTTATTTGTACAAGAATAAGTACTAAAAAAAAATGCCACGGCATATTGACTTTTCAAATAGTGAAATGCGAGATATGGTTTGTGTTTTTGCTCAAACAGATTTTAATGGACTTGCGGCAGTCGGGAGATATTTGCAATTATATCCAAATCGAAGACAACCAAATCATAATCCTTTTAGAACTCTTTATAATCGCCTGGGAGAAACTAGGGGACGAAAACGCCCAGTCATAATGGTGCTTCAAAAATAAATTTCAGTAGAGCAAGAGGAGGAAGTTATCTAAAATCAAAGTACCCCCTGTTTGGTGTGAGCGATAGGAATAAGTCAAACGTCTATCAATAGAATCTTAACGCGACGGATACCAAGTGGGCACTGATAATGGTCTTCTACCTGATATCTAATGACATGAATGAATGATTTTCGTTAAAGCTATGTATATAAATTTACATTATTGTGTTTTCCTTTAATAAATATAATATGCAATCTCACAAATCTTAATAAATAAGTTGAGCAATCAGTACTTATTGCATTTTCATTGCCTTTTGTTGGTGCCTACTTTGCCTATAATATTAGCGCAGATCCATTTCATTGGTGTCCACTTCGCCTATGGGATTAAAACTTGGGGTACGTTGGTGCCCACTTCGCCTGTGCCTATCTTACGAAATGAGAAACTCTATCCATATCATTTCACTCCTGTACAAAAATTTATTACCTCAGGATCCTCCTGCATGTCTACGATTTTCGCAGTTTATACAGACGAAACAGAACGAAGATCGAAATTTTCTTGACAAAATTTCCTTTACCGATGAAGCAACGATTATTAGACGTGGAGTTTTCAATTGGAGAAATAGTCATTTGTGGGATTCTGAGAATCCACACCCATTAAGGGAAAGACATTTCCAACACGAATTCAAAATAAACATTTGGTGTGGGATGATATCTAATTTTTTCATTGGCCCCTTTGAACTTCCACCGAATCTGAGCGATCAACTATGCTTAAACTTTCTCGAACAAAATTTAAATGGGCTGCTAGAAGATGTACCACTTGAACAAAGACGAGGTATGTGGTTTATACACGATGGAGCGCCACCACATTTTTCTCTGTCTGTGCGCGAGTATCTGAACGAACAGTTTCCACATAGATGGTTGGTCGTGGAAGTGAATTTCCTTGGCCACATAGAAGTCCAGATTTCTCTGTTTAGCCTAGTATGAAGGAATATTCTACAAGGAAAGAGTTGAGTCCCGTCAACAGTTGCTTAAAAAATTAAAGCAGGACTGTTTTTTAATATCAGAAGACCTTTAAGAAAACGCTTAGAGAAGAGCATTGTAGTGCGTGGTGGACATTTCGAGCAGTTGTTCTAAATAAGTTATTCGCCAGTAGTATAATGTGCAGGCGCTTGAAATGACAGTTGTATCAGCTAGCTACCCTTTTGGAATTGGATTTTATAAGACATTATTTTCAAATTTATATGTATGTTATTACTCTACTGATAAAGTATGATTGAGTGTGTATGCATTATTTCTTTTTATTATTTATTATTTATCTGAACTTCGTAATTTAAGGATCAAATTGTGTTAATAGGACGAACTGCATTGAAACTTTCGAATGCAAATACCTCGAAAAGCGATCAAGATATCAAAACTTAGCAAGTTTAGTATGTATTTTTCATGTAAAAAAGGTTGCTCTTTCAAATTTTCTATTCGGTTTATGTAATTCTGCAACGGTAAAAGCGGACAAATTCCTATTTATCATGCTGAAAAACGTAGTAATACCAATTTTCACGTTGACTATGAAAACTTGCTGTATAATTGGGAAATTTTGAATTAAAATTATTAACTTCAACAACATGTATGTCTTAAACAAGCAAGTGTTTTAGGTTCTACTACTCTCAGTTTCCAGATTTCTCATTCTTAACCACTCACGCTGTATATGCGCTTCATATCTCGAAAATTTCATTTATTCAATGATGTTTTCAGTCTTATTTTACATATTGTGAATTTACATTTGTAACACGATGGCGAGGAAATATTTGCCTTAAAATGAATTAGCGAAGTTGGAAAACGAACTTTTTCATAATATACACGGTGAAGAAATATCGGAGACTGAAGAATGTAATTGAAGATAATGAAAGTCGCGGCGCTCTGCAAGGGAATATCTTGGTCAAGAAATCTGGACAACACCCGCGAAAGCATTCGAATTATTCCTAAGTAATGATATTTTAGGTCTCATAATTCAAGAAACTAATCGTAGAGTTGTTGCGTTGAAAGGAAATGAATGTCAAAATATAAATCGCGTCGAAATGAATGCATTTCTAGACCAGTTGGTTAGTCTCTCAAAGCGTGTCAGGAATGCATACTGAAATTATAGAGTCATTGGAATCCTGCATTACAACATATTGTGGCGTAACAATGTCAAGAAAGTGAGTGAATTATTTAGATTTATTAGATTTGATAATCTAGAGACGCGATTAGAAAGGTGAAGAAAATGCAAGTTAGTAGCTTTTGAGGATACATCGAATATTTGTTTTGAACAGCAAAAAAACTTACATTATTTAGTGGAAACGTTTGTGTTGATGAACAGCTTGTACCATTCCTTGGTAGATGTCCATTCAAAGTATACATGAACCCCAAACCAGTCAGATATGGAATAAAAGGATTGACGTTGTATAATGTGGAAAACTCATATTTTTGGAATATGCAAGTCTGCACAAGAATGATAAACAATACACCAGAAAAAGAACAGAGCAAAACAGCAGATTTGGTAGAAGGTGTGTCTTCAGAGTATGGAATTACTACTGACTGATGCAAAAAAAAAACATCGCCACATTTTGCCGAAGAATTATTGAAATAAAAAATATAATCTTTAATTTTGTGCCTAGTCAATTCCAAATAATAAAGGATTTGAATTATTGGCTAAATGATGTATTATACCAAGAGTTGTTTAATTATGATTGCGTATTGGTTTGATTGTAACACACTGTTACATTTAAAGAAAAATTCTCATCAAAAGAATAAAAAGAAAAAATCTCTTATCCTAATATCTCGAATAGAGTGGCATACGATTTTTCGTAGTTATAATATGTGTGACAGCGTCAGCTCTGTAGCTTTAGTAGCACTTTTTTGTGGTTTACCAGAGTAGAGCCTTTCTGAAACCCTTACAATATCCTCAGAATTTTTTGAGCTGTATCATAATTACAATTTATCATGTATCATGTTGATATTTTCATGTAGCAAATATTGACGATCTTAAATGCGATAGTGTACTAGATATTAGGATTCCGTGTACCGTGTGTTTACCTACCATTTGACCTTATTTGGCTAGTAAAACAGCACGTTTGTGCACCAGGGAATAGCTAATATAGGGAAATCTTGTGGGAAATCACAGTGGACATGCTGCCGAAACGCAAATGATGATTAAATCGTAAATGTAATTTACGTAACTACCTAAACATATGACTCATATATGTATCTTAACAAAAAAAGAATAACCATAGTGTCCTTTAGAATAGAGTATATTATATAGATATTTCTATCAATATAAATAATATAATTCTTACACCTAAATATACGGTTTCGTAATTAGCACTCAAAACACATTATACTAATTAAGATTTATTTTCATCTTAATTCCTATGACGTTTTTTAAAGACCTGAAGATGGCACTTAGATATCGAAACATGTAGTCTATAAAAAAAGATCTAACAAACAAATGGAAAAGAACTAAATACCGAACTGTATTTATGTATCCTCTAAGAAAAAAAATATTTCGTTGATTAGTATCCCTTATTCAATCAAATTTACTAATAGCAAAAATTTGACTTTTCAAAAGAACATGATAACGGTTAAAGGTGATTTCCCAGTAACTGTAGCCTATTATATTTTTGCAAAATATCAACTTGTTATTACGACAAATCAGTATGAATTTGATTTTTTAAACATAATTTCCTTCTCGGATAGTAAAATAATATAAAAGTTCTATACTTTTTGACAAAACGGAGCAAAACAAAAAAACTAAAACCCAACAAGAGGAGAGCGCAGGAATATTTTGTTGCAATCCAAGAGTCAGAAGATATTACAACTTTTGGACAACACACAACGATATGTATGCTAGAGAGATTCTGCATAAGAACTGCACCCACAAATCAATAAAATTTTTCAGGCGGCATTGAAGCACTAGATGTGTATAAATGCAACTCGAAACTGATCTGAAGCTGTAAACATCAACAAACTTCTCAGTAGCATGATCCTTGTAGCAGATATCATCATCGTGGATATTTTAATCGCAAGATTTTAAGAAATTTGGTGATTTAAATAATTTTAAAGTATTGCATGCACTGTTGAAAAATTTAACACTTTTTTGACTAATTTAATAGTCAGGAGGGGTCCACACTCTTTTCGTGTTATTTTGTCGAGAACTATACGAGTTTAAATTTGACGAGCTAAGATAGTCAAGTATTGTCTATTGCTAAGGGGTTATTTTGTCCAACTGACTGAATTATAAAATACTTCTAGTCACATTTTATTTGATCTAGACTAGACAAATTTACTAGCTGTTTAACTAAATGAATGCGATCTACGGGTGGTTTAACACCGTTTTCTAAACACGACGTCTTTTTAATATGCAACTCTTATTTCTTAGTGCTATAATATTCTCTCTTTAAGACGTTTTCTCTATTATAAATATGAAGAACCACTCACTCAAAAGTTTTGGTTTCAACTAAGCGTGCCAATTTTAAAATGATTTGTTGAGAACCATTATAAAATTAAAGGAATGTTATGAAAATTTGACTCAAATCTGAACTAATTACGTAAATAGATGTTCCCAATACATCTTTAAGATGTTGAAATTTGTTACGCACACTGGAATTAACGTTTAATAACACAAGGTTACACTTGCAGGTCAATCATGTTTGGTGGTTTGTTTGTATATGTCAATACGCAGAAACAAACCCGAAAACAGATACACGTGCAATGCAGGTGTTGCGTATAATGCAATACCGTATTAGATTAGGTGGGGTTTCTATATTTCTATCCGAGGGAAAAAATTTGATTGGTTGATGCTACTGAATGTCTAGAAAAATAGTAAATCCTCATATCTGAACAAAGAATTCACACGAAATTCTAGTAATTTCTGTTTCTATTAAACACACGGTTTTGTCAACTCGTCTGGCAAAGTTTGTAAAAATCAACACTAAAATATTTGACTAGCGCAAAATTAACGCCAACACCGATAATATTTTCAACAGTGTGTGTTTAGAACGAGAATTGAACATATTTTTCGTCACTGCCCTTCCGCTACAGGGATTAGGAATAAAACTTTTGGTAAGGTAGAACCGTTCCCTAGAACACCTGAAAACAATCATCTCATTCAGCAAGATACTAAGCTTAAGGGCCTGAACTTCTTGGTTATACTTTAAGGCAACATCAGCTCTGCAATAGTGGTCGCTGTGGACCGGAATCATATCATAGCGGATGCTATCTCTCACTAACCTAGTCTAATATAATCTAGTTCTCTTAAATGTTGCGGATTGCCAAAAATACGATTGATTCATTGTGTATTTTTCACGGAAATTACATGTTTTATTAGTCGCCAACGATTGATCACAAAATTCAATTTCCGATCGCTGTACGCAATTAGAACAAAAAAAAAAAGTAACGAGTTTTTCTTGTAGGCACCACGGATTTTATTCGCAATCCCCTGTTAATTAAAACATGCGAGGACTCACGGCATGTCGACAATGTAGCCGTTCGATCCGTCGACTGTGTTAAAACCTGTTAAACGCGCACACACGTATTCGCGTGCAGTATTTAAACACTAATTCCGCAAGTATAAAAGTTTTTGCCGCCGCACCGCCACCGTCGCGTTTTATTTTAACGGCACTCGAACACGTATGGACAACAGCTAACAACGGACGCCGGTTGCCCTTTTTCTCTTTTCGAGTTTTAGTCGGAGACTAATACATCAAAACTCGCGATTCGTGCCGGGGTAACAAACCATACTTACTTGGAAAGGGGTCAACATCGCGTTGTCCGCATCGCTGTTGTTACGTGTGCATGTCTGCGAGTGTTTACGTCGCAAGAGCGCGAGTATATTTCACGATCCTCCCACATATTTTAGCCGCACGTACGGTGGTGGCGATAAAAGCTGGGGAAAGGGTGAGATAAATTATACACGAACAAAAGAATTCTTTCCCCGTAGGGGTTAATTAATGTTTAAAAAGGACATTCACGATATTTAGCGGAATACTAATTTTGATGTTAATTATTTATAATACTAAATCCACTGTCTATAGCAAGAGTTTTCTTCTGACGTTAAAATTTGCCTTCATAAAAGTGCAACAATATGTTTGTTTATCAATTTGAAAAACGCTCTGGCAATAAGTAGTACCCACTTCGCATTTAGTTATTACGGTCAAACATTACTTACTTATCTTGGTTATCCTCTGTAAAAGCCAATTATATTTTATCTCATATCTTTTACTATCCTTTTGACTGTGGCCTTTTACACCTTTTTATTTATATATTTTATTAATTTTCTATTTAATAAAATTATTAATAAGTACACATCGAAGAACAAAACGGCATCCTGAGGTAAAGCTGACGTTTCTCTTTTCTGTGATTTACGCTTTTTGGGAAAACGATACGACCGATTTTTAAATTTTAAACTGTATTTGTCTTAAAATAATGTTTGAAATTGCGCCAACGTTTCAATTTTTTTATTTTCTATGTATTTAAATTTTTAAATGTTGTAAGTTTGTTATTAAAAACAATTTCTAAAATCGGCTCAACGGCGCATTTGAAGACAAATGTCTTAATGACAAAACTTTTTTAATTTTTGAATTTGGACTAATAAAACGCCCGAAACAGAAATATTAATTTTTCTTTTTTCCATCAAATGCCGACAGGCCGCCGGCTTCTATCGTAACCTAACGCACAGACCGATGGTTTGTTTTGAGGACGTATCTACGTACAGATGGTCTGCTATGGCATCACGTAAGGCATAAATATAAGGATATTCAATTCTGCTTACAGTACTGTCTTTTTGCGTATTTTACACAACTCAACCTACTTCCTACCTATGTTTTAAATAAGTGGGAAATTCTTAAAATGTGTAAATGTTAATAATAGATAATGTATCTACTTTTTAGTAACGAGTTATAATTATAAATACTAAACCACTTCAATAATTTCCTTGATGCCAATGGTATTACGAAACAGAACATCAATAAAATGCAAATAAAAAATGCATACAGCCATTTTTTCGGCTGGGTAAAATGTATCTATAAATTACAATTTCTTTTATATCTGCTTAGATTACATACCATCATAGTCATTTATATTGACCGCCCTAGAATTATTTTTAGATTTTGGCGCACTGAAATACACAATGACAAAGTAATAAAATGCCTAGGTAAGTAGATATGGAACTTACATTTTGTACAATAAAATATTAAATCTTAGAAGAAGCCTTTTTTCTTTTCGCGCTGATACGAAGATGCTTTCGCCTTTTGACGAGTATCTTTTATCCATTTTTAGATAATGCGGTTTGCTACTTGTAAGAAAGTAAATATTCTTCATACAATAACTGCACTGCTAAGTCAGTTCCAGAGAAAAAAATTTAGAGGTACTTAACTACAGGGTGCGGCGTCTGTGTGTGTGTTGAGTGAGGTTTGTATGTTTGTGACAGTGTGTGGCACCCTGACTCATTTATCACAAGTTACCCTATAGGAAGTTGTATTGTAAAATCATAGATACAGGTATAGAATAACACTCAATGAAACGTATCGAATACTCTAGACAATCTTAACAATTGATTTTGGGCACATGTAATATAGAAGGCAAACAATTCATACCATTCAAAAAGATAAGAAGTATCTTTCTTTTCGATCTGACTATCGCTTGAGGTTTATTCTTGCAATCACGTGTTCTACAAATGCTCTTCACATTTGTGCATACCTCGAGATAATTCAGTTTTCGGAAAACAGCAGTTACTCAATTCACAAAATAAGTCACTGATTTTACTGATTCATAGTACGGATTACATTATCAGTGCTATAATTATGTATTTCTGAATTAATAGTATTCTTTGTAGTCTAGTAAATCAAATAAAATTACTGATAGTATCTTATTAATTTGCATTTTAATTTTGATTTTTCTAAAAGAACCATATGAAATAGTATTACCCTATACATTCAAGTTCATATGACAGACTAACTAATGTTTTGAAAAGATCTGATTACTCGAACCAGTATCATTTCTGTAGCGCACTCAATTCGACGAGTGTGCTATCGTCCTAGTTATGGTTGTCCCGGCGGACGAGATCAAAGAGAAAACGCATTTTCCTCATTCGGACGCTATTTGCTATCAGAAAGAAATGAAAAAAAATGTTTTAGTATTAGTAAGGACCGCTGAACCGTCGCTCTTGACCACTTTTTTATTTTTCCTTTTTGGAAGCCAAATAACACCAAACAAAAAATTTAAAAAAAGAAAATTTAAAAAATAAACGTTGGCGCAATTTTAAATACTGTTTTCAAAACAATCTCTTTATCAAATTTAAAATATTTTGATTGGTATGTCTAAAAACAGCGGAAAAAGATCCGCGCCATCTACTGGAAAAGAATTTCATTAAAAGGCCGTCCAGATTCGCCTTAAGACTTAAGCCTATTGATTTAAAAAAATAAAGTTATAAAGGAAAACTTGTTTCTCGGAGAAGGCTGTGGTTAATAACAGTTGAAGTCGGAAGCAATCGTCTTTTTGCTATCTTTTTTGTAATATCGGGTGCAAGTTTTATGTAACCACAGGATAATTAAGTCGGAAGCAATCGTCTTTTTGCTACCTTTTTTGTGATATCGGGTGTAAGCATTATGTAACCACAGGATAATTAAGTCGGAAGCAATCGTCTTTTTGCTACCTTTTTTGTGATATCAGGTGTAAGCATTATGTGTTACACTAGGATAATTATATCTAGTGAGGCAGCAGTGTAATTTTGTGAAGTTGTTGACAGTAGAGTGTTTTTATGTCAGTCATTTTAGAAAGTATATCAATGTTCAAGTTATTGTATTGAGTTTGTATATTTTGTCACGCGTGTGTTAATTTTGATCGTTTGTTAAAACCAGTGCGGAGCAGAATACAAACAGTCCATTCCTTAAGCAATTCCGCTCCGCGCATGTGTCATATCACTGACCCCAACATCAGGTTTAATAAGATAATTTTTTTTATACATTGTACAGTTACAAGAAATTATTTAAACTGTTTGCAACCCAAGCAAGGAAACTAATATATAAATAAAATTAAATAGTTCAAACTTCTAAAATTTATGAAATTTTATTGGCAATTAAAAGTAGAATTTATCTGCACAGTAGCTGCGAATTAATGAATACAAGTTGTAAAAAAACAACGGGCAGAACAACAATCATAACTAAAGAAAAAATCATTCATTCATCCATCATCTTTTTTTTGTAAAAAGAAGAGAAAAAAAAAAGGTATTTTGTTAACAACTTCAGTGGCTTGACAACTTTCATATTCTTTGCAAAATATGTAAAGCAATTCAGAATGATTTGCTTTTCTTCTGACGAATAAATTTCGCCCTTTCGCCCTTTTACTTGCAAGATTCCATACCTCAATTCTACTAATATCACTTTTGTTTTATATCATAAATTGTAATAGTTGTTTTAATTATATGTGTTTCTTACCCGTGGGTTGCTCCGAGAATTCGTGGTAGTAGCGAATTAGTAAAAATTGGTAAAATAATTCTTAAGTTGTGAAGAAATGATTTAATTCCACGTTTCGTTATGGTGCACCATAGCTTTTTCAAAATTACTAATTACAAAACTGAAATGAAGTTCGTTTTAATTATTAAAAAAAAAAAACAATGAAAAATTAATATTAATGTTTTGGGTATAAAATTTCTCTTTAAATTCATGTGTCATCTATTTATTTACTTAAAATGAATAAGTGATATAAGAAAAATACTGGGACAAATTTAAGCAACCCAGAAAAATAATCGAAATTTACAAAGTGACAGGAATTGTAAACTATACTAATAGTATAGCTACAAAATAATCTGTCAAGAAAATATGGGCACATAGAAACAGATATAAAATAAAAAAAAAGGATGAATATAATCCATAACAGCAATAGTTCTCTTAAAAACTCAATTGCACTATTTTTATTGACTCTTAGTTAATTAGTGTATGGTATCTCAGAGGATTAGTGTGTGTAATTGAAAAATTCCAATCCTATTTTATTGCGACATGTTGCATGTCGCATGTCAATTTAAACTGTTATTATTTTCAATTTCTAAAGTGAATTGTAAATTGTTATGTATGTTATTTAAATATGATAGGAAACTGGCAACATCATCAATGTTACCACTCAATAAACAAAACATATCATCAACGTATCTTAACCATAGTTTTATGTTTTGTGAAAATGGATTTTTGATGTGCATTATATGATTTTGTTCAATATTGTCTAAATAAATGTTTGATATCAAACCAGATATGGGACTACCCATCGGTAAACCATGTAATATTTTGTAATAATTATTATTAAATGCGCATATTTTGATTTAAAATTAAGATTAAAATAAGGGATATGTTATGTATGTCGTTATTATTTAAATTTGTGGTAATTATGTCATTTTTGATGATCTTTATTGTGTAGTCTAACGAATAGTCTATTCGGACATTAGTGTATAATTTTTTTAAATCAAATGATATCATTATGCAATTAGTGTGGTGATTTCTTAATTCATTTATTAACTCTAATGTGTTTTGTATGCTATATTTTGATTTATAATTTAGGGAAATTGTAAAATTTAAAATGATTTTACTCAAATTATATGTTGGTACATTTATGAAGTTAATTAATGGTTTGATTGAATTGTTATCTTTGTGTAACTTAGGTAATGCTTTTACTTGTGGTAATTTTGGTTAATTAGTTAATAAATAATTACACAAATCGGAAAATGTAACCGTTTTGGAGAAGCCAACGGGTGAGGAGCATTATTACTTTGAGAAACGCATCTCTGAATACTATCCTGTGTCAAAAACAGCTTCATTGTATAATTTATTAACACGAAGCAAGTTAGTTCGCGTGCTGTAGCCTACAGCGCTTCTAGTGTAGAAGCATATATGCATGTATGTCTAATGCAGTTTTGTGATATTCGATCGTAATTATAATTGAAACTAATTAGCAGTTGGATGCCCCGTTGCCACTCTTCATAATTTTGAATTATATTCTGTCACACAAGATGAACGTCACATTGTGTTGTATACTGAAACATTTTTCAACAACACATACATTTATTTCCAAAATGGTTGGGTAAAGAACCTATCTCTAAAACCCCAAACTCAAGTTAATTAAATCCCTAACCAAATATAATAATAATGCCATCGTTCTAATATGTAATTTCACTATAATACAAAACGAATATATCGAAAAAGTTCAATATATTTTTATGATATTTGTAGGAAAATTATTACCATACTTATTTCGTCCGTAAGGTGCAATTTTAAGACTAGCTCTTCTTTCCTTTTAACTATTAAACTTGCGCGCTGATACACTGCTATTCTGTTTCATACGCGCCAATAACGATAAAACTTTGAAGTTACTTTGAAGGGAGTTCAAGCTAGGTTGTAGGTACTTACAGTTCGTCTAGCGGAATAACACTTGTTAAAAATTGTTATATGAGCCACGTTATTCTATAAAGACGTTGTCTGTCGGCGTGCAGATATCAGTTTTCCCCATTACGGCTTATCTAAAGTATGGCATTTAATGAAAATAGTTGTACTTGAAAGTAAATAGCGCTATTGTTTCTTATTACCGGAAGCCGATAAGCTGAAAGTGTTGAAGAATATGTGTTTAAACAAATATGGAAATCTAATGCACATACATATTCTACTATATGCGCAAACGTCTGTGCCCGTACTGATCAAATCACTGGTTTTCTTGTTGAATAAAAAAAGATGTTTCGAAATATTCGTTAATTCCATACAAAAGTAATACGAAGAAATAACAATTCGTTTATGATCTATGAATTGTTTAGATGTGACATAGTTTTTCTCGGGTTCTATAACAAGTTGGCTAAAAACTTTGCACTTTGATGATATATTCGTGTGAAATCTGGATAGGGCTTCGTACACACCCAATTCTAGAGAATTTAAAGAAACAAACACACCTCTAGGCAATATTGTCCGCATTATGTTGTTGAATGACTCATTATTCTATTGCATTCAGGAGCGGATTGTACTCAATATTGGTACCCTACATCATTCTAATATCCATCTTAAGATCATAGCAATATCGGTAGCGAACATACAACAGCCAATGCCACAGTGGTTTGGAACCGAAAACATCCAATCGAAATTCATAACTTTTAAAGTAACTAAGAAATATCTCCCAAAACGTATACATTAAAAAAAAAATATTTAAATGTTTGTGTTGAGGAATAATAATACAAAGAGGCAAGAGTTTGTTTGTATTCTATTAATATCTTCATATGCACTTATTTGTAGTATTGCTTCCAAATGTTGTTTGTTTATTTTTTGTTAATTAAATCACCATCGTGTATAAATATTAAACTGTCACCGTTCCTTATGGAGCGCAATAAATTTAATAATTCCCATTTTGGAAAATGAAGAGAAAAACTAAATATTAAATAACTAATAGGTTTTAAAGTTAATTGCTTATAAAGCTATTGTCATCAATAACAAAACGATTGTAGGAAGAAAAAATAATAATAAACTTAGATGAAGTTTTACCGACCAATAACCCAAGAAAACTACAAGACGTAAACAAATCAACGAAACAAATAAAGAGGCAACGTAAAAAAAAGTAAAACTGATGTAAAGAAGTCATTGTAGCATCAAATACAAAGTATTTACAAAGACATAGAAGTTATTTACAAACACTTACAATATTTTATTCGTCGTCAGAGTCTTGCTCATCTTTTAGCATCCTGTGAAGAATTTTGAGTTTTATCAATTCTAGCATATTGCCGTTATTTTTTTTTACGTTGCTTTTGAGTCTTTTGACTAATAATAAATGAGCTCAAATATATAGATCTGAACTAAAAATTATTATGTTAAATAGATATTCATTGGCTTTGTGGTTGGACTACACTTTTTCGAATGACTGGCGATATGTTCTGATACTTTTTGTGTCTTGGGCTTCCTGGAAGTTCGCTAATGGGAAGTTAAGCTCCTTGAACAATGATATGCCCGTGTATTAATAGTTTGTGCAGAGATTGTGGCATATAATACCAATTGCACAAGGATATATACTGCTGGATTATTTTCAGGCAGTACTGCTCAAACTTTTCAATATTTATTTCGTAACCACTGTTGGTCTGCAAGATTACTCCAAAGCGGTGAATCTTCGCGTACTCCTGTTATCTCTATTGACAAAGCTGGCTTTGGAAAAAAAAATGTCTTACCGTATTGCCGTCATTTGTGTTTCCAATGCCAGATTTTGGAATGTGTTCAAGAAGTCCCATCTTTTCCCAGAATGCGGTTGGCAAAAAATATTTTCGTTCTTCAAACGCTTCTTTGTTATGTTTGGATACTTTCCATCTTTTAAAATCAAACCGGTGCCCTACATGTAACAAGCAATCGAAACATCGAATATATAAATGCAACACTAAATTGTTCACTTGTAAAATTTTGGCGTTACAAACACAAGTCATATTGGATGTATTTGTCAAGGCGTTGCAGATTTTACCATCAATAAGAGAGCTTATAAAAACAAGCGGATTTTATTTGTAAAAGAGAGCCAGGCGATACTGAGGGCATTAGTGAATCCCAAAATACAATCAAGACTGGTTTGGGAATGTATTCTGGAACTGAATAGCGGGACGGACTGCAATAAAGTCATTTTGTTATGGATGCCAGGACATTCGGCAATCGAAAGAAATGAAAGGGCCGATGAGTTAGCAAGGAAGAGATCATCTTTTATATCCCAGAACCTGTTCTAGGAGTGTCCAAAAACATAGTACGAGAGCAGGTAAGAAGGTGGGTAAAAGAAAAACACAAAGAACACTGGGATAAAACCATTATTATGGAACCATCAAAGAAGAAGACAGAAGTATTACTGCAGTTTAGTAGGAATCATCTTCGTACCGTAACAGGTCGCCTCATGGGGCGCTGCGCACTGAAAGGACATCTACAGAAAATTGGGATGAATACCGGATATACCAACTGCAGATTGTGTAATGGGATGACAGAGAATGTGTACCACATTCTGTCCGTTCTGCAAGACTCTGGACGCAAAAAGAAAGGCAATATTCGGCAAGTCAAAAATCAACTCAGCGGGTTACTTCTTGGTAATAGGATACTGGAATGGCTGATATAATTTAATTAGTAAAAGAAACGGGAGACCAAATACAAAAAGCCAAGAGGCTCCAGTGTTTCTGGAGACTTCAGGTCAGATGGCTCCCACAACAACATTGAATAATTATTTGGGTTTCTTCCTCATTTCTCCGATTTTAAAACACACACACACACACAAGATCAGGTAAGCATCGATATTAAGTATTCCGCCAACTATGAGAACCTTTATTGGGTCAACGTTCTAAAATGTTCAAGTTTTCACGTAACGCTAACGTCACTGGCAACGTTTCTCCAACACAATCATGCCCGTTAGCCAACGGTACTCCGACTGCTTGTGCTACTAGAAATTATAGATGTTTTTATTGTAGAACAAACTATAAATAAACTGGATACCAAAATTGTTATTAACCAAGATCGGACGCAGTATTTTCACATTCATTCAGAAAAGATTGCTTTACATTGAGCGGTGGCTTCTCTCTTGAAGCAATGTACGTAATCATAGAAACGAACAAAGCCTATTATTCGTGAGCCAGCACTGTTCAATCACACAATTTTTCCATCAAATTACCATCGAAGACTTGTAAATGTAAAAGCATTGTAATATCCGTAACAATACGCTGCGAATAGAATGGGAAGTGTATAAAATAGCGGACGTATGGAGGGAAATGTAAAATAAAGTAGAGGAAGGGTGTTATTTTCACTTCTCCGAAACGGGCGTAATGGCGTGATGGGATACAGGGGATCGTAAGCGCGGATTTTGATCGTCATTAGTAAATTGATATCGGGGGGATTGCTTAATCATCTCCACATAGTAGCGCCGACCGAGTTCGACCCGTTGTAAAACGGTTCGGAAAATTGGCAGGTGTCACGGAATTGTGGAAGTATGTAAATCAATTTCTGTTAGCGACTCTACCCTAACCATTGTGTTGGAGTAGACACGAACGTTGGAAATGCGCTCGATATGTTTGATAAGCGGAGGAGATGGGATGTTTCGCATATTTATGAGCGGAAAATTCATATTGCCGTTTTAAAATAATTATTATTTCAGTATTTGCACTGTATGCATTGTTTTGTTC
Organism: Protaetia brevitarsis; assembly: GCA_004143645.1. Classification (NCBI taxonomy): domain Eukaryota; kingdom Metazoa; phylum Arthropoda; class Insecta; order Coleoptera; family Scarabaeidae; genus Protaetia; species Protaetia brevitarsis. The sequence goes on from RXPK01000138.1 coordinate 1,602,645, forward strand.
TTCTGTTAGTTTATATTTAAAGCCCAATTTGATACGCTTTATTTTGTATTTTTTTTTGTACACTTTTGTGTTTTTTAGTAAAAATTAGTGCTGTAAAAATATATAACGAAAAGCCAGAAACCATAAATATGAGGATGAATATAAGTAAAATTATGACAGACAATGTTTATAGGCAACCATAACAAAAGATACATAATACAGCTTGAAGACGCTAAACCAGAACTTTACTTAGAAATTCAAATATTTGGGCACACAAGTAACAGAAAGCAACACAGCGATTATCACTCAAGTGCATAAAAAAGGCAGCTACAGAGACTGTATCAATTTTAGAGGAATCTCATTACTTTGAATTACCTACAAACTGTATGAACGCATAATAGAACAGGGGCTAAAACAAAAAATAGAACAAACACGTAGCGATGTACAAGCAGCTTTTCGAGCAGATAGATCAACACAGGATTGGTTATTTACAGTGAGATAAATCGTAAGGAAGATAAAACGTCGATAAATAGCAAAATGTTTGTGGCAGCAATAAATTTTGAAAAAGTATTGACACCATAAGAAAAGAGGAGATCTGGAAAAAACATCTTAGAAATATCTGGAAAATAATCTTAAAAGCGAGAGGAATAAACGTTAAACTCATTGAGAAAAGTCTATACAGGAAAACGGAGAATATAGATAAGGGTAGGAGGAAGAACAACTGAAAGTTCTATGACGTCCAGAAGGGTCAGACAGGGAGTTCTTAGTTCACTGCTTTTTATCATCGTGATGGATGCAATATCCAAAAGACTAAACACCAGGATGAAAGGAACCCATATAGGTTACAGAAAGCTTAGACCGGTATTTATAAATGAGATGATCCACACCGATGACTTACTAATAGTTGCTAATCGTAAAGAAGAACTACAAAACAATATACAAAAATGGAGCAAAGAGATAGGAAAATACGGACTAGATATAAATATAGAAAAGACCAAAGTAATGGAAATAGCTAATCGGACAGAAGACAACTCCAAATACAGGGAAACAAATAAGAAGCGTGAAAAAATTAAAATACCTAGGAACAATTATTAACTCGGACGGAAGATTAGAAGAGGAAAAAGCAAATGGAATAAATAAAGTGAGTGCATTGTGCAAGATTCCATATAGACCATTTTCTAATGAAGAGGAAATATGTCAAAAAACAAAAATAAGAATTTACGAGTTCGTGCATATTCTCATATATGGAAGTGAATCATAGGTTTCTAACTAGGGATGGTACGACCTAGTCCTTATGCGGAGCGGGTCCTTCGCCCGAGCTGTCGTGTCGTGACTAAGGGTTTGTACAGGGTTCTACAACGACACTGTTGTTTTCGGCTACCGAAAGCCCAACTGTTAAACCAGGTTCCGAAAGGTATGAGGGATCTTGGCTTAACTGCACGGACCGAGAGGAGACAACCTCAACAAAACCTGGCACCTGGCGCACCCCATTGTATTTAGCCTTACTTCTGCGTGCAGGCCTCTGTGGAGGTGAACCTTTTCTTCCCTAGCTACTCGTGGGATCAACCATGGAGGGAACGACGGGACGACACCGCTAATAAACAGGAATTGGAGCAGGACCTCCATAAGAAGTGAGAGTACCTCACAAGGAAGGAACAAAGGGAGGAGCAAAACAACTGGAGCAGATTGCAGAACAGGATGGCATCCACCCCCTCTCAAATTGCGTAGCACTGTGCAACTCAAGGGCGATGCACCTGGGAGCATGTGAAATCGAAGAGGGAGACTTACCTAACCTGGGGCCTTCTGGTATCCTATACTTTCTAAAAGGAATAGGATTGGAGGGCCAGCTGTAAAACAGCAAGAACAGGGGACACAATAGATCTTTTAGGTCGCAGTGTAATATCACCCTTGCAATTTATACATACATACATATGCGGAGCGGGTGCACCAGCTCCAACTGCGGCTCTGAACCTGGTGCAAGAAATCAGGTTCACAGGTCTACAGGTCCTCTTCTAAACTCTACTCTTTCTTTATTGCACTGGTACTATAAATGCAGAAGTAGAAAGACTGATATATTTAAATATTTCTAATTTATAGCAATTTAATAGCAAGATACTATTTAGTTGTTATTTGCAGTTTATATAATATTTTTTTGTTTAAACAACACAAAAAACTTGCCGGAAGTTTCTTTACATTTTATTGTAATAAGTTTATAGATGTGAAAATAAAGTATTTTCTCACAACTGCATTAGTTTCATTGCATTGGATACGCAACAAACTTTAATTTAACTAACAATTATACTATCAGATTTTAATGATATCCTTATATTTCGTCCCGTATTAATAGCTCCGCCTCCGGTACTCTGGCTCCATCTAGTTCAATTGAGTGCGAGGTTGCATTCAGTTCCCTGCACTCGCACCCATCGGATTAGCAAACCTGCTCTCTTACAAAAAGCGAACTTGAAAGAACAGGTCCGATCCGGAGCAGCCATCCCTAATTCTAACTAACAGGTTAAAACAAAAAATAACAGTTTCTGAAATGAAAATTCTACGGGAAAATTGAAGGAGTATAATATAAATATATACTAAGCTAGATAAAATTAAAAGTGAAATAATAAAAAGTGAACTAAAAGTAAGAGAAAAAATTGAACAGAAACTGAGGTGGTTCGGGCACGTTGTTCGAATGTACGCAAACAGAACAGTGAAGTAGTATGGGAAACAGAAAATGGTAAAAAGAGAAAATAAGAGAAAGGCCAAGAAGAAGATGGACTGATGAAGTGGCAAAAATGCTAAAAATGGAAAGAACTAAGCTGGACGTAAGCGAAAAGTGAAGCTAAGGACCGAAAGAAAAAGAGAAAAATTATCTCTACATCGATGGTGGAAGAGGTTGTGGATAAGTAAGAAAGTAAGCAAGTAACAGGACTGACGTGGGGAGCAAATAAGCGAAAGAGTACCAACTGGAGGAAGACTTTTTTTTAACAGTATAAAGAATAAATTTTTAGACAAAAACGAAATGGTGGCCATCCAGATACTTTCCTATGGTTCAGATGCATGAATAATGTCAAGAAACCAAAAAAGCAGGCCGCAAAGCATTGAAATGAGATTCCTACGAAAAAATGCAAGCCAAATAGGAAAGCATAAAATAAGAAATACAACACACCCAGGAAACTTAAATACAAAACTTTTTTTCTAAATGTTGTAGAAGAGTGGGAGTTGAGATGCTCTGATAGAACAGTTAGGAAGATCTACGAGGCGAGAACAACAAAAAATAGGAAAAAGAGGAAGACCCAGGAAAGTCTGGAATGAGGAGGTGAAAGCGACAGCAGATAGAAGAGGAGTGCGGTGGTGCGAAGTGAGAGGGAGTGTGGTGGGAGTTATGTAGCCGTAATGATGAATCAACTCCCATCGCCTTTAACTCAAAAGGGTATTATAAGGTACCTGAATTAAGTAAAGTAAGTAAAAACTATCTAACTGTGCAGTTTGATATATTTGGGGCAGTTATTTCCATATTTTCAACGATCGAATGAATTGCGAAAAGTTGTATACCCAAACATGCATCCGTATCCCTACCTTAAAAATGATTTTACATGTGTTTTTTCTTGACACCTGCTTTCCCTGCGAAATACTAAGAACTAAAGATGAATTTAAAAGTGAGGACACTCTATCAATACCGAATGCTGGAGAACAGCATTTTCTGGTTCAATTAATTATTAAGCTCCTTCCTCATGCATATATTTCCTTAAACGTCGTAAAGTTACAGTTTTTATTAGATCAAGTTTTTACATTGTTGCTATTTTAGGTACAGGTGTTGTAACTTTTTGATATATAATAAGTTAACCACACATTGGGATATCTTCTGCATTTAGACATGTTTTGAAAAGCTCGATTGTTATTTTTAGCCATTTATCCGATCGGTATTTAAGGAACTTTGATGGAATACCATCGTATGTTAAGAATTGCTAATTCACATTTTGCGGACATTTTTCGTTAACTGTTTTTTTGAAGTTCTACTTGTTTATATTAATAATATTATTTTACGTGTTGTAACCAATTTTGTTTATATTTACCCTGTAATTGTTTATCGTTGGGTAATAAAGATTATTTATTATTATTATTATTATTATTATTATTATTATTATTATTATTATTATTATTATTATTATTATTATATTAACCTAATTTCTTGTATTTCTTGCTGAAATTCTTCTCGAAAAAAAACCAAATATTATCCCAAATAAATTGAACTTGTGTAGCACCGAGTAGTCCAATATCTTGTGTGTGTCTGTTACTATGCTAGAATCCTTACTATATCTTTACATAAGAAAATGAGATGCTTGAACTTGCAAACGCATTTACGCGACTACAGAAAGTAATATTATTATTTGAACATATTTGTTTCTGTTTTTTCAATTAAAATGAAAAAGCAACTAGCTAGTTTTTTTAAGTACTACTCGAATGATTCGACTGGCGTGTACTGAATATAAAGCAAGGGTAAATGCACTATCGTTATGGCCTGCACAACTTTGTCTATGCATTTAGCACAGTGACAGTAACAGTCGCGTAAATCAAAGTGTAGTGCATCCGTTTTGTAACACATTATTAGTATTCGAACTGCGTCGTTGTATGTTATACTTCTATTAAATTTGTCGCTGGTATTATACCTAGTACCGTTATTTAGTTAATGATGCCAAGCACAATGTTAGGTATCGATACAAGGGTGTTATCGCAAATGCACTGGCGGTATTACAAAAGCTAGTTGCAAAAATACTTTTATTTGTAGGTAATATTAAGTATTCTGTCCAAACCGAGTGTTACGTTGGGTTTCCACCTACCTGACGTGGAAAACGTCGCTAACGCGTAATTAAATGCATTGGTGTTCACTACACCATGCGCTGTTGGGCGCCTCACAGCATTTGAATGGACCGCGTTCAGATCCTACCATCCCAGCTCCGCACAGCAGTGGAAAACTGGCTTCAAAGACGTCAATTGTTATTACTATTCAAACGCTGATATGAGTATACTAACCTCTCTTACGTTTAAGGGGCAAAAATAACACGGTTCATTACTAGTATTATGTTTTTTAATGGAAGGATTGATTAATATTAGTAGGTACCTACGTTTAAAGGTTTAGTTCATTAAAAAAAGGGAAAAGCTTCTCCTGTACATGAGAAAGGAAATACAGATAAGTGTGTGATATTTTAAAATAAACAATTATTAATGCCAAGTAGTATGGGCGCAGAAAGGAACATTCGATAACCATAGGAATATCTTGATAAAACAAATGTCTGTGTCAATCATAAAATTGAATCGGCAGGAATAGCTGTGAGCAGCTAGGATCTCCTGAAGTCGTACTTGGAAGGGAGGTTCCAATGGGTAAGAGTACAAAATAGTGACAATCAGGTGCTTTCTTCCCCCTGAGAAGTGATCCAGAGAGGTGTGCCTCAGGGGTCTGTGCTAGGGCCCCTGTTGTTTTTGATTTATATGAACCGACTGCCTGTCATCCAGCCATGGGTTGGACTGCCAAATGCTTATACGAAATTAAAATAAATAATTATTGCAAAATTCAGGAATCACCTTACATTTAAAATAAAGTAAAGGTAAGTGTGTCTAGATCATCAGAAAAATGCATTTAAAAATTTTCAACACTTATTGCCATGTAAAATTTACAATATAAAAAAAAAATTACTGTACAATAAGTAGGCAACTATGTACTTCTACACATAACATTGTGACGAAACCGAATCCCAGCAATTTTCCATGTCTTTCTGTTGACATATCAATGCAATTGGAATCCCAATGCATATAAAAACATTATTACGCTAAGTTAAAATAAAATAAGTACAGTGTAAAAAAAATTAAATTGTTCATTTGAATTGAACTTGGGTCCAATTTTGATCTGTAAATATCTGTTATAAAAAATATACTATTCAAATTCTAGTATTCAATTTCGATGTGTAGATATATCACTGCTGATCATCTATACTTCCTGAAGGGAAATGTCTTGAAAGACTTGCCAAATGCTTCCTACATCACCTGGACATCGTCTGGCTGTCTGCTGCTACATTTTATATCCTTTTCTTGTCATTTCAAATATATATTTTTTAAATATATATAAGTAAAACTAGTAACTTTTTACACTTAAATAATATCAAATGCTCACTCCATTACAATATAATAGAATTTCTTGTCATAATTATCGTAGTTAATTCTAAAATTTATGTATTTACAATATTCTATCAAATTATTATAGGTAATTTAACAATACCGCAACGTATAGAAATTTTACTTTATCTTGGTTGTGGAACCCTCAGAAGATCTCAGCAAGAAAAGAAGTGTGCAATATTATGCAATCGACAGTTAGCAAAATCAAAAACAAATTTGGGCAAACGGGAGGATGGCAGAAACACATACTGTACAACCAGTTAACGTCTGAGCAAAAATATTTCGTAATAGAGCCCTGGATCCTTTCTTTCTTTGAGGAGAAAGATATTCTGACTATCCAGAGGAAAATAATCCTAATATCAAAAATGGTACCCGTTGGTATCAGCACAATGGCGCACCGCTACATTATACGTTTCCTATCGGTAACGTTCTATATACTATTTTTCCAGAAAGATGGATAGGCAGACGAGAGTTGATAGAATCGCCAGTAACCTATTTCCAATAAGGTTCACATTGGACGAACAAAGCGTACCATCAGAAGTAAGTTCAAGGAACAAATAGCAAATAATTGATATGGGAGACTAGAATCATCCAGCGTTGCGCAACAATAAACGATACCGGACATAAGAGTGATATAGAAATTTTTGAATTAGTGAAGAATATCACACAAAAATCACTTAAAGAACTAGACACACACGGAACCATATATATGAAAAAAAAACATTCAAATAACTTATTGAATCGGGAAGTTGCACCTTTCTGACATTCAATGTTGATGGATTTATAGGAGTAAAATTCGTCGCCAATTCTTGGTATTTCGAAGGATCAAGTAGACGTAGAAAAGTACTTGTAACTATGTTCCTTTTTAGAGAGATATAAGGGTGCAAGTTCAGATAATAGATTTTTTGCTATTTTACTTAAGTCATTCAATTGATACTCAAGTCTTCAATTGATAATGGGAGCCCACTTGTTCCCAAAACAATTGTCTTGAATTGATAAACTTTTGTGTAGCGCGGAGTGATCGGATATTTTATGTGTTTATTACTACGCTACAGTCCTAGTGATATCTTTGTATCGTAGAACTAGGAATTCTATATGTTGATATAAACTTTTATATAAATACTCCTGGTATACCGGTCACGACTTGCGCCTGAACCACGCTATTTGTGAAGTACATCAAATAGAGATTGTTATCTTGCTTGCAAAACTAATAAAGTTACTCGGCGATGATATTTTATAGGGGCGTTTTCGGAACAACCAAGAAAAACAAGATGTTTTGACTCATTTCCCTGTCTTTAAAAATAAGAAAGTTATTACCAGAGATAAATATTTTGACGCGGTAAATTGAGCAGGCAACCAGGACTACAGCTACATAACAAAATGCCGCTACGCTAATTTGGTCTCCAGGATAAAATATGTTCTCATTAACAATAGTTATTACATATTAACTTAAGAGTGAGGCACGGAGTATGTGAAATAATAAATAAAAAAAAAATAAAGTTTGCAAAGGTACAAATCTAGGCAGAGAAAGTGTGAACTATTCAACTATTTAATTTGGCGATGTTATCCTGGCAATGTATCTATTCCTAATCTACGGAACATCTTTTAATCTGTATTATCTCTGTCGCACGTGACATAATGGTAAACGTAAACCAGTAATTCCATATCCTCGTTGAAGAACAGAATGCGCTACAAACGAACGGACAGGAAATTACTTTTATAACGGGTACACAGGAAACTAAAACTACATATTTGGGATTACCTCACACGAGGTAATGGGAGTTTTTAAAGCGTGTCTGTTGTTGCACTGTTGTGATAGCGGGCGCCACCTTGTTCAGTGCGGCGCGCGACCTAATGACGGCAAACTTTCGAAAAAACACCAACATCCGCGGATGTTGCGAACTGAAATGACATCGTTTAGATGCAAACTATACTGTGTAATGTTTTCCGTCTGTTTTGGTGAAAATTTTAAATTTCCATTAGAATTGTTGAGTTTTTCACCGGCACGCAGGTGTAAGTATGTAGATGCTACCTAATGGAAAAATATAAAATGTAACGATGATGATTGCTGCAAATTTGTTCAAATGATCCAATCGATTAAAATCTTAAAAAAATGATATTTGTGTAGTCAGAATGTAATATATGTATATAATATTTCAATTTAGAAGTGTCGGAACGCATAATATCTCTCTTACACAGAGAAAAATCCGCATAGTAATAACGTAGCTGCAGTTTCGTTACAAGGAAAGCAATAAAGTTGTTAGTAAATATTCTGGCACAGTCTTCTAGAAAATATTATGAAATATTTTACAAGTAGTAAATATAATAAATTGCATATGATGAAGTGGGAAAAAGTTATAAACGAAAATTTTTATACTGGTAAACTTTATAGCACTCGAACACTAGTTCACGAATCGAATTAATAATTAATTAACTATAATTACAATATCCTGATTTTCTCTAATATTCAGAAGGACATCGGTCTGCCAAGATCTTGGACATGCTTCAAAATTTACGAATTGCTGTTTCTGAAGCCAAAAAGCTAATGTTAGACGTGCATCGGCCTGTCGACATGGCAGTAATAATTATATCCTCCAACTACCACCACCTTCGACATTCCTCAAGATTTACGTATTGTCGTTAACGAAATCGACAGACTATTGAGGGTTAGTTTTATAAAATCTTGTTTATATTACAGATATTCCAAAATTAAGAAAATAATTGGTATAAAAAGCGATCATATTATTTTGTTACTTCTAGTTTATTAATTTAACAAACCCATTAATTTCACTTAAACAATAAGTACTCTTCAATTAACAAAGTAAATATTACTAAGAAATAAGGATTACGCTAACAACAATTGTAAATTACTTTTTTTCAAACCTAGCCCACACTTTTGTAAACAGGTTTTTTTGCTCTAAGCATTATTGTTATGGCGAAGTTTCTTACCCATATAGTTACCTTCAATATGTGTGTTACAGCCATTGTTGTAAAGATGGCGCTTCTCATATTTCACTCAAACACGATTATAAAATGGTGATTTGGTGCACTTATCAAAAAACACATCGTATACTGGCGAAGAAGAATTTGCAAACGTCACATACAGAACAAAATAAATTAATGAGATGAAAACTTATCAAATTAAGGACCCTTTATTCCTTGATCAAACAGTCCAGCTTCACTGTACGCGAAATCCTACTGAAAATTCACTATTGCATTTGCGGCCAGCAACATGGGGTTTTTGCTCCTTTTATGGTAGATTATGTCAACAAATTGTGCAATAAAACTACGCATTATGTTGTAAGAAAACACACTATACTATAAATAATTATTCACAACAAGGTATATTAAGTATGGCAACAGTGTTATTAAGTTGTATCCAAAATCTTAATGTCAGTTCACTACCCAGATTTGTAGTAGTAGCAAAAATACTGTAAGTATTTTGTAGCGATTAGTTGCAACTATTAGCATTGGCCTAAACGTACTATTTGCAACAAGCTACCTGCACTTAATGCTACTGTAATATATAGGTTATATTAACATAAATTATATAACAAAAGTGTGTATTAATTTGTTGCAACAAAAATGCGATAACTTGCATCAACAATTTTGTGGGAAATCTTAATACAAGTTGTGCTTATCCCAATATGTTCAACAACTTGATGTGCTAAACTTGATAATTGTTTGAAAATTTACATTTTTTTTCTGTGTATCTATTAAGACGTATATACTTGTAAAGTTTTCAAGGCAGTTAAAATGCTAAAACAGTGTTAAAAAGGAAAAAAACAAAGGAATAATATTGTAGTTTCCTTCCGAATAGCTAAATTGCACGCCATCAAGTAACTTTCCTTAATAGATTTTGCAAAAATAATAGAATAAGACATCCTTCCTTATATTTCTAAGCATTTAATCCTAAACGTCTTCATATTGCTAAGCACAGGCCTTGTATTATCATTACATCGTCACCATCATCTTTAATCTTCAACCCGTTCTTCTACGCCATTCGGTTTTTAGGCGCTCTTAAGAGCAAACATTCCCTTTTCCGTTTAAAAGGAGGTCTGCCTTAATAGGCATCAATTTGAGTTTAAAATTCAGACGTTACGTTCGCCCTCTGTATTTATGAGGGGGAGGAGGGTTGCTTATTTCGTCGGAAATCGCATCGCGCACTCGAGAGACCTATCAATCCACGCCCTACTTCTTGATTGCACCTTTTGTTCCGTCCTTATATTAAATTAAGTTAAATAATAGACTCGCCCAGCGTAATTCTGCGACTCGAGCGTATATTTTATATAGGATGTTTCAGACCAATTGTCCACTATCTTTATCTCGCGACTTATTTCAGCTAGACCAATGCGATAAAAAATTTAACAACAAAGCTCCGCTTGAGGAATCATCTAAAAATGTTTTTATCTTCCAAAAACATTTCGTTATACCGTCCAAGTTTCTTATCTGAAATAAAATGATACGTTTTCTCTATGTCTCAATTCATCAGTTCTTGAGGTATTTGCAAGTTTGTCAAAATTTCGACATTTCTACCGTATTCCATAATATTCTGTATTTCGTAACTCATTGGATAAAATGATGCCAAATTGCTATGGTATGAGAAACAAGGTCGTATACAACCATACAAGCTGTTCAAAATTATCGGCGCACTGTTGCTAACTTTGTTAATATTGCAGCTACGATGTTGATTAAGTTATTGATGATGAAGGTTTTTTTTACGGTAATTACAATCCAAAAAAAAAAACCATTTAAAATGGCGTGTACGAGATACAATGGATAACTTTTGTTCTTTTTTAGGATCACCCTATATATTGATAGAAAACCAGTTTTTGCACACAATATTGTTATAATAGTATGACCCCAAAATGAAAAACAAAAGAGCTGCGACTCATATAATGATGGACTCGATATAACAGTCAGAGCTTTGTTGTTTGGCAAAGCAAGAATCGAAGCAAATTTTGGTTATTTAGTTTTACGACATAACGAAATTATTTTGGCGGTTTTGCGAAGTTTGTTGTGTACATATCATAATTTGACTCTGTGTGAGTAGTATATATAGGGAAAAAAAACAAGAAAAAGATCTTGATTCTCACAAAATTCTTTAATATATCACACAACCGGTTTCGCTCTAACCGAGCATCTTCAGGTTAGCTACAAAAGTATCAATTAATGAGTATAAATTAAATTATACAATATGTTGTTGTATCGTTGTTGAAAAAGACTGTTGATTTTAATTGCTGGTTATTTTGTTTTATTCTACATTCGTTTATTACCGTGTTCCTTATTATAGTTTTTCTTTTGTTCATTATTTATTTATTTATTAATCAAGTTACTGATTTTTATTATATGTATTGGTTTTCAGACACATAGAGAAATGTGACATGCTTGAGGTATATTTTCTATTTTAAAAAAAAATAGCAACAGAGCCTTGAAATGTTACAGAGAAATGCTTCCAAACAAGATACTGTCACATAGACAGCAATTATTTCGCAAATGCCGAGAAAAGAAAATATTTTTTAAAAAAGCCAAATCAGAAAAAGAAATATTATCAGTGCAGAAACGAACGTTTTGGTTCACTGCAATGTCAAACCTTCTAAGGGCCGATTTCTTCAGCCAAGGATAAAAGTCCCGTATTTGTATCTGTTGGATAGCGTTATCTATAAGATATGAAAAAAATAGATTTCTTCAAATAACTGCAAGCAATTCTATCCGTGGGATAGAAACCGACAAGATGACATTTGACAACGCTGTAAAACTACGAGCTGTTAATCTCAGCTAGGAAAATAACAGGGTTACCGCACCAGTGTGTACGAATGATTTGGCAGACCATAACTGCAAAACGAAATATATAGTTAAGGTACGGTTGGCATAAATCAGTTTAGGATAAGTTATATTTTTTATGATTGACTGGATTTGTAATGGACATAAGTAGCCTATATGTTTTTATTTTTACAATATATAGAATTTATATACCATACATGGCTACTATATAGTATTATATAGTAGCACATATTTATAATGCATAAAATTTATGAGTTAAATTAATAAATCCATTTTACACACTTTTTATTCGTTTTTTTTTACCTAAACCACAAATTTATTGATGGATTTAGACGCAAGCTTTTTAAAAAGAACAAATTTTTATTCCTTTTTCGAAGACAAGTTTATACATTCGTAATTACAAATAGACTGAATTATATAAAGTAATTATTTCGCACGGTCTCCGTAGCGTTATCTTGGTACGTGACTTATATCCGCTTATATCTGTTAGGTTCTTGGTAATCTTGCGGTAGCGTTCATGTTACACCTCCGCGGCTAGAAAGGTTCTTGGCGATCCTCGGAAAGAACCAGGTCTATGTTTCCTAGAACGTCGCTTATCGGCTTCTTTCTTCTTAAATATCTTATTTTAATCTTTCTGTAAATTACAATTACTAATATAATTATTACAATACAAATAATGACAAATGAATTCAAATATGAATGATGCTCGCTGACTCTTCTTAACTCGGGGAGTGCGGCCTTCTGAAGATCCTCTTGTATCCGATTGAAATCTTGCAAAATAATTTATTTAATTTAATAGGTATTTTATTTTGACTTTTAAGAACATGTGAATTAATTTTTGGTAAATGAAATATTTGTCCTTTGATTATACCTTCTTGATAGGTAAATTTTCATTATTAACATTCACTGAACAATTTGGTTTTATTCTAATCAATATATTACATTTTACTTCTAAAATTCCCGTTTCATTACATTGAAAAAATATTTTTGTATTATTAGAGCATGCATTAATAAATCACCGGACCGATTTGTTGTACTAATGTTTCTTCTACGGTAATTTCTATTTTGTCACAACTATCTTTATTTTTCATAAGATTCAATAAACAATTTTCAGTTTTCGGTAACGGTTGTTCCTTGCAGATAAAGATTTCTTCGACTTTTGGGCACAAACTTGTCTTCATGGCATATGTACTATTCTCTATTAGCAAATACGATTGGATAATGGGATCAAATGATTATTATAAGGAACGGAATAAATGCGATAAAAAATATATATATGATTAAACAATATGGGTACAACTATATTAAATGTTATTTCCATCTCATCTACGTATGTGAAGATACTAAAATATTTGTAATAACTAAAAGTATTTCTTAACACTAAAACTTGCTCTGGCTGATACAGAGATTTCAATTGATCATTAATGCTCTTTATACCACTAACTGGCATAATCGATGGGTGTAATTTTCCCATACTGCGAATATAAGCGCATCTCGAATTTCGATAAATATACTGGATATTATATCATTACTCTGACCAATTTGTTTCGATCAATATTTGCAATATTTGATAGTGTTGCGAGACCGTTATCTGCGTCATTAACTCGTCCATTTTATCATCTATGATTTCTTGATTCTTAGTGAGTTTCTTAAATAATTCGCTGGTCTTGTGTGAAATCGATTTGAGCATTGACATACTCCATTCTTGTTGTTTTAGTAAACTGTGCTGATTTTCCTCTAATACTTTCATTGTAGCATCTATTCTTGCCTTCTCTTCACTATCCATTAATCCAAACAGCCAGTTTGCTGCATTGCCGACTATATTTAAGGGTGATCTTCGTTTTCTTGGATACTCCGGGAATAATTCATAAAATTTCGATTCTGTTTGATAAACACTTCTTATTGTTTCTTGAATGATTTCGTAGATTGATTCATCATTATCATGTAGATTATCCAGTAAGTATAAGTGGTTTTACTTTTGGGTAGAATTCTCTTAGCGTACGTTATATTAAGAGTTTGCGCTTGTTCTTTAGTTGTTTAACACTTTCTAATAAAGTGTGACCTTTTATTTTGTAAATGAAATTATGACGTGCTTGTATTAGTCGGGCTTGTCCTAGTTTGTAGGGGAGGATGTAATTCTCGATCTGTTGAACTTGTAGTTGGCTGGTTGCGATTCCAATCATCGTTAGTATCATCGTCATCATTATTTTCTTCATCCTGTAACAAATGTTGATCGGTAAATTTTCTTTTCTTCTTAATTACGTCTTTTGATAATTTGGCTTTTCTCTCGGTTTCTATTGTTTTTTCATGTACTTTAGTAACTTTTTCTTTGCCAAATTTAGGTGCTAGTTTATTCGATGTTTCTTTTCACGTAAACTTGTTGGTTCGCTACAACATCTTCAATTTCATTCCTATTTCTGTTTACCTTCTCGCAAGCATGTTCTTTTGTTCTTTCTATGTTATTACGTACTTGATCATTGATACGTTTAATTTGTTCAGCTCGCTCATTTATAAATTGTTGCGTAACGCGTTCTTCATTTATGTCAAACGGTAAATTTGTTTCTGAATGTCCATTAATAACTTCAAACGGGGTAAATTTTGTACTGGAATGTAAACTATTATTATAGCCTAAGATTGAGGTTAATAAATGATTTTCGAAAGTGTTACCTCCTTCTAACAATTTACAACGCATTGACTCAGTCAATGTACTATGAAATCGTTCTACGATACCGTTTGATTTTGAATTTCCGATTGCTGTAATGTGTAGTTTAATTTTGTGCAACTGACAAAATTCCTTTAGCAATATGTTATCGAATTCTTTACCGGGGTCGGCTGTAATAGTTTGTGGTAATCCGTGATGCGTACTATATTTTATTAACCCATTTATTATTGTATTGGCATTTTTATCTGTTACTAAATACGCTTGACCATACTTGGAGAAATGGTCCACTATGGTTAAAATTATTCTATTATTCATGAATAACAAATCTATATGTACTTGTTCGAATGGTCTTTTTGGAGTATAAGTATGTGAGATTGGTTGTTTTTGAGGAATCCTATCATATTTAGCTAATTGACAAATTTCACAATTGTTAATATAAGTGCTTACTGCTTTCTCTAGATTGGGCCAATAATATTTTCGTTTTAATGATTCATACACTTCATTTATACCTCTATGAGTAGTTTTACCTTCATGATAGTATTTTATTTTATTCTGTTGCTCTGCTTCATCTGTTATATCTTCTACTACTTTATTACAAATTTCTATCTTTAATTTTGTGAATGATTCGTGTATAATTTCAATAATTTCTCTTTCAATATTTCTATGTTTAAAATAAATAGAATTTTTCTTTCCTGGGACTAAACATTCTTTAATTGCTCTAACTATGTCATCTCTAGGTGCTGTTAATGGTAATGTGGCGATTATTCTATTTTACCAAAGATCTTTTCTCTTCTAATTATAAGGTGTAGTTAAATTGCGTGTAGCATCTAAAATAATTTGGTTGTCTGCTAAATTTAATATTTTTTCTGTATACGGGATTGATATTTCCACTTCACCATTATCTGAATGAATAGTATTATGAACGCTACTTTCATCGTTTACTTGATTATTATTATTATTTTCTTGAGGTATACTATTTATAATTTCATCTAATTCATCTATTGTTATATGAGCAAAAGGATCGTCGCTGTTAACGACTAAGGATTCCGAATCATCATCTATACTGTTTACAAAATTCTCTACTACTTTTATTCTTGATAAAGGATCTGCCTGATTTGATTTACCCTTTTTGTAATAAATTTCGTAATCATATTCCGCTAATTTTAATCTCCATCTAGTAAGTCGAGAATGGGGTCTTTACAGAAAATAGCCATTGTAGTGGCTTATGATCAGTTTTAATAATAAATTTGTTTCCGTATAAATAGGGCCGAAAATGTTTACATGCCCAAATCACTGCGAGCATTTCTTTTTCTATTACCGCATAATTAACTTCGGCTGGATTTAAAGTTCGTGAAGCGTATGCAATGGGATGATCGTCTTGTGACAAAATAGCTCCGATTGCAAAATTAGACGCATCTACTGTTAATTCAAATTGTTTAGAAAAGTCGGGATACTTTAATACGGGGTCGTTACATAATAGTGTTTTACATTTTTCAAAAGCATCAACGAATTCAGGAGTATGTTTTACCACTTCCCCCTTTTTCAAACATTTAGTCATTGGCTTTGTGATTTTAGCAAGATTATATATAAATTTTCTATAGTAACCAGGCAAGCCTAAAAAGATTTAAATTTCTCTTTGATTTTAGGTAGTGGGAAGTTTTTGATTGCATCAATTTTCTTAGGGTTTGGTTTAATACCATTAGGTGTAATAACATGTCCTAAATATTCCGTTTCTTTGCGTAAAAACTCGCACTTATCTAATTGTAGTTTTAAATTGGCGTTTAGTATTTTTTCAAATACTAATTTTAAATGTTTAATGTGTTCATATCTAATGACGGTGAAAAATTATGATATCATCTAAGTACACTAAACAAAATTATTCAATACATCTCTTAAACAATTATCCATGACACGTTGAAATGTGGCTGGACTGTTTTTTAAACCAAAGGGCATTCTGAGAAACTCATAATGTCATGTTCAGTGTTAAATGCTGTTTTAGCAATAGATTCAGGATGCATTTGAATTTGGTGGTAACCGGATGCTAGATCAAGTGTCGTGAAATATTGACAGCGTCCTAATTTGTCCAAATATTAATAATAATAAAACTTGGTCAGCCTGTTTCTTTTCTACTCTCTGTCGCACACCATAGGCGTCGCCCTATCTAGAGCGTGTTAAATTCGGAGAGAAAAACTATTACGCCTAAGGATCGGAAGCGGAACAGATTAAAAGGGAAATTGTAGACGGGCGAACGGGCGACGGCGGTCGCACTGGACCCGGGTATTTAGGTTTATCGTTAAAAATAGGGAAAGGGGAGAAATTCGCGGAATGTAAATTGTGATGGGTGCGAGCGCGGCGAACGTCGCTGAAGACCGAGAAAATGTCACTTGGCGAATTTCGACCGTTTTGGCATTGTCAAAGTTGGGCAATTTCGTATGTTCGCTGCGAGGCTGAGATGATATTTGAGAGTGGGGTTAATGTCGAAAAGACGTCTCACCTGCTTCATCTTACGGTTTGAACCCTAAAATGGGGTCGAGATGCGTTATTTTTCTCAAAAAGACCCGATTCATAGAGGCGTGTTTTGCCGGCGATGGGCTTGGAATTATGGCGGGTTTCGTGGGATGTCAAATGCCGCTGTCACGCGGTGAAATGTCGCGAACTTTGAGGGACGATTTCGAGCGTAAATGGCCGTACCAGGGACACGTAATGAGTCGTAACGTGACCAGAGATATGTTGGGAGCCTGAATGATTCCTTAGCATATGGAAAAATGTGGAATAATTCGAGAATAATAGTCATTTGTGATGGTATTAATTTCATTCATTAAATTCATCATGCGATTTAAGATAATTTAACGTTTATTGGAAGGTTGAAAAGGTTCGTGATACACGCTCAGGTATGTTTGTGATTAAAATTACACTGTTTTTAGCGAAATTATTGAGCCAGGATCAAGTAAGATGTCAAACTATCGAACCACGAAAAGCGTCAACGTATCGCGCTAATTTTAGCACGAAAAGTATACATTACCCGCGAAATTATTGTCGATATGAATATTTACGTGACAGATATTACCGGCTTTGATCTAAAAGTGCCCATTTCTACAGAACGATTCGATTTATGGAGTCATGTTCGACTGGCCTGTCAAAGATAAATTGATATGAATATATATTTTTAATGAGGTAAAATACATTTTTTCAACCTCTCTACAACCATGAGGAGAAGAATATTATAAGAGTGACACCATATAGTATATTAATCGACCCCTAGAAATGTCATTTGAGATGTCGAAAGATGTAGCGAGCAGAGAACAATCCCTTCCCGATGCAAGTTATTTCAAATCCTTTTTTTACCCGTTCAACATATTATAGGAGAAGAAAATGATTACGATATAATAGATTTGTGTCTGCTTTCCATTTCTTACCATTATTGTTACATATATATAATACAAAACAGTTTAAAGCGATGTTGTGTTTCAATCATATTCGATAATGTCATGAGGCACACAGTTACGTATATCATCTGTTACGTGAATATTATTTGTAGTGATTTCGATACATATATTTCTTAGAAGTATTAGATTTGGATTGTTTTTCAAAAGGTTCTACGTACCAAGTATCGAATATATCATATTAAATTTATTTAATTATGGAATATACAAGTTAATTTTTAAAATTTCAATCTACAAGGACAATATTATTGAAACTTTAAATAGTAAAGAGAGCAAACAGGTTTTCTTTTTTTATTACATACTATTACCTTAAGCGATGAAAGATTTAATGTGCTATTCATTTTGATCGTTGAATTATTCATTTCTTTCTAGCACTTTAAAACACTCAATAAACAATTTACAGCTTCACATATATATATTAGAAATTTGTGGTTGCAGTTATATTAAATACATCGCATATATTTATTTAAAGAGCCCGTATGATCCCCCTCCGAAGAAATTTGTGGTAACCTGTGATAATTTTAGAAGAATGTCCAGTTATGTTGTAACCTTCATTATAATTAAAGGTAAACATTAGTTTTTTTATGGTGATTATACCTACGATGCCATTTAAATGGGTGCTCGATAACATCCGAGGAACAAGACAATTTAAGCACAGAGCGATTAGCTTTCATTATTATTATCGATTTGACTGGCACACCATTTCATTGATTATATTTAAAAGAGTTTAAGCAGCTATCAAGATATAATTCTTCTGTAAATATCAATAGGATACACTAATTTTAATAAGTGTTTTTTTTTAATCTGTACACCATCAAACGACATAACTGTATTTATTCCACATATACATATTTCATCGATACTACTGTCTTGACTAAAAACACTCTTCAATTTATTTTTATATTCGATACTGCAGGGCGCTAAAGACATCTGCGGAAGAACCATTCTTCACAATTCTAAAAGGAACGAATTTAATTACCGATAATCCATAATATCTTCACTAACAAACTTACTGAGGTTGCTTTTCATATCTAACGATTTTATTATCAACATAGTATCACAGCACCACAGAATGTACATACTCCAACAGCAGAGCGATGTGTTAGAGTTTATCGTAAACATCTCCCAATAAGTATCGAGCCATTATGATCCCCCTCCGAAGAAATTTGTGGTAACCCTGTAATACCACTGTCTTGACTAAAAACACTCTTCAATTTATTTTTATATTCAATACTGCACGACACTAAAGACATCTGCGGGGGAACCATTCTTCACATTTCTAAAGGAAACGAATTTAATTACCAATAATCCATAATATCTTCACTAACAAACTTACTGAGGTCGTTTTTCATATCTAACGACGCTTCCCATCATTTAGAGCAATTACTAATTGTAAAACCGTTGGAATATTGAATTAGCACGACGAAAATAAGAGAATGTCAACCAGGATTACGGTCGTGGTTGACTTATACTTTTTAAACGTCAACAACTATAGGCGCGTTCACACATTGACGGGTAAATGCGTGTTCAGCCGATGAAAACGGTGAAATATTTGTCGCTTCTAAGAAATCGTATGCGGTAAACTGTTCATATAGCGAATTTATTTTTCGAAAGCACACCTAACTTAATTATGTTTACTTAAAGATGTTTTTAAATCATTATTTATTACTTCGTTTGCCGGCATGTTCTATGAACGCCTATGTGACAAATGATATAGATGATATTAGCCGATACACAGTGAGATGCGACATGTTCGGCCGAGTTCGGATTGTCGTCGAAAATGTCGAGTACTTATGTACTTCTTATGTCTTATGATTTTAAACGCGTATACTATGTGCATTTATATTTCGTAAATATTTTTAATGCATGAAATCTACAGTGTTTTCGATTTATTATTCTACGCGTGAAGTATATCTATCGCTTTTATAATAGTGTGTATTAAAACAAAATAGAAATTCAATCATTGCGTAAAAGTGGAGTATTTGAAGACACTATAAAATATTATCACAATAATAGCGGGAAATTTTTCAGCTTCGTATACTAGAAGTATAGAAGCGCAATTTTTTTTTTTAAAGTTTGAGATTGCGATTTTTTTGAGCCACTATTTGGATTATAGCATTAAAAACTAGATGGCGCGTCTAAAATGGGGAATATTATTAAAAAATGATATTTGCACAGACATTTGTGGTTGGCTTGGATCGTTGCATTGATGCTGATAATATTGTTTGGAAAATAAAATGACGGATAAAATAGAAGAAAATTGAAATATAGGGAAATCGTCAACTATTTTTTTAAAGCTGTAACTTATGGGATATATAAAAGAAATAGGGAAAATAGACAAGGAAAACACAATAACGAAAAAGAATAGGGAAGGGAATAGAATTTGATTTCAGCTCTATTTTTGCTTCTAGAAAAGCAGTCTTATCTACAAAAGTTTACTAGAATTTAATGCCGCATAACCTAAAAATATATTTGAGTACAGCTGTTCCTGAACACTTGCTATTTGATTACAGCTCTATTTTTGCGTTTAGGAAGAAATCTTTTCTACGAGAGTGTTATAGAATTGAATGCTGCATAACCTAAAAATATTTTCAAATATACCGGGTGTTCAGGAAGACTGGGTTTTTTTCGTTATAGCTCTATTTTTGCGTTTAGGATGAAATCTTTTCTACAAGAGTGTTATAGAATTGAATGCTGCTTAACCTAAAAACATTTTCAAATATACGGGTGTTCAGGAAGACTGGGTTTTTTCATTATAGCTCAATTTTTGCGTTTAGGAAGAAATCTTTTCCACAAGAGTGTTATAGAATTGAATGCTGCATAACCTAAAAATATTTTCAAAAATACCGGGTGTTTAGGAAGACTGGGTTTTTTCACTATAGCTCTATTTTTTGCGTTTATGAAAACTTTTCTACAAGAGTGTTATAGAATTGAATGCTGCATAACCTAAAAATATTTTCAAATATACCGGGTGTTCAGGAAGACTGGTTTTTTCGTTATAGCTCAATTTTTGCGTTTAGGAAGAAATCTTTTCCACAAGAGTGTTATAGAATTGAATGCTGCATAACCTGAAAATATTTTCAAAATACCGGGTGTTTAGGAAGGCTGGGTTTTTTCACTATAGCTCTATTTTTGCGTTTAGGATGAAATCTTTTCCACAAGAGTGTTATAGAATTGAATGCTGCATAACCTAAAAATATTTTCAAGTATACCGGGTGTTCAGGAAGACTGGGTTTTTTTCGTTATAGCTCAATTTTTGCGTTTAGGAAGAAATCTTTTCTACAAGAGTGTTATAGAATTGAATGCTGCATAACCTGAAAATATTTTCAAAAAATACCGGGTGTTTAAGAAGGCTGGTTTTTTCACTATAGCTCTATTTTTGCGTTTAGTATGAAATCTTTTCTACAAGAGTGTATATAATTGAATGCTGCTTAACCTAAAAAATGTTTTCAAAATACCGGTGTTCAGGAAGACTGGGTTTTTTCGTTATAGCTATTTTTTGCGTTTAGGATGAAATCTTTTCTACAAGAGTGTTATAGAATTGAATGCTGCTTAACCTAAAAAATTTTCAAAAATACCGGGTGTTCAGGAAGACTGGGTTTTTCGTTATAGCTCAATTTTTGCGTTTAGAAAGAAATCTTTTCCACAAGAGTGTTATAGAATTGAATGCTGCATAACCTAAAAATATTTTCAAAAATACCGGGTGTTTAGGAAGACTGGGTTTTTTCACTATAGCTCTATTTTTGCGTTTAGGAAGAAATCTTTTCCACAGAGTGTATAGAATTGAATGCTGCATAACCTAAAAATATTTTCAAAAATACCGGATGTTTAGGAAGCTGGGTTTTTCACTATAGTCTATTTTTGCGTTTAGGATGAAATCTTTTCTACAAGAGTGTTATTTGCATCGAATTAAATGTCGAAGTTTGGCTATCATTTCTCAAGACCTTGAAAAAATTAGATACAATTTTAAAATAAGATGTTTATTATGTTAAACTTGCTATCTTCTCTTACAGCGTTCGGAACAATGATGTGAATTTCTTCTAGCTAAGTAAAGCAAGTAGTTACATTTTTTCTAATTTTAAGGATTTACTGTCACAATACACCGCTACAGAGTCTATTCAGCGAACAGATAAGACAAAAGCGCCAACTTGTTGTCGGCACCTTTGATGTTTTGTCGCCGGAAATATGACTTTTAGCGCTACTTTCATTATTTTAAGCACGAGGTGCATCAGTTATCTTCCTGTTCTTTTACGCTAATCATAAAGAGCGTGTGTTAGAGAGGGAAATATAAACTCATCTCAAAATGGCCGCTATTTTCATCTGCTGTCATTTGCTGCGTTAAACGTGTATAAGTCCATTTTTTACGGAATTTGATTAGTAATAAGCCATTATTAGTGTTATATTAATAATAATCATACAGCAAGAAACAATCAAAATAACAATAAGTTCATTAACAAGCGCGGTAGAATTATTCCAAAGATGTTGATTGTTCTCAATTGCTCCCAAGGACCGTTAAGATCAACGTCAGAATAATGAATGCAGTGGCGCCCTCTCTGTAAATTGACAATGCTGTCAGAACGTAAAAGTCGTGCCCGTGAACCCGTCAAAAATGACAATTGTCGCTTCTTGTCTTATCTCTTCGCTGGCTTATTCCGGTACGGTTTATCTAATAATACGTGTTACGTGAGACGGGATGATTTGAACTATGAACATACAGCGCCATGCTAGTGAAGTATAATGTTAACCCAATACTTTTTTAACTTTTTTTTTTATATATGCAAATGATGAATTTTTCCTAAATTATGTAGTATTAAAGAATAAGCGGGAGGATTGTTTTATATCGTATTGTTAACAGTTAATAAATGAAATACACCTGTTCACTTCAAGCGACAGATCGGTAACTATTTATTAGTCGACAAAAATACATTATATATAAATATAATATAAATATCGCTGCAGGTCGTGTTTTCTCAAGATACCATTACTAGTTACAAGCGATATTTTTTATTGATTTCTTTTTACTACTTGGATCGACACAATGTAATGTTTTTAAAATATTCTTGACCTTCAATCAATCAAAATGTAGCAACGTAATCCTGATATGTCCTTTAGAGGTTTTGCTGTTGACACAGCCATGCTTCTCTTGACACTATCAAAAATAAGTAAATCATAAAAGATTATTGTGTCAATCGTGTCTGAAGATAGCTCAGTCCCATTAGCTGTTACAACATCTCCAAAAAATAAATTATTATATACCAATATATTGCACAATTAATTAGATTTAGAGTTGTTATGCACTTTTAGAGGACAAACTAAACGATATATACATACTGTGTTCCTAAATTGTTGTTGTAAAAGATGAGAACCATAGGTAACCAAATAAACAGATTGGTACTTGTAATAAATAATTCCTCAAACAGTAATTTCAAAAGTGAAAACTCAGTAAAGTGTTTATTTGGTTTTAAAGGTTTACTAAAGATTAAATAATAACACAATTAATATGAAATCCGATAATTTCACTATATTAAAAATTTGTGATTATTAACAGTTAAATTAGAACATTTTTTCATTATAATAATGAGATGTTGAAATCACATGAGATGTTGAAAATGTTACGCATTTGCTAAGCAGCGTCAATTCTTCTCTTTATATTCAAGATATCTCAGTTATTCCATAAACAGTGGTATACATGGACATATTCAACACTGTCGATTTACACGCTGTTTGCAAACTAGCTATGAGCGAAACGTGATTAAATCACGTCGTGAGTCGTGAATGTGATTATAAATAACGGTGATTATAAACTGTATTGACTCAACTACTTCTCATAGGTTAGTAAGGTTAAGAGGCCAGGAGTTTTTCTTTTCGCAGCGTTAGTGTTACCATATACATTTTCTGTTTTGGAAAACATTTATATATCAGAAGAAAAACTGAAATTTATATTTTTACAAATTTGTAATAAAAATAGCTAACATAACTGCAATGCGAAAAGTAAGGATGTTTTATAATTCTAGATATGCGAATAACAGTAATATTACAACCTATTCAGATTTTATGGTAATAAAATTTGCAATTTTTTCCATGATTTTGCAAAAATAACAATTAACATTTGCATTTCCTAAGGCTAACATACATATTTTGGGGATGGTCCTAAAAAACTGTAGTACTTATACTTCTACTACTTTAATTTTTTCTGCTTTAATACTAACAAAAATATTATGTAAATGCTAAGGTAACAATACTTAAAACTTGAGTTTAAGAAAGTAACATATTTGCTTTTTCTCACTTAGGCGATTTTCTACGGTCACTGAGGATTTGTCCAGCTTTTGAAAATATTCGTTCATACGGAACTGGTGATGCCAAAGCGCAAAACTTGTAGAACTAAAGAAAGGTTTGGGTAATTATATTTATGGTTTGACCACCACAATGCATCTATATTTCTACGGACTATTTCGTCGTGACGTAATGTTGTGTACAGACTGAATTGAAAAATTAAAATGAATTTTAAAGACGACAAAGAAATAATTAAATTAGCTAGCTCAACCGATAAAATTTTTAAAGGGCGCAAAAGAACAATTAACCTCAGAGTTACCCTCGCGAATTAAAACTTGAATCTAACCATGAAAAGCAAATTGTGAGTGAAAGAAATCTGGCTTTCTTAATTACCCGAAAAATTGAAAAGGTTTAATTAAAAATAAAAGAACAGAATTTTTAACCCAGCGAAGATAATTAACAATCAAAATTTATTATACAAAAAGGGTTAATTACAATTTGTGCAGAAAAAAAAACCATGAACTGAGGGATTTGGCCTAAAATAAAAACTGCACGTGATTCTAAATTAGTAGGACAATGCTATTTCCTATACAAAGCAAAAGATTTGTTTGTCCAGGAAGATAATCCTAAATATACCAATATCAATCCACGTTGTTTCAAATTAACACGAACTAAATTAAGCGTGGACAATTTCTAGTAAGTAACAAGAATGAAAAAACTAAATGCAAGAACAAAGCTTTTATTCACCCAACCGAGGTGATTGATAATTAAAAACGAAACAGCAAAATAGAAAAACGGAAAAATTAACTCTTAAAACTATAATGAGAAAAATTAAACTGAAAATATATCTTCCTGCACAAAAATAATAAATGATCTTATATCTATAATGTGCACACATCAATATATTAACAATTCATATATTATAATAAATATTCAATATAAAATGATTCATTTTGATCTTGATGGACAAAATATTCACAGAGATCAAATCTCAAAATTAAATGAATTACAAAATGGCAACCATGAAATACAAAAATACGTCTACTCACGTAAAAGTCGACCAAGGAACTGCTTGACAAAACTCTACAACGCAAACGCACAAATCACGTACAACGCAGTCGTACAATTCACCGATAAAATCTAGTAGAAAACACATCAAGTCGAACTAGCAAACGCTAGACAAATAATTGAAAGGGATTAAATTTAAAAAACTGAACACTTAATTAAATAAATTGCCCGTACAAAAAGCTACAATGAAAGCTGTTCCGCCATGCAGTAATTAGACAGCCGATGGGTCGAGGAGTAAATGTAAGCGAGCAAATTACGAAGCAACAAGCATGAATTTGTTGTGAAAGTAATGTTTCATTAATAAAATATATTTTTAAAACACCATTTTTCTAATGTGGACCGTACACTATTTGTCCTTTTAGCGTAGTATATTACTAATTTCATTATTATCATTGAAGTATTATCAATAATATCGGATATTTTATTTTAAATTTACTATAACGCAAGTAAAGCATCGGATATATTTCGGACTGAGTACAAAACGTTTTTACATTATCACTTCCTATACATAGAGGATTTAGGTGATCGGAAAAGCTATAAAATACATAACGACATACAGTATGTAGGCACAGATCGCACCCATATATTTCATTTACCTTAGGTATGTAAAGAGAGACCTTTTTTATGCTGTTTAACGTATCAGTTAATAGAGAGTTATAATTAACATGAAGTAAATGCAGATTTAAATCAAGGGCACTTTAATGTTGGAATAATGAACAGGGCTACTGCAATTGCGCCACCTTGGATGAGAGTTCTTTAAATTGACAGCTGCTTATGTTTGTGTCTTACGTAAGAGTCATTAACCTCAACTACGAAAAATGTTAGGTTATGCTGCCAAAATAAAGGTAATTTAATAGAATTCTGCGATCCCTTACTTAATTTAAATACAGACGGTCGGTATTTTAATAACAACACCTTTAAATGCGCAAGCGTACATGTCAAAGTAAGGGATTCTTTCAATAACAGATATCTAAAAGTAGTTTACAATAACCCCCTAACGCAGAGAGCGTTGCCTGAACGAACAAATCTTATATTTAATTATTTTACACCCTTTCGGAATTTTAAATAGTTAGGATTACCTAATTGGGAGAACTCAAGTTATAATACACATTGCACCGTCCATTACCGTCTCAGCTACCAACAGGTATAATGATTACCTATAATATGCTAAAGTAATGAAAGATTTGAAAGCGTCGGTACTAAAAGTTAGTGGGCGCGGTTAATTTAATTTTAGGTTTTGCTGCCAAAATAAAGGTAACTTAATAAAATTTTACGTTCCCTTACTACTTAGAATTTAAATACGTGCGGTCGGTATTTGATAACATATCTTTAATGCGCAAGCGCGCACTCCAAAACAAGGGTTTTTTTTTATAAAGATATTAAAAGTATATGCAATACCTCCCTATATTTTTTAGATAACTTCATTGTTGTCTTAACCAACCTTATTTTACCCGTAATACTTTTAAAAATATGGACATATTTCAAAATTATCTAGAATGCACTGTGTCATATTTGTCAATACACACACCGGCGCTGTTATACTTATACAAATAGTAAACCATTACATTAAAAAATGTATACATTGTACTTGCTTTATAAGTGATGGTTATGTACAGCAATCTTTTTCTTGATAAAAATTCGGTAATAATTATTTTACAAAACGTGGGGGTGGCAACGTAGTACACATTACAAACCATCTCAGCTATTTACATTTTTAATATTTATTATTAGGTATTATTATTATTATATGTATGTATGAACGGTGCATTTCTTTTCATAGGTAAGGTACTTTCTACAGTATAGTGGATAATATTAGGGGTTTACGAAAACTGATTGGATATATAACCGATGTACGAAAGTGAAAAGAAATCATAGCATTTACAATGTGCTAGAATAGGATAGAAAGTCGGTAGATACCTTACGATCCATTTTTCGTTAACCCCTATTAGGATAAATAAAACGCTAATCCCGGCTTATTTTTTTTATTTATTCTGAAATAAAAAACAATATCACATTTATTACATAGGTATAAAATATATTTTTAAGTTGTACACTTACATTATGCTTATAATCATGGGCGCCACCGCACTATATCTAGACGTTAATGTCTAGATATAGTGACGGTGCCGCCTTTAATTACAAAAATGTCTCGATTGTTTCTGTAACACAAACAATAATATAGTATATTATACTGCTCAACAAATATCAGTGTTTAACAAACTTACCCTCTCCCGGACGGCCGCGGCGCCTTCGATTTTTATTGCCCGGTTTATTGCCCTCGCCGCCGGTGCGCCCTCGGCCGCCCCTCCTCCCTCCGCCGCCCGACCGCCCTCCGGCCATAACTGTGACGTGTCGGAATCCGTGTCCATCTATAAATGTATGTATATAGGTACATTAGCAAGCTATTAATTGTACAAAGCTCTGATGCAAAACCAATAACAAAGTTACCTGCTACACTGGCATATGCAAAACCAATAATAAAGTTACCTGCTACATTATACCGTCTAATATTTGTTAACAGCTATGACAAGTCAATCCAAATTTGGAATATAAGCATATTAACAGAAACAAAAATACTCTCTGAAAAAAGTTGCATAACGCAGACAGTACTATGACAATTTTTCAAATTAAAAACAAAACAAAAAATTGGCTACGCAAAATTCTATGTATGACAATATGAAATAATGCTGGACAATAATTAATAATGTGTCGTACTGTACATGCTTTATGCAAAGCATTCATAATTATGTGTAGAAAAAGCAACAATATAAATAAAAGTTAGGTAAAAAGGTATTTCCTTTTTCAAAATAATATAGCAGTAATAACGTTCCAGTAAACAAAATTCAAATTTCTTGCAATTATAATTAGTAATTTCAACTTAAAGGTATTTAAATAACTACTAATGGAATACTAAATCGTAGGTAATTTCATGCTTTAGTGTTGAAGTTATTAAAAATAATTGAGGGAAATTTGAATTTGGTTTACTGAGCTCAGACAGCATACCCTAAATTACATGGAAATATATCTTTCAAGCCTTTATATTACTTTTTTTTATAATACAATTGCCGATTAATCATCAAGAAAAAATATACATAATACATAGCTTACTATTGTAAAAAGAAAAAAAGCCCAAAAATATAATACACTAAAGTATAATATAAATAATAACTAAAATAAGATTAGTATACTAAAATACCAAAATAATAACAATGAAAACTTACACTCTTATATTACTTAAATTTTATCGAATTCGTAGGCTACAATATTTTATTTATTTAATTCTGGTCAGGTAAAGTCAAATAGTAAACCGTGTTTATTGACAATGAGGGTCGAGCGTGGGCATCGGCGTTTGTGGGAGTTTCTAAACCCAGATATACAAACCGGGTTTACCTGTAAAAGAAAAGCCACCTGAGCACTCCGGTCATCTTTAATTATAGCATATAGCAGGTTACACAGTTAGATGTCAGACTACAACTCTAACAAACTCGGTTCTCCCGAAAATTAATCTTCGTTGTGTTCGTTCACCCAAACTTCGCTATGTCCTTGTGATTCGGAGCTCGTGAGGCGCGAATCCCCCCGGTTCACAGAAGGTGCATGCGAACCGCCGGCGGCTCCCCCGTGCCCTTATTTTTACGATCCCCGGGACGCCCAGCACCTGCGGTCAACTGTGCCGTGCGGATCCCTCCGGTTCCCCCGGATCACAAAGCGTACCCCGCTAGGACGACTAGCTTTTCCTAACCAAAGCGCCCCTTAACTAAGCATGCTTAACGTTACTCAGGCTATTTCGCAAATCTATTTCTTACTCTACTTATACTAAAATAACAGGAATGCTCTGTGATTAGGCTCACCTTTAAACGGGTCACAAAACCTCACACTCACTGTACCACGACTAATTCGTCAGTCTACTCTAAAGTATATTATCGGAATTCAACCGTCTCAGCGTTTTATTTATTTGACTAGTCGGCGTGCCGTAGCCCTTATAGCGTTAAAAAAACGGCTGTCGGCATCGGTATCAAATTTCAGGCCTCGTCCGTCTACTTATCAAAATGCTTTTACAAAGTGTATATACAGTTCTCTCCGTAAAAATCGAGAATAGTTTAATACTTTTTGTACATAAATGGTGGACGTACAAACAAATTAATAAAAGGGAAAATATTTCTTACACTATATACGTACTAATTAAAGTACCTACAATAAAAGCGGTTGAAGCGATACTTACTCTCTTAACGTCGATGGTCAAATGATTTTTTTATCTTCGATATTCTCTTATATAAAATTTCTTTCAAAACAAAAAAAAATATTTTTATGAACAAGAAAAAAAGAATAGTGGGACTGCGCAAATCCTCATTCTGACGGTCGCCGACAAAAAACGTGGAAACACGGTGCCGCCGCTAATCCTTTCTTTGGCGGCACCCGACAAAGCGTCGTTCGAAGAAGCTGCCGCTAAACCCCCTCAAGTGTTCCAGACACAGTCCGAAAAATATTCTCAAGGTTAAAATATTACAGCCTATAAAATTATTTTTTAAAACAAATAAAATTGCAACATGAACAAGGGAATTAAAAATACAAATTATCATTTAAAATCCTTTGGCGGAATCTAGAAAGGTTTTCATTGTGGGTATATAAATCGCTCCGTTGCGGATTACGATGGAATTGCATTGATTTGTTAGAATTACGAGTCTGAATTCGTTTTAAGAACCTGGGTTATAATTATTGAGGTAATGTTACATATTTGGCACTGACCAATCTGACATCTAACAAACGTCTAATATAAATTTTGTTGAGCAACGTAAATTAATGTTAGTGAATATAATGATTGTCAATATTATGGAATTTACGTTGGTATAAATATGATCTCGCGAAGGATAAATAAAAATAATAAATATAAAATCGTCAAATTGGAATTGTAGTTATTATTATGAGAGTGGATTATTTTATTTAAACGCAGAATATTTATATAATTAGCCCTAAGTAAAGATAACCTCATATTCGGTGTCTTCCAGAATCACAGAATTGTGTGTATATAATACGTCACCATAAGTAACGATCGACTCACAAAAAAGATGACATAGGGAAAATAAGCCATTAGGAAACGCAAGGAAAGACGCATATCTCCTTTAATCTACAAGGGATTACGCGTATGCAGATTCTAAGAATTTTAATACTACATTATTTGGCGGAAACCAAGTAAAATTCTGCAAATGTTTAATCTCTAACCGAAAGGCTTGCGGTACGTTTGGCGCATAACAACAATGGGATTAGCTGTCGCTACGACTGTCAGGATACATATATACTTTCTTTTGTAGTTATAAAAAACTTAAAGTGTATTCGTATATAATTATTTGAAGCAATAACTTTACTGAAGCCATTACTTTGATTGCAAAGAGTATTTAAGGTTTAGTTTTATAAAAAAAAAATTAATGTAGATCTATAAAATAATTTATCAAACATAAATGCCCACTGGCAATTTATATTAACAAACTGTTAAAAAACATACACTTTCAAAATTGTTACCTTTAAATAGTTATTCTTTCTTAATGTTTTATTTTCATTGTTTTTTATGACGGCACAAATCGAAATATAGTTTTTAGAATTTTTGTGTAAAATATATAGATCAGATACAGTACACCCTATTATAACTGAAATAAAATCAATTTAAATTAAAACCACCTACAACAATAAATTATTGTTTACAAAAATACTTATAATGACGATAACAAAAATACCAGAAAAAAAACGAACACTTTATTGAAATAATGTTGTGAAAAATAATCGCTACACAACTTGCGGACTTAATCCAAAAGAAAAAAAGGAAACAAAAAACCAATTTTTTATGTCTATATTTAAAACAATCTTACATTCTCTAGAATGACTGAATGCTTAAAAATGATTGGCTAACATGAATACAAAAACATCTATTTTTAGAACTAGAAAAAAAAGGAAGTCGGAGTGCGCAAATCCTCTTTTTAGCGGTCGCCGACAAAGACGTCGGAACACGATGCCGCCGCCAATCCTTTCCCTGGCGGCAGCCGACAAAGCGTCATTCCACGAACGCTACCGCTAAACCTTTTCAAGTGTTGCAGACAATCCGAAAAATATTCTCAAGGTTAAAAATATTAAATGAAATACAATTATTTTTTAAAACAAAAATAAAATTGGGACGTGGACATGTTTCATATTTATACACTTACTTCGAACAGTTGTTCCTATAAATATTAGGTTTTTTCAATATGCATGTTGTATGTAATGTTGAGTTTTATCAAACAATATTATAAATTAATGAACTTTGTATTCAAATATTGCAAGCTTTTTGTACAGTGAGAAATTAACAAATTAATGTATTTCTGTTATTAACTGCAATAATTAAGAGGCATTTTCCTTGGGAAAAGATTTGGATTATTTATAAACTTATTTTATGTTGCATCAATGTTGCTATCTTTTTTTGGCTCATTGTTCATAGAAATGTTTAGCATGTGCATATTATCATTGAAAACTGATGTTCCTGTGAGTATGTATGTACGTTTTCCAATATGCACAATGTGTGTTTTCTGAAGGCTATAGATATAAGAACTATATATCCTCTTTAATATTGTAGTATATTTTAAAATATACAGAGTGTCAGGAAGACTGGGTTTTTTTATTATAGCTCTATTTTTGCTTTTAGGAAACAAATCTTTTCTACAAAAGTCTTATAGAATTGAATGTTGCATAACCTAAAAATATTTTCAAATATACTGGGCGTTCAGGAAGACTGGGTTTTTTCATTATAGCTCTATTTTTGCTTTTAGGAAAAAATCTTTTCTACAAAAGTTGTACAGAATTAAATGCTGCATAACCTAAACATATTTTTAAACATACACATAGGGTGTTCGCGAAAACTGGGTTTTTGATTATAGCTTTCTTTTTTGCTTTTAAGGAAAAAATCTTTTCTACCAAAGTTGTGCAGATTTCAATGCTGCATAAACCTAAAAATATTTTCAACTGTACAGGGTGTTCCAAAAGTAAGAACAAAAGTAAACTACTTAAAACGTACTGCACATTATAAAAGATGATTTTCAAGTGAATGGACCGACTTCAAAAAACCACCTTCCTCAAGTACCACCTTTCTTAACTCCTAGATGCGCAGCATCTAGTATTCAATATAAAATGAATTCCTTGATGGACAAAATATTCACAGAGATCAAATCTCAAAATTAAATGAATTACAAAATGGCAACCATGAAATACAAAAATACGTCTACTCACGTAAAAGTCGACCAAGGAACTGCTTGACAAAACTCTACAACGCAAACGCACAAATCACGTACAACGCAGTCGTACAATTCACCGATAAAATCTAGTAGAAAACACATCAAGTCAAACTAGCAAACGCTAGACAAATAATTGAACGGAATTAAATTAAAAAAAAACTGAACACTTAATTAAATAAATCATACAATAAACCCTCTAAACTAAAACTTATACAAACTAAAATCTAAATTTGTGAAAACTCTCTCGGTAAATTGACAAATGGCAGAACGGAGTAAACAAAGCAAAATCTAAGCAACTTAAAATACAGCGGTAACGCGGGTAAACTTGTCAAGCAGTAAGCAGCCAGTGTTACAATCTACATTGTGTCAAAAGTTGCGGATATTTACCCAATTTTAGTCTGCGTGGAAATAAACAAAAAAGTCTTAGTCAACATGGGTCCGCAATTCAACTGTTTTTGCATATAGTCGATTGCATATTTTTTAGTAGGATAAAATTTCAAAGAAATTCTGATCGCAATGTAAATTAAAGAAATGTTATTTAAAGTAAAACTAAAGAAATTGTTCTACATTTCCACCGTTCATTTCTAAGCACGCTTCACACCTTCTTATGAAAGATCGACGCAATCTTTCGAAAATTCCTGGAGTCCTCCGAATTCCTCGCAACAATTACGATTCGTGCCGAATTCTTCCAAATTGTTTACAGATCGTGCGTACACTAATGTTTTAGATGCCCCCAAACATAGAAGTCTAGAGGTTCAGGTCAGGGACTAGGAGGCCATGCAGTTGTCCACCCCGTCCTATCCATCTCTCGTTGTAATCTTGATTAAAGAATTTCTAACTACGATGGAAAATGCGCAGAGCTCCATCGTGCATAAACCACATATTTAATCTTGTTAAAAAGTGGCACGTCTTCAACAAAACGGTAATTCATTTCTTAAACAATCCAAGTATACTTGTCCCGTTAAACGATTAGGATAAATACTGGACCAATTAAACAGTCTCCAAAAAAGCAAGCCAAACATTTAGCGAAAAACGTTTTGTGATGCAGTTCAACAACAGCATGGGGATTTTTCATCTGCTCAGACGTGATTGTTATGAAAATTAATATTCCGTCTCTTGTAAACCCAGCCTCGTCACTAAATAAAATCTGAGTCGCAAAATTAGGAGTTTCTGTCAGCTTTCGTAAAACCCAATGACAAAAAAACCTACGTGCATCATAATCCAGAGGAGCAAGAACTTGCACGCGTTGAATGTGTAGGGACTAGAGCGGCTGTTCCCGCAGATTCTCCAAATGAGAGGATGACTGACGTTCAGTTCTGCGGCAAGTCTTCGGTGCTAAATTTGTGTCTCTACCCGTCTCAAAATATCTAATTCTACTGCGGGAGAAGAAACTGATCTAGGTCTACCAGAACACCATTAATTTTAAAGAACCAGTTTCGGACAGCCGGATATGAAGTCTTGAGAAAATCTTATCACTCGGGTAACAACCGATTTGGAAATTCTTCGGCATACATACGCCGTGCTTCAGTGGCATTACCATTCGCACGACCGTACATAAAATGCATATAGGCCATTTCTGCATTTTGGTACTTATGCATAATTTGAGAACAAAAAAAAATTGACGCAAATGATAAATAATCTGATGACAGATGTCTGACAGAACTAATTTTAAGTCACAATCAGTTGTTTGACAAAGGGAACTATTCTCAAAACCGAAAAATGTTTTTTTTTAATTTTAAAATAAGCAAACGACTATATGTCAAAAACAGTTGAATTGCGGACCCATGTTGACTAAGACTTTTTTGCTTATATCCACCAGTACTATAATTGGGTAAAATATCCGACAACCTTTTTTTAAGTATATACGATAAAAAAAAGGTTATGGCTACCAGTAATACATAATTTGACAGAGTGCAAAATAGATTAATTAAATTGCTCTACGAGTAGCTAAGTAACGTGAGTAAGTCAGGGTTACAATCTAATTCAGTCAAAACTAGGGTATTTTGATTAAACAGTTTTATTTACACACGGACAATTATATGTACAAGAGGTGAGTTTGTACACACAGCGGGGTAAAATTAGCAAAATAAAGCAGTTTATTTTCAGCGGACAGCGAGCAAATATACATACAACAAAAGTACAGAAAATTACATAGAAATGCAAAGCAATAATCAAGAAATTAATTACCAATTAACGGGTCTCCAATATCGCAGTGTGGTTTAATCGTCTAGTTTCCTCATGCAAGAAATAAGTCCCTTGCCTATTTCAGGATGAGTGTAGCAGTAAATCAGATCTTTCTGAATTGACTTAGCTCTTGCCAAGGTCAATACAATAAGAGAAATTCTGCAGTTATAGCTGCCCGGTTTGCGGTCTTGCTTCTAAATTAGCTGATGCCAAGATAGGAAGCACATACCTGAAAATACCAATTAAAATGTCGGTAGTTTGTGCCCCAAACAAATTAATATGTAGGTATTGTTTTTGCCAGAATAATTGAAATACTTTTGCCCACAAATTCTAGCTCCTACCAAAGTAAGTGTGCAAAAATTTACAGGTTATGTCCTTGTTAATCTCCACGCAGTTTCTTCCACGATAGAGATTACCAAGAGAGTCGGTACAGCAGTGTCGGATATCGGTGCTGTGTCGGCGGTCAGTAAAAGAACACAAAAAGCTGGGCTAATATACCACATAAAACAAAAACAGCATTGACGGTTGAAACAGGTATGTTCAGAAAAAAATGATGTAAATAGACATGTTCCAAAACTAGATACAAGTGATTAATTAAAGAATGTGCCCGTGATTAAAATAAATTGATAAAAAAAATACATTCAGTTTATTAATTATTCCTAAATGTGATTTAAGAAATTAAGCAATTTATTTTGTATTAACGTGAAACGTTACAAGAGGATAAAGGGAACCCCAGCCTTTAGCTGGTTTGCATCACATGCTACGTTCAGTAGATTTTGATCATTTCCACTTTGAAAATTTTCTATGTCTGTACTGAAACTGGCTAAGGACATATGTTCCGGGAATATACTTCTATTAAAAGGGACAATTTCCAGCAGTACAAAAGCCACTCAAAGTGATTGTGAGTGTAGCTGCCCTTTCATATGCTGTATTAAAATGCTGAGTGATTTGATAAATTGAGGAGCAACTGACCAAAACGCATTAAATCCACAATATGCAGCTTTGAGTAAAACTCAAAAAACTAGCAAAATACGTTTGAAGAAAAACTAAGATTTTCATTTAGCGCAGAATGATCGATTTAATAGTTTTAAAAAGAAATATTTCCTGGTTAATCCTAAATTGACTATTTTCACAACAATATGTACAGTCGCGAGCAAATGTTATAGGCACCCTAAATTTTGGGCGAATATCACAGTAAGAAATGAGAAAATAAAAACTTGTAGATAATACATTATAAATATGTAGTATTTTAAGGGATTTTATCAATTCGTTGCATATTAGAGTGTTTTTAGTACAGCTATAATACTTTTTAGATGGGAGGGGGAAAGTGACATCTCGAAGCCTTGAAAATATATTTAAAAAAATAATACATTTACAAAAAGCATCTATAAAGACTATTGTAACCATAAAGACGATTATATAAACGTTGAAAAAACTGTCACAAAAAAATGCAAGAAACCTGAAACCCATTAGTTTTGTCAAAGGTGCCTATAACATTTGCTCGCGACTGTATATATGTAAAAAAAGATATACATCTTTTTTTAGTGAATTTACTGCAGATTAATCACAATGTGGATTTATGTCATTTTGCCTGATTAGAGTGAGTACTCAAAAAGAAATAGAATTATTTTATTCCTTTTTGAGTACTTCTTATTTGGTTTATTGCGTTTTGCTTAAAGTAATTAAGTTTACAGTATTTTTTAAGGCCAATAAACTGTAGGACTTGATTTTTTCGCAACACAACTCTCTTCATATTCGATATACCATCAGTCTTTTTTAAGAAGGTCTGTAAGTGTTTGACGTCGTAAAGCAGCCACTCTTCTTCAAGACATTTTACTTCTCCAAATTCGCTATATATGTCATCATATCCTTCCTTATTCTTTATTATTGTGTGCTTTCGTAACACTTTTTCCACTCGGCCAAATGTATAAAAAGTGGGTTTTCTAGCTTTCATATCGAAACAGAATGTTAGTGAAGCTGGTGGAGATTCTCTAGCTAACTCATAAAATGCTTTAGCTCTTTTATTGTGAATACGATGTTGCAGTATTAGGTCACTTTTTTTTTCTGAGAGTCCTTTTCTATTTTAATTTTGTATTTCAAACGATTACATAAAGCACAGATGTCTGTTGCTGGTGACGAAAATCCAATGTTGAATTTTGTTCTAAATATTAGACTAAACATAGTCAGACTGCAATGATCTTGAGTGTCTGTACATTGTGAGATATACATTTTGTGTAATTTTGCAATATTTAGGGTAGCAGGCAAATATATTCTTCTTGATTTTGTCCTGGAGTAATGGCTTTCACACTCCCTTAAATTGCCTATAAACTCGAATATTTTTGTTTTCTTGTTCCGTGTTTTATGGGATACGTGGTCGCCACCCCTGCGCTCGTTTAGGTCAATACTATCATTCTTCTTTTCACATACAGTATTAACTCTTCGCTCTGTAATTCCTAGCGCTTTTACTAAAAACTTTAGGCAGACTCTTGTAGAACTAGTTCCTGACTTAGAGGTTAAATGGTAAAGAGTATTGAAAGAACGTTTTCGAGGATTTGGTTTGGTAGCACGTTTTCGTTCAACAGCGCCAGTGGTTATCATATATGATAGTTTCACATCCTGGTCTACTTTAATGCCGGTGGAATAATTTTTTTCTTAATAGTTGGATGTCAGACAATTGAATATTATTACAATTAAAAGTTTTACCTGAATGCTTGCACGGTCCTTTAAATTGTTTAAGCAATGGACCTTTATCTCGATACCTGCAAAAAACGAATACTTATTGTATTACAGAGTTACAATAAAATTATAAAATTATCTTACCTTTTGCATTTTCTAACAGTTTTTCAGACACTTTACGCATTTTCTTTCGACTTCCCAGACTGCCATCTTTTACAGCGATGTTACAATCTTTGTCTCCCATTTTCAATCACGCAATACTTGTCACGGCTCTTAAATCAGACAAACAACACACGTTTTCTAGATCGGAATCTATCTACAAAGGGAATTCAACAACTAAATCTAATAGCTCATCCACCAGTACGTGTCACGGATCCCCCACTATGCTTATTAATCTGCTAAATGTAAATCACAGTGCGACATCTATTTACGAATGTTCATCCTAAGATAATTAAAACAACATAATACGAACTCTTCCGACAGGAATTTTTTGTTCTTTAGCTTCATTACAAGGCGAGTTGGATTTATTGCACTTTGTTTAAACGTACATTGGAATTGTGTTTTGCGTAGCTGAGTGATTTCGCTATGGGTATTTCTAATGGATTTAATGCGTTAGGATCGAACTGGATTATTCTAATGATAAATTGACTAAAAAGCATTTCATTTTTATATTTACCTAGAAAATCATAAAAAAATGGATTTAATACGTTTTGGTCAGTTGCTCCTCATATGTTCCGGGAATATATTTCTATTAAAAGGGACAATTCCAGTAGTACAAAAGCCACTCAAAGCGATTGTGAGTGTAGCTGCCCTTTCATATTCTGTATAAAAAGCTGAGCGATTTGATAAACTGTGACCGGACGACCAGGGGTTTATTTTCACCCATTCTGTCATAGCCTGATTGTAGTACTTTTACAATGGTCCGAAAAAGGCCACACCTAATGATTGAAGTCGGTGTGTACAATGGGCTGGTAAGCAGAAGAGTACAACCTACTTTTTTTTCTGGCGTTGGCCTTACAAAGGAGATAAAATGGTGCATCCATTTAAAAAACAGTTCCGCTGTAATGTAACCAGATTCATTGTAGAGTTTTAAGGTGCCTATAGGGGCTGCATCGTACAGAAACGCATATTTTTTTGCGCGGAAATGTAATTGCTGGAGGAACATAAGCCCCGCCAAAACTTACGCAAGCGATCACAGTAGTATGAACAACGATTAACTAATAAAGATAGGAAACTTGACAAATTACACGGTTTATTGCCGCCGCATGAAACTAGCATTACCTAATCACTCATGGCGGGAAATTCGATATAGGCGTAGTAGTGTTACCTGGTGTGACTCATTTTGAAATTCTTTTTTAAATAAAGTAACTTCAGTTTTTAAAGGCTGTTTTATTTGCACACATTCGAAATACACAGAAATAAACTAAAAGTTAGCACTATCTACATAATATAAACAAAACATAATCAAAATTAAATATCTAATAAAAAGAATTATTTTTTTTTATGTTTCTTTAAATAAACTGTGAGCTGCTTTCATAATTAAATCGGAATTAATAATCCGACTGTCACGACCTTTTAAGACGTTCTTACTCTTTTTTAAGTAATTAAAAAGCACTATATCTATAATAATTTTAAACAACATATTGATGTAGTCCGCATGCTCATCACATAAAATATTAAAACCCATATCAACCACTATTTCTTTCAAAATACGATCTTTAACACCATATATAGGTAATACTCTGGGTATTATTTTCAATATTTTATTGTATTTTTAACAAAACTTGTTAAGATACTTGAGGGATGCACTAACTCACACCCTCCTCTTTAATAAATAGATTTTCTGGTAAATCTTCTTTTGTCGTTAATACAGATTTGCAAGAAGTGCAAGGCAATTGCTTACTTAAATGTGTTTACTATAACTCCGGCTACATAAGGTGTTGCAAAATCTTTAACAAATGTTGGATTCTGTGTTATTATTGTTTTATTTTCCGGAACACACGGTATCATAATTGTTAAATCAGTTTCCATTAAGTTTTTAAAATTTTCTAAAGGACCTGTTGTTTCATCCGCCTCACAATTTCCTCCAGCACAACATGCTCCAGTAAGATTGTTTACTATTAAAGATTTGTAAGTATTTACAAATTCCGAGCAGGTTGGATTTTTTACAGAATTAGTTTTATCCCCACAATTTCGTTCACAAGGTCTCATTTTTTTTAAAATCAAGCAAACACCTATAGGTATATAAATGTATCCTACAAAAAAAGATGTAAATGTACATATTCTTAGGACATCAAAGCTAATCAATTTCTTACCACAACACTTTCGTATAATTAACGCACAAAAATGTCCAATATTAAAAAAACATAAACGATTGCTACCACCAGTCTTGTTATGCGCAAAAGTAACGAATATTAAGTGGTACCAGGGAGGGGTAGCGAGCTTAGAGTCCAGGGTGGTACCCGAAAACGTAGACCTACCTGGGTATTCGTCCTCACTTACCACCACGGTGATGTTCGGAAAGGAGCTTCCTGGCCGCCACTCAGTCGCAGATGGTCGTGCCGGTTCCGATAACAACACTTCGGCAGGTGTTGGGGCGACTGGTAGAGCGCCACCCACGTTAAAAAAAAACACGGAGCCCCAGGCCAATCCTGTGGTGTGGGAGTCCCCAGAGCGCACCTCGCGGGTAAGTGTGTAGGTAAAAAAATAACCCTCCGTGGCACACGCCACCGTTCACAAGAAAACAAAATTTAAATTGTAACGAATCAAAATTTATTAAAATCGTTAACACTCGAAAATGACTTTTACTAGAAAACAGTATGACATTCAAATGTATTGCGCAACAGGGGGCCGGCCCTTTTAGGACAACCCCAAGGTTAAGTATGGTCAAAATAAAGTAAATATAATATCATCTCATATACCACCCCACCAAGATCTTGATCGGTTTACAACAGTCAGTAATAGTATTACTAAGAGAGGGGTTCGGGCAACCCGTAATGCGCACACAACAGTTCACGTAAGTTTAGAAAGGGGCAACCCCACGGGGTTATGCCACTCTGAAAGGCTGAAGGCCGATAATATAAGTTAAATATAAAAAAACAACTATTTGCCCTGAGGGTACAAGTAGAGCAATCTCTACGGTAAATTATACGTTCAAAAGTTGAAATGAGTGAAAAAGGGAAAGTTAAATCGTACACAAAGTTTACAAGGAGACTATTACTTTAAGAGCTGAACTACACAAGACAAAAATTAAGCGAAATTAAAAAAACACTCGGTACACGGCCGTCACAGGGAAAATAAAAAGTTCCGAGTCCCCAGGTCGGAGCGGCTTCCGCGCGTCTAACCCGCGATGGCGTGAAGAACAAAGTAAAACAATCCTACCTCGCGAGGATGACGTTAGGTTGCACCTCGGGGCTAGGTCGGGCCTCAAACTGACGCTCCTGAGTGTCCCTCAGCTGGCAGCGGGGCACTCGCTGAATCAAACGGCGTTTATCGCTGCAAAGCCGTCGGAAATTCCTTGCCGGTCTACGGGGTATCAACACGTGGTGGCACGTGTGGTCGCTGGTATCTCCTCCCGTACCACAACCCTATACGAGAAGATCGCAGAAACCTCAGATTTAGTTACCAAGAAAAAAAGAGAACTGTTTACGAAAGGACTTACCTATTTGGGGGTCAAATAGGGCACAACTGACGCAAAGCAAAGTAAAACGTGGAACTTGACAAACACAATCCGTAATAATTACGTTGATACAAGAAAAACGGCGTCTAAGACGCTAAATTTCACCACAAAAATTAATACGGGTAGATTAATAAATCCGTAAGAGCGATAAAAACCTTCCAACAGGCACTACCGAAAAATCAACCCGCAGTCGCGTTCGCTCGCTTCGACAATTACTTGCAGAGAGAGGGCCTACGGAAAATTCCGAAAGTCCTCAGATGGCATACCCGATAACAGCCCAAAAAAAAGGATGACCAAAAACGGCACAATATGCGACATCTATGAGGCGATACGGACCGAGTGACCCTGAGATAGGAGTATACAATGATAAACATAGAGTCCACATACAGAAGACGGACAGCGGGAAGGCGATAACCCTAGCTATACCCCACGCGTACAAGAAAATAAAACTGAACGTAACACGATATTTAACTAAACAAAAACAAAATAGCACAAAAGTGTCCAATACTGTAAAACTATGTACACAAAACTTAAATACACCATAAACAAAGTTCGGGAATTCAAAGGAAAACAGAATTAGTAAGTAGCATGCAACAATCGTCAACAACTACGTCACAACTCGTCATCCTCGTCATGTCAAGCGATCCCACATTCGCACCAAGATAAGATATAGATTTCTACTATGACACATACTGAATATTTCTAATGCGGCAGCAATAGAGGGCGCGTAATGTCAAGTTTCTATACCCTGAGTATGAATACTTCTTTCTGCACTAGTTACCGCACGTACTTGTTTAATACTAAAGCACGGACAAACGCGTTCGGAGAAGCGGGGAAGCGGAAAACTCAGTGGCGTTGCCTGAACATAGTCTATGCCTAGAAACTTGCATATGTATCTACATACATATGTACCTACATAGTTTTGCGAAGTCAGTAGAGAATATTATGTAAGGTTCTGTATTTACATGCAAGAGAACTTCATATTTACAAATTAAAATCTAGAAAGTATTATGTGGTTACAAATTTTAAAAACTTATTAAATTATAATGAAAAGTAACAATAACATTATTTAGTAAAAAGTGCTTCCCCTATTTTTGGCCTAGTTGCATCAATATTTTGAATAGAAAGCCTTGAGGTAGCGGCCTTGATTGGATTTATTAAGATTTAACTAGATGCTGCGCATCCAGAGTTAGGAAGGTGGTACTTGAGGAAGGTGGTATTTGAGGAAGGTGGTTTCTCGAAGTCGGTCCATTCACTTGAGAAACATCTTTTATAATGCGCAATACGTTTTAAGTAGTTTTCTTTTGTTCTTACTTTTGCAACACCCTGTATAGTCGAAAATATGTTTAGGTTATGCAGCATTGAAATCTGTACAACTTTGGTAGAAAAGATTTTTTTCTTAAAAGCAAAGAGAAAGCTATAATCAAAAACCCAGTCTTCGCGAACACCTGTATAGTTAAAAATATGTTTAGGTTATGCAGCATTTAATTCTGTACAACTTTTGTAGAAAATATTTTTTTCTAAGTTCAAAAATAGAGTTATAATCAAAAATCTAGTTTTCGGGATTACCTAGTATAATTAAAAATAATATTTAGGTTATGTAGCATTTAATTCTGTACAACTTTTGTAGAAAACATTTTTTTCCTAAAGACAAAGATAAAGCTTTAATCAAAAACTCAATCTTCGTGAACACCCTGTGTAGTGGAAAATATTGTTAAGTTATGCAACATTGAATTCTGTACAACTTTTGTAGAAAAGGTTTTTTCCTAAAAGTAAAGAAGAGATGAGTATTATTTTGTGGGTATATCAGGTATAGCAGTTGTCAGTATAATGTTTATACGTATGTGGCAACTGTGTCAATATTTTACATTAACAATAGAATTCAGGCAGATAGTGTATATTTGGTGAAATGTCTGTGTTTTAGTTTGTATTGTAAAAGTTTCTATTTCAAAATTATATAGTATATTACCTTTTATGTAATAATTCCAATGTAAGAAGTGTTTTTGAAATAATTCTTAGATTCTCAAATATTTTTAACTGTATATTATAAAATTTCATAATAACGAAGACTGGGAAATTTATAATCAAAATTTCTGTTATACATGTTAAATATTATTGTTTTTAAACATACCTGTAATGAATAATAGTAGGTGTTCGCTTATTTTTCATTGTTCGTGATAATAATTAGTAATAATATTAAACATATATGATTGGAGAAAATGTTGGGCTTCTATACAATTGTATGAAATGGAAAATTTTATACATAATTTGTGTAATTTGTATTTATTTATCCTGAATTGTATTGTATTACATGTTATTTGTAGAATATCCTATCAGTAATAATTTAATAGTTGAATATTATTGATCAAGTATGTAAGTTATTATTACAATTGAAATAATGTGAACTGTCTTTGAGTGTTATTAATTATATTCCGTCAAAATGTCGATGGAAGTAGAGGTTCCGTCTGTAAGTATGAAATTATTTTTTATTTATACATTATATAGGCAATATTGTTTATAATACTTTTTTTTGGTTTGTTGTTGTGAAGAAATATATTTGTATTATTTCGCAGAAATATTTTAATTTGAATCTTTAGCAAATTTTTACTGTATCGAAATTACAACGATTTTTTGTGTTTTTATTATATTTTCTTTAGACGCAGAAAGTATCCGAAAATGGTGGTGAAGCTGTTTTACCGGCGTCGACATCTAAATCGGCAGAGACGCCGGTAACAGTTCCGGAGAAAGGTCCAACATCTGCATCCACCAGTAGTGGAGTAAATTAAAAATTATCAAAGAGTAAGCGGCGGAGGTGGCGCAGAAAAAATAATAAAAACAAATGGGGAGGGTACCCGAGGTCCGAAATAGTTGAGGGCGGTAAAGCTGTTTCACTGGCGCCGATACCTAAAAAAAAAAAACAATAAATTTCTTTCGTTGTTAA
Source organism: Protaetia brevitarsis (assembly GCA_004143645.1). Taxonomy (NCBI): domain Eukaryota; kingdom Metazoa; phylum Arthropoda; class Insecta; order Coleoptera; family Scarabaeidae; genus Protaetia; species Protaetia brevitarsis. The sequence goes on from RXPK01000138.1 coordinate 1,646,746, forward strand.
CGAATCATTGTTTTTGTGCATATAATACATAAAGAAATAAATAAAATATATGTAGATTGTGATATACCGTTGAATATATGTAACTCATCTATTAAATTGTAATAACCATTAAATTTTCTGAGAATTCCAAAGCATAAAGCATAAATAGTCAAACTAAATCGCTGCTTTTTGTAATATATAATGGTGCAAATAATGCTGGTTAGACAATGAATTTGACGTTAATTCCATTCAGAGCCATCTGCGAATATTTAAGCATAGAACTACTTATATTGTTCAACAAAGAGTTCTTCATATTTCAAAATCTATTAAAGATCGGTATAGGGAGTGCTAATACAAAATTATAGGGGATGATATTTACTTCTCAATTTCGAATTAAAATACAGGGTGTTCCATTTAAAAAAAAAATGAGTTTTCTGCATTCGAAAATATGTCATTTGTTTTTTCAATTTTGGAACACCCTGTATATTAGAATGCGAAGTGTGTGTACCATTTCTTAGAGTTATATCTACATTCATAACGTAGTAAATTTGGAGTCTAGAATTAACCGAGATATTAATTTCAGAATGAGGCAATGATTATGACTAAAAAAAAAGAAAAACTTAAATAACTCAAAAACGGCAACATGTAGCTATAGGAATAGCTAATGAAGACTCACGTATTTATGGTCGTAGAATCCAAAAATGAATAAAAAAATTAGATCATTCTATTTAAAATAACAAAGTTGACGTCCATTTCCGGTCAACCGGAAGTGATATTTTGGTTAAAGTATTTCATATTTATAGTTTCAATCGAACATATAATGGTGCCAAAATCTCAAATATAAGTAAATAGTAAAACATCATAAACTTTTAATGAACCACTTACGTGTAATACCCTGTATATGTTGTATATAGGAAATATATACCAATTGTGTGGGATATTTATTGTATGTAACGTTTTTTTTTTTAAAGGTATCATCTCTTACTGCGATGTTGTTAAAATTTGTTTTTGAATATCAATTTATATATTTCTTATTAACATTGAATATTTTAATTGTATAAAAAGATTTTAATTCAAAAAAATATAGATGTTTATTATATTATAATAAACGATTATATAAACAATAAAAAAATGGTATTTAATTTTAAAAAGATGGTAGAATCTATTTCAAATTATATGAGAACTCTAATAAATGTATTTTACCTTATTTATATTGAAAGTAAATTATATACATAGCAAATTTGTTTCTTTTGTGTTTTTTTTACTTGATTGTTAATAAATTGTGCATATTTTTTTTGATGAAGGTTTTATTTTAATTTGATTTGTGAATTTAATTTGTTTAATATCGGTGTTAATGAAGCATTAGTTGGCAACAATCTTATTATTTCATAAAAAAAATCCTCGATATTGTTTCTATATTCCCCCCTTCCTACTTGTAGCATAAAAATATTTACAGTAATTTACAAATCTATTAATGGTTTTTTACAAAGAGCTATTATTGATGTAATTTATTTAATAATAGATATATTTATAATACAATGCCTATTCCAATTAGGAATAGTTTTGATAGTCACTGCTCACTGCATTGTAGGCGACGTCATTAATTTTGTTCGGCAGTGTATATCGAGCACATGCATATGCACAGTCGCTGACATTATTATTTAATATTTGAACGAATAGCTGGACGCTTTAATATCGGTGACCGTATGTCTTAATGAACACAATAATAAAATATGTATCGGTTAAGTATTGAAATTATAGTTTGATATATAGTTGTTTTGAGATTTTTTTTTTTTTTTGGCATGACCTAATTACATCTTAAGAAAACCACTCGGTCAGAAAATTCTATTGTGCCCCCACGAAACAAAATTATTAATGTAATAGTAGTACCTATAGTTTTGATATATGATGAAGAGATAAGCAAACTGTTAACAATATATCTAGTTAAAAATATTTGATACTGTTGTTTTGTTTTTTTACACATTAAATATTGTAATAATTTTATAAATATAATTTTTATTCATAGTGTCTACATCTATATATTTACTTGTTCTTTATTAAAATTGCAAAATAAAAAGAAAAATATATAAAGTATTTTGATATGATAATATTTATATTTTGAATGGATTATTTTATACAGCAAGTAATCGTAACACTACAATAAAGATTGTATCCCTCGTATCAAGTACTTTCATTTAATATATGATATACATATTAGTTCAATAAGTATTTTGTTGTATAGTTATTATATTTATCTCTCATCTTGACTTTATAAATTTTCAACTATACGTGAACATTTTATACGGTGCTATATAATGTAGGAAAGTATCAGACCGTTATATCATTATTATTATAAGAATCGATATGAAATATGTGTCTTGTTAACAATATTTGAGGTGTCTTTTGTTAGCTATTATAATTTGTACGAATCAATTTATTTATTTGTATGTAATATTGTGCATAATAATTATTTCAAAGCTTCGCATACGGTTTACAATAAGCAAAAATCCAATACAAAAATGTACTTCTTATATCCCAGGGTGGGTATTAGCTATTGGGAAAGTTTTTACACATACTTTTTGGGGATTAGATTGGAAATACTGGTCTATCGGAATAATTATCAACTATTTACATATATGTATGCCTATCAATATTGAAGGTAAATATTTTTAAAATTAATGTAATTACCTGGTGCAGGTGTATTCTCTGCTACAGATGATTGCTCTTGCCCAGCAGTATTTCTACGTCCATCTGTCCAACGACCTTTTCGAGATGTTAATTTACTTTTTCCCTTCTTGGGCATCTCTTAAAACTATTCACAAAACACATGTGATGATTGTTGGTTTCTTCGTAATGACATTATCAAAAATACTACGACCGCTCTATTGTATGTCGTTGATGTAACGCAAGTGTAACGGTGCGTTTTTGAGACGATTTGTCAATAGTTTACAAACCGTTCGGAGCAGCTACGTACTCTGAACACGGTCAATATTTAATTTATCTAAGGTGACCGTTGTTGCGCAAGTGTATACGCTCAACTGTATAAGAGTGTGGCAATTGACAAATATAAAATCTTAATAATTAATATATTCTACGTTATCGAATACGTTTTACCAAAATCTGGTCATTGTATCGACATCTTTAATTATATATTAATAACGTACTCGTATTCTGCTGTTTTTCGGTGGCTGTGGCCTGGCACTCCGGGTTTTGTAAACTCAGTGTTTATTTTTCCAAGATCAAGTTTTGGCTTTGCCGCGCGCAAATTCTCACTGGTTTTAATTTGTCTTTTTTTTAATGAAGTTCTTGAATTGATTTGAGTATTTAATTTAAGTATTTATTTGTTCCGTTAGTTTAGTTTTACTTCACTCTGTAATATTTTTAATTCTTGTGTCCGTCCTGGATGGATTATTATTTCGATGATTGTCGCGTTTGGTGCGCGTTTGTCGCACGCAGCTGATTTTATATATATGCGAGGTTTAGGGCCTCTTAGGTTCAGAGTTATCTGAATGTACGCGGCGTTGGTAGATATTTGTTTCGTTGCTCCAATTTTGCATTTGTTCAGTAAAGATTTGTTCGTTAATTTTTGTTATTTTGTTCAACATTCAGATTACTCACTAGTTATTAATAGGTGTTATATCGTTGTGCACAATTTATATGTAAGGCTCGTTAATAATTTTCGTTTTAGAAGTGATCGCGTTTAGAGTTTAAATTTTCCGTTTTTTTTTTTTGTAGTTTTCAATTTAATTGTAGTTTAATCACCTCGGGGTAGGTGAAGAGAAGCTTTGAGCTTGATTTAAATTTCATTTTTAATTTTGCTTGTTTCTCCACGTGTAATTTAATTTAAATTTTAGTTTGCTTTGAATTTTTGAGACCACGTGGATTTTTTGTGGTATAAGAAATTCCTTCTAGAACGAATCTTCCATTTTGTTTGCTAAAGGATTTGCATTGTCCTTTTTAATTGTAAATTCACGAAGGGGTTATTTTAATCCAAGACATTCTGTCTTAAGGTTTTTTCCCCTGTTGTTTGTAATTAAATGTTTTTTTTTAAATACAATAAAAGTTAATGATTTTAAATATCATCCTAAATAATAGTTCTTTTATTTTTGAATCAACCATTTCAATCTTTGGGGATTTTAAAGAAAGTTTAATTTTACAAACGCCCACTATTACTTTTCATGAAAGTTACCCTGAGTTCTAAAATCTCTGGTTGAGGTGTGCGTTTCAACAGAGAGAGCACGTGTATAAATTGCTCCGACGTTAAACCCAAATTTTGGGAGATTTCGAGCGTATATTTATATGCAAAGGGGAATAGAGAATAAATTATAAGATTGGACCGCAGTGATTAAAGAGTGGAAAGTGAATTTTGTAATATCAAAAAACAATAAGCAATAGGTTAGAGGCGTAGTTTAAGTGCGGGGAACGGATAGCAGTTCGGCCTTCGAGGGGTCGACCCGGGCCAGCTGTTGTCGCCGTTTCTTATCGGGCGGCAGATAGTTTTTGCAAATATAACCAAAAAACATTAGTGAGTGATATACAATATACAATGTCGGACGAAGAGAAAGTTACGGTCGATAAAAGTAAAAGGGGAAGATCGAGTGATTCAGAAGAGGAGAAACTTTTTGCTAAAAGTAAGAGAACTGCGAGAACCCCAGTGAAGACGGACAAAACAAATGATGAAAAATTGGATATATTACTAGAAATGGTGGGTGATGTGAAATATGTAATGGATGAATTGAAACAGGAACTAATCGATGTCAAGAATAAGATGAAAGAGGTGGGAGACGAACAAATAGAAATAAGAAAAGATATTAAATCGTTAAAAGAAGAAAAATGAAGAAATGAGGAAGGAATGTGATGCAATGAAAATAGAGAATGAGTCTATTAGAAAGGAATCACTAGAGTTAAGAGAAAATTTAAAGCGCATTGAGATGGAACACGATAAAGTCAAAACAGAGCTGAATATACATAAAAAAGGAATGGAAATTATGGAAAAGGAATATAGGAAAAATAACGTGGTAATAACGGGACTTGAAATAGACACATACGATCAAGAAAAATTAAAGGATAAAATTGATGATTTTCTAAATAAACAGTTACAAGTAAACGTCGAAATAATTAGAGCAACTAAAATAGGTGAAAAAGTATGCTTAATACAGACCAGAAACATGGAAGAAAAGCAAAAAATTATGGCGAGCAAGAACAGACTAAGAGAACTAAAATCGGATCGAATCTATATAGCGGATGATATGACAATGGCAGAGAAATACATACAGAAGCAAATACAGCAAAAGGCGCGGGAATTGAGAGAGGAAGGTAAACAAGTAAAAGTGGGGATGAAGAAAGTAATAGCTAATGGGACGGAATGGCGATGGAACAAGGACAAAGAAAAATTAGAAGAAACAAAAAACTAAACTGTGGCTTTGGGACTGACATCAAGATGAAGAATGAGGCAATGTATAAGGACAAGAATATAGAACAGCTGAACATTAAGAAGATGACAGAACCAAAAATAAAGAATGACAAGAATAGCACAGCAAATAAACAAATAAGAACAAATAAAGAAGGGAATACGATCGAGAAAAGAAAAGAGAAGAAACAAGAAATTACAACAAAATATATAAGAATAGGCACATGGAACACAAGAAGTATTAAAGGGAAAGAAGAGGAAATTATAGAGGAAATGATAAAACACAAGATAGAAATATTAGGAGTCACGGAAACGAAAAAGAAAGGAAAAGGATTAACCAAAACCTATAAAGGATACTGGATAATTTGGTCTGGAGTGGAGGAAGCAGAATGGGCTAGAGAAGGTATAGGTAGAAGGCATTAATAGTTTCACCAAATAGATTGAAGGAGATAAGTGAGGAAAGATATGTTAACGAGAGAATATTGGCGGTGAAAATAAATTTATTAGAAGAAGAAATGTGGTCAATTATAGTAACATACGGAGTGAATGAAGACGCAAGAAAAGAAGAAAAGGACGAATACTACAACAACCTGCAAAACGTGATAGACGATCAGGACGGTAATATATTAGTTATGGGTGATCTGAATGGAAGAGTAGGGGAACCAGAACAAAGGGATAGAGGAAATAATGGGGAAAGAAGGTGAGAAGGTTAGAAATAATAATGGTGAAAGGATAATCCAACTATGTTTGGTGAACGAGTTAGTAATAACAAACACAAAGTACCAACATAAAGATATTCATAAGTTTACAAGAGAAGAGAGAAGCCGAAAAGAAAAATCAATAATTGACTATTTTTTAATCAACCGAGACCGATTTAAACAGGTCAGGGATGTCAGAGTAACAAGAGAAGCCGAAGCCGGGAGTGACCACTACTTATTAAAGATGGAGATAAGAATAGATAGTAAAACCAAACAAGATAAAAGAAGAAGAAGGTAAAAAAAAAAATAAAAAGTTACAAACTTAAAGAAGACGATATTAGAAGCAAATACCAGGAAATAGTGAAGAGAAAGCTAAGAGAAAAACAGAATATGGAAGGACAAGGGGTAGAAGAATACTGGAGAAGGTTTAGAGAATGTATATTGGAAGCATGCAAAGAAAGCTGTGGAGTAACGAAAGTAGGAAATACAAACATGAAGAAGACTGAGTGGTGGAACGAAGAAATACAAGGAATAATTAAAGAGAAAAAAATATATATGGAGAAAATACTTAAGTACTAAAGATTCGGAAGATTATAATAAATATAAAGAAAAGAGAAAGAAAGTGAAAAATGCGGTAAAAATAGCGAAGAAGGATGCATGGATAAAATTCGGGGAAAAAATGAATCAAAATTTTAGAGAAAACCAGAAATTGTTTTATGGAACATTAAAACAGTTAAGAAACAAAAAAGAATATACAATGATGAATGTAAAAGATAAACGGGGAAACATAATAACGGATGAAGACAAAATAATGGAAAGATGGAGGGAATATTTCCAAGAGTTGACCAAAAATGACAGAGACATATCAAACGATAGCACAAGCATGGAAATGGAACCAAAAATAAGAGAGATATCTGAAAGAGAGGTAACGAGGCGATAGCTAAATGAAAATAGGAAAGCACCGGGAGTAGATAACATTACGGCGGAGATGATCAAATATTTAGGATGCGAAGGAATCAAAGAACTCCAAAAAATAATGAACCTCGCAATTAGATCAAAAAGAATGCCAAGGGATTGGAACACGGGAATAATCTTGCCCATTTTTAAGAATGGTGATAAAAGAGAATGCAAAAACTACAGGGGAATAACGCTATCAAGTATACCGGGAAAGATATTAGCAAGAATAATGGACACACGAATTCGAGAAATTGTGGAAGACACGATTGAAGATACGCAATATGATTTAGAGTGGCAGAAGTACGCAAGACTTAATCTTCATAGTAAGGCAAGCCTGTGAAAAAGTGATTAACAAAAATAAAAAATTACATATGTGCTACATCGACCTACACAAAGCGTTTGATAGGGTAAGGAGAGATGATATATGGAAGTCATTAAAAAAGAGAAAAATCGACGAAGAAACCATAGAAGTCTTAAAATCAATGTACAAGGATAATATAAATATTGTAAGAATAAATAATGAAGAGTCGAAAGAATTTAAAACAGAAATAGGTGTTAAACAAGGATGTGTTCTCAGCCCCATTTTGTTCTCCTGTGTATTAGATGACGCAATAAAGAAGGCAAAACTAAAATGAAACAACTAAAATGGGATATGGAAAATGAAACCCACCAGTATAGCAGAGTTGATGTATGCCGATGATATGGTGGTATTGGCAGAAACCGAAGAAAACCTGCAACATAATATAAACATCTTAAATGAAGAACTTATAAAAATCAATATGAAAATAAATACAGAAAAAACAAAGAGTATGATTGTGGCAAAAGAGAAAAATATAACAAAACATAACATTAAAATAAACGGACAAATAATTGAACAGGTCAACGAATACAAGTACCTCGGGACGATAATTGCAGCCAATGGAAAGATAGACAAAGAAATAGATGAAAGGATGAAGAAAGGTGGAAAAATATATAATACGATGAAAAATACATTCCTAGGAAAAAAGAGGTGCAAAAGAACGTGAAAGTCGACGTAATAAATAAAATAGTAAGGCCAATGCTGATGTACAGCTGCGAATCCTGGACGCTGACCGAAAAACATAAATCCAAAATTAACGCCATGGATATGAGATTCCTAAGAAAAGTAGAAAATAAAACGAGAAGAGATAGAATCAGGAATGAGAAAATAAGGGAAGACTTGGGAATGACACCAATACGAACCAAAATAGAAGAAGGACAGCTAAGATGGTATGGACATATTTGTCGAATGTCAGAAGAAAGAATAACTAAGAAAATTTATGAAACTAAAATATTTGGGAAAAATACAAGAGGAAGACCAAGAAGAACATGGAACGATGAGATAAGGGAAGCATTAACCGAGAGAGAAATGAATTGGCATGAGGCAAGAGAAATGACAAACGACCGGAAAAAGTGGAGAGAGAAGATAAGGGCAAGAAATTAACCTCAAACTCGAAATAACCTTACACCTAACGGTAGAAAGGTTTTAAAGGATTAAAAAAAAAAAAAAAAACCTTCAGTTCACAGCAGTATGTATGTATCACTGGCGTGTAGTATACACGTCTACAATGACATTTACGTTATTATTTCCCTATATCGAGTTGTGTGTTTCGTACTGTAACGAGCGCCAACTTTTCAACTGGCGGTTCCGATAGGCGTCCCTAGATGGCGCTAGCATAGCGGAAGAACTACCTACGACGAATGACAGAGGGCAGCACTGGGTCGAAGATTCGTGAATATTCTCCAGAATCATCGAGGACGTTCTGGAAGGCCCCCGAACAATCTGGAAGTTCGCGCCAGCTATAAATAACGCGTCGGGTTGGCCAGGAGTAGAGGTGGGTCGATACCAGTATTTGGCGATATCACCTAATATGAATATATTCGTTAAGCGGTATTATAATACCTAAACCGATACGAGAATATTGGTAATATCAGGATTGCCGAGCAACCGTATTGCAGCGCAAGTATGAGATATACGTATCCTTCAGCATACGAATATATACGGATATATATTGACACCTAACAGATATATTAGGTATATGAGGCGATATAATTTTTGTTGCCTTGTTTAATGCAGTGGTATAAACACATATTTATACATATGTATAGTATCGCCTTCTTGTTAATTCACATAAATTGAAACACTTTATTTTAATTGAACCCTTTATCTTCCACTGTTTAAAATATTAAAAACTTATTTATTATTATAATAACTGAAGTAAAACCGTGATAGGTAACGCATATATTAGGTGAAATACAATGTATTTTGAAATAAAATAGATTTTTTCATTTTTATGGCTGGAATTTTAATTCGAATTATTGAATATACATACTTACATTTCTTTTTTTCTTTTTATGGGTATCAATAAAAACAAAAATAGGATACCTAAGTAGCAAATTTTCAGTTCCCGTCTTTTTTTATTAGTAACTCCAGAGGTTTGCATGAATGTACTTAGAAGGTATTTTACATATTACATTAACAGTTACTTTAATACATTTATATTGAAATTACTGAAAATAATTGAAGGGAATTTGAGATTTTGCTACTCGTATTCTTCATTTAAAGAAAAGTGCAAATACAAAGTTTGTTTTTTTATTTTCGTTAAAAATGGAATGCAACTAAATAATGACAATAATAACAATAATAATAATAATAATACATATTCCTATATTTTATGAATATAATATAGAACGAAGGAACGAACAGATAGGACATAAGTTAAGTTTTAATTTTTGTTGCCATTCAAAAACATTAATTTCATAACTTTAATAGGACTTAGCCGAGTTCTACGGTCTGAAATTAATTCGCCAGATTTCGAAAACACGCGTTCACAGGGAACCGATGTGGCTAAAACACAGCAATGTAATTGAAACATTTTATTCAAATTGGGATAGACAAAACGGTGATTTCGCCACCACTGATTAGGATCCTGCTGCCGCGGCAATATCTTGTCATTCAAATATCTCTGTACCTCTGATATTGCAATAGCCGTTGGTGATTGTACAGGCTCAACATCGGCTACTACACTATCAACGTCATCCCAAATTGAATATTGTTTTCCTATACTTGCGGTGGTGTGTTCGATAGTTTCCGCTTCAATTTCTGGTTCCACTGCTACTACTGGTTTTCTGGCATTTTCCTTGCTGATCTGGGCAGCTAACAAATCAATTATTTTTTTCTTCGCTCTTTCTGCTGCATTTTTGTCTTGAAATAGATATGTTTTTAAAACGTGGATCTAGCAGAGTACAAATGCCGAAAGAACCGCTATATTCTATATTTTGAAGTCTGCTATACAAATCTGTTTTAATTTTTTTTGCTGCAAGTTGGGCACTTTGATGTAATGTTGAATCATTCGGAATTTTGTTTTCATATATATTTGTTAAAGACCTATTAAACACGATAACTAAACTGCCCGTGAGGTATCGTTCCCCGCTAATTTGCCGCGTTACTTCTTCCAAGGGCTTCAAAACTGTACATAGGTCTTGGCACAACTTCCAATCTTCTGCAGTAATTGCGGGAAGTGAGGTACTGCTGCTAGTGTCCAGAAGCGCTAGTGTGGTAGTTAATGCCTCTTTTAGTAGCAATGCCCTTTCACACATGTAGTAAGTAGAATTCCACCGCGTGGATACATCCATTATTAATTTTTTTGGGATATGAAATACCAGTTTGAATTTGATATTTTAAAAGTTTTTCGGTGGCGGTAGTACTACGTTTGAAATGAGTAACGATAGATTTAAATTTTGAAATTAAATGATCTATTTCCGGCAACGCAAGAGCACTTTTAGCGATTAAATTTAATGTGTGCGCAAAACAACCAAAACCTTTTAAATTTAAAGTTTTTATGGCGTTTTGAACATTCGCTGCATTGTCTGCCACCACTAAACGCACTTTTTTTCCAAGATCCCACTGTGTAATAACTCGTTGTAACTCCTGGCTGATATTTGCAGATGTATGTGGCCCTGGTAAAACACTACATTGTAAGAGGGCAGATTTAAAATCGAAGTTATCGTCAATGTAGTGCGCGGTTATCGCGAAATAACCTTCTTGTGCTTTGGAAGTCCATCCATCAACCGTAAGGCATGCCGATTTTACATTCTTAAATTTTTCCTTTACCTCGTTCTCACATTTTTGGTACTCTGCATCCAGCATTGTTGTAGAAATGTGTTTACGGGTAGGAATTTGGTAGGCTGGATTTAGTGCTGCGACAAACTTTCGGAACCCTTTATCTTCCACTACGGAAAAGGGTTGAAAATCTTGTACAAATAACGACATCAGCGCATCGTCAATTTCTTTTCGTTGGGCGGCTGTCAACATTTTTGTTGAAACGTATTTCGAGAGTGTTGTTTGGAATGTTTTTGTAAACGGCAGATCAGTAGCTGTTGATGGCAAAGCAGTTGAAGATGGAATATTAATCACATTATGTTGAGTCACTGTGTCAACTTCACTTGATGCTGATGTAGAAGGCAAAGCTACTTCGGATGTTGTTTCACTTGCACTTCGTTGAGATGACTGCACCGTAATTAAATGCTTATTTTTTAAATGTTTGTTTAAGTTCGAAACTGTCCCTTTGTAACTTAATTTTAAATGGCAAATATTACATTTTGCTGGTTTATTTTGTTCGGAATCTACAGTAAAGTAATTCCAAACTTCACTAATTTTTGCGCGTTTCGACATGTTTATAAAAAATCGTCAAAATACTTATAGCAACTTCTAATTCTACTGTCGATGAACCTTACGAAACGAAAAGACTAAGCAAACTAATCTTTCTTTCTCTTAATTTTTTTAAATATGCAAGTGTAAATGTGGGGGGTGTTTATCTAAAAAGGGGAAAAAAACCACCAAACAAATTTTACAGGAATCTTATCTATTTCAGATGTCTTTCGCCACTTAATTTTTTTCCTATCTACAACAGCAAAGTTTTCAGAAATCTTTACTTTTTAGTATTTCAAGTGTCTCTTAACATTACACCTTTATGTATTTCACGAGCATCTGGCTTTAGTTTCTTTCATTATTTAAGCGAAACTTAATACTTGCTTATTTAAACGAACTGGCAAATTTCACAGATATTTGTCTGCTTTTATACCTGTTCGCACTTATATCGTATACCTCGAAGAGATAATGGCGCTTTAAATTTGTTAGTTTAGCATGCATCCCCGTTTAGTTAGAAGTAAGCGACACAAGTGGGCCTAAATATTTTATTTTCATGTCCCGCTTATCATATACTACACACATTCAGGTTTAGTTTATTGCGTCCGTTTTTTTTTTTATACAAAAACCTAAATAGCAAATTTGCTAGAAATCTCTTCTCTCGTCTGTTTTATGTGTTTGCCTAAATTACGCCCTTATGCCGTTCCACGAGCATCTGGTTTAAATAACTGTAACTGATGGCAAATCATAGATATTTCTTCCCGCTTTCATACTTGTTTACGTTACTTATACTTAAGAGATATCATTTATATTGTCGTTTATCTTTTAAGGGTAGTCGATTTAAATGGGCCTAAATGTTTGTTTATGTTACCTTGAATAGATTTCAGTTTATATGGATAGTTGGGTATATTGAGAAATACATACATAAGTTTTTATTAAATATTATGGTAATTTAAGTGTGTATTGAATGAAGTGTATTTAATTTAGTAATACTGAAATCCAAACAAAAAATATTTAGTTGTAGGAAAAATGTCTCAAAAGAAAGTGTTAATTAGTAATAAACTGCGCGATAACTTTATAGTTTCACTTCATAGCTAGTTGGTATTTGGAACAATTATATTGAACATTTCTATATTAATAATAATATATGGACATATTTTGATGAATATTAGATAATGTTCCTGCTTATATGTATAGTACCACTTATTATATTTGTAATATGATATATTCTCAATAAACAAAGTAATGTAGTCTGGCACGAAAGTTAGATGTGATACAAACATGTTAAGCACTATCAGTATTTTGTTCTACCCTGTCCGTCCTTACTGTATGCAATAAAATTGTTATATGTACACGTTAAAATTAACGTACGTATAAAACAAAAAACTAATTTAAATATATCGCTGTGCCACTACATAAGTAAAAGCTTCTTCAGCTACTACTGCCTGCATCCGATGTTTGTATACAATAGTAGAAGTATAGAAGAATCAAATGTGGTGCGAATATGTAACCTATAATGTTACCATATCCGTTTTGTATTATACTACACTCTTTGTTTATTATATAACCTCAGCAGTATACTAATCTTTATCGTTCTTAGAATATAATCGTAAATGATAGTATGTATGTACGTATGGTCGATATGGTATTCATTCATAACCTACTTGCCGCGTCTAGATAGTGAATATCGCAATATCATAATACCTAAGTTCATGCATATTAGTAATACCTAATATCACTCCATATTACCGATATCTTAACGAATACTGATATATTCGCCCCACCTCTAGCCAGGAGTCAGTCAGTCGATACGAGTTCGATAGTGCGGTTCGCGAAGTGAATTAGTACGTGTAATATAAATATCGGTGCAAATAAATCGTTTACATAAATAGAGACATTAGTGGATTAAGTGAATTAATAATAAGCATTTTTAATAGATTTAAATACCGTAATTGTGTTAATAGAATAAATGAATTTAAATATATCGCCTGTGTGTTTCTCTAAAACCCCGACAACGTTGTAAAAACTAGAAAAACGTTACAGTACGATGGATTATAGAACTATATTATTTGCTTTTTTCGTGTACCTAACTGATTACATATGAAGTTTTGTGATTTGCTTCGTTTTTTGTTGATTTTTACATATTAATTGGTGATTAAATAGTGTAAGTGTAAGAAGAAACAGGATCATTTTTTTATCAGGAAGATTCATCGGAAATCTCACTAAAGGATCTCATATATACAGCTCTTTTGAATTTAATTTTATCGTTGTAATATAAATGTAATTGTATTTCTTTTTTTTTGTTAGTACATTTATAAATAAAAACTGAAGCAGTGAGTTTTCTAATTAGTAGTGTTATAGTAATTTTATATAAGTTTATATAGATAGTTAAAAGAATCATTTTAAAAATCTATCGTAAGTACAATATTTTATGTTTCTCCGATATTAGTTTAAAATATTTAAACTTCGATCAAATAATTCTAACTTTTTTTTAAGTATAGAAACATTTTGCATGTAATATTTTCTTTGCAGATTAAAATTATGGCGTTTCTTAATTTTAGTTCTATATATTTTAATGGATGTTTAACACCCGTTCTATGGAACCTTTTAAAATATATTTTAAATGTGTAACACATCTAAGGAATATTTCAATTCAAATAAATACCAATAACATTGGCATAATAGATATATATACATTTTGTATCGGTTACGATTAAAACACCATATCGCTTTGTATATTCTTTACTGTATGTGTTTTAATGTGTAATAATAATCGTTACATTTCGAAATTAAATTACTTTGTAGATGTTTTCTTGCTTTTTGCGTTCATTATTAATTTGCGGATGCAGTTTGGTTGCTCAATCCATCTGTCAAAAGAAAAAGTAATTATAGTAACGATAGGGTATTGTATAAATGTGAATAGTCAGATGATTATCAATAAATTATTCAGTTTTATGTACCTACCTTGTGATAAGTATATTCTGCACTTGGTCTTAAAATCAGACGGGTAAAGATCAAGTAGCAGGAATGTTTCTAATGAATAATTTTTTCTTTTCTTATACTCAATTATTTGTTTAGTGAACAGTTGTTTAATCAGAGAGTATTTAAGATTTATTATATTTGTAATTGTCTAATAAAATCAATGTAATGTGTCAATTAAAAAGCATAAAGAAATTTAAGAGTTGTTTTTTTTTCCTTGTTTTAATATAATTGCTAAAGTACTTTATTTGTGTGATTTTAAAAATTTAGAAATACTTTGCCGTAAAAGGGGAGATTGGTATTAATATAGGATATATCTATGTTAGTACATGCAGTCTAAAAGGTATGTTTAATTTCTGAAGGAGTAGCAAACTGTAATATTAAGAAATACAATACTTACCGTTTCCAAATTTTATTTTAATTTTACACCTACTTTTAATCATCACGAACAAATCTTATATTAATTAATTATGTATATAGCAATATGTTGTTTAAATAAAAGTGTGACTTAAAAATATTGGAAATTATCTAATTAAAGTCAACAACCAATTTAATTGTTTGCTTTTATCGATTTTTATTTATTGAATTAATAAAATAGTATATTTTAGTTCTTCTCCATTTAATTAAAATAAATAAAAAAAAAACATTTTAGAAATGCAATTGTACATATAATCACCACCGTAAATTATCATGAGAATTTTGAATTCTACTACAACGTAGACTTTTAGGTATAGTGTCACACTGTATTCCGCATGGTAACTCTATAGATGTCTTCACTGTAGTAGTAGTAGTAGTAGTAAATATTATTTTCAGACATTATGATTCTTTCGAGATAAAATATTGTTATTTACTGTTGTATGTCGTATTGTTTCAATGTCAAGTCGACAAATAATGATATAACCTTCATCTGAGAAGATTTCGCAGTAGTGTTTTAGGGCTCTATAAATAAAATTAAGATGATGTTACATATTTATATCACGCTTAGAGGAAAATACCTCATATTTACCTAAAAATAACACTGTAAATGTAAATTGGTAGATTGTTTGCTTGAAGAACCCTGTGACATTGTAAAATGACATTTCTAATGGTTAATAGTTTTGTATTGTGAAAGAAATATTGTTTGTTTGGTTAGAACTGTTTAAGTAATATTCGTGACGTTTAATAAAGATGTCTGTATTCGACTACCAACTGTTTATGAAATTTACTAACATTTGATTTGGATTTACGAAAAATTAATATTTTTGGATATAATAATCCAGTTAATGGATATTTTTGTTGTTTTTAAATAAATATGTACTGATCAGTTTTAAAATTGTTTTATTATTTCATCAATTATGTTTCAACAAAAAGTATAGGATTTTTTCTTGTTATAAAGTTTAACGATGGTTATTTTTCAAATAATATTGCGGTTTTGAAATAATTTTTTCAATTAATGCAGATATATTCATATTTTAATTTATAATTTGTGTAATTGTAATAATTTATCATGAATTGTATTGTATTTTATATGTTATTTGGATAATATCTTATCAATAATATTTTAATAGTTGAATATTATTTATCAAGTATGCAAGTTATTTTTACAGTTGAAATAATGTGAACAAATGACTGTCTTTGAGCGTTATTAATTAATTTCCGTCAAAATGTCGTCGATGGAGGTAGAGGTGCCGTCTGTAAGTATGAAATTATTTTTTATTTATTATATTATATAGGCAATATTGGTTCATAATACTATTTTTGGTTATTCAGGTTCTTGTTGTAAAGAAAATATTTTGTATTATTCGCAGTAATATTCTAATTTGAATCATTAGCAAATTTTTACTGTATCGAAATTACTACAATTTTTGTGTTTTTATTATATTTTCTTTAGACGCAAAAAGAATCTGAAATGAATAAAGAATCTGTTGCACCGGCACCAGAAGCATCAGCTGCAACAAAAGCAGCATCTTCATCAGCACCAGCTGCGATATTGGCATCCGTACCCGTCAGCAATGGGAAAAAGTTTTCAAAAAGCAAGCGGCGGAGCAACGCTAGAAACAAATGGGGAGGGTAAGAGTTTTTGTGAAGCCTTTTTCTTATCGTTTATTCTATGTGGGTGTTTTTTTTTTTTTTATAGGAAAAAAACACAGATCTTCAATATAAACTCCGGAGGTGTTGCATACATATCGTAAAATGGAAAGGTATGTATGCAACATCTCCGCGATGACTTATTTATGTTTAATCAAAAGTAAGTTGTTCTTCAAAGTATAAGTATTTAATATATTTATAAATGTTAAATTTTTGTTTTCAGTTCACATCGAGTTATTAAATTTTGAATTAGATGTGTTTTTTATTTACTATAATATTAAACTGCAAAAGTGTGTATATATTTATTTTAAAATTATATTTGTCATTATTAGATAAAGATATTTAAGAAGATAAATGAGTACTATTAAAGTTAAAATAATGATAATGTTATATGATTGTAGGAAGCTGGTAAGAGTAAAAGGTTTGTATTTTGATATTGTTTGTGAAAGTTAAAATATTTTAGTGATAATGATTTAAAAAGAAAAAATTAATAATTCATATATTAATATTTTTTTTTTAAATCATTATTTATCACTAAAATATATTAACTTTCACAAATAACATCAAATACAAACCTTCACTTTGTATGTATTCGGAAAATTGAATACAATACTGTTTTATTTGGTTTAATTAGTTTAAGAAAGAGGGTTTTAAGATACTTTTTTTTTTATATACATACAATAATACTTTTATAATGCAAATCAGTAATTGCAACAATATAAGGAGTATTATTATATTTTAATATTTCAATAATAAAACATGATATCATTTTTATTTCTTATTTATTTTTAAGAAAGAGATCATTCGGAAATGTCATTGTTCATAAAAAATTTTAGTAACAATAATAAAATGAGAAATTTTGAAGCGTACTATGTTGTGACTTTCATCATATCACATCATATTTAACAGGATTAAAGTTGCGGTACTTTTCATATAAATAATTCTATTTCTGGAGATAATATTTTGTTATACTTTTAGAATTAATATTGTTTGTTTCTCTGCAAATAAAAAAGTAATGAGATAGATGTCAGTCGTTTAATATATAGTTATGGAATATAAATTTGTACAGTGTTTAATTATATGTATAAACAGTAAACAGTTTTTTTACGTTCATTTGTGTGCAGAAATTGGAATATATCTTGTGCTCTATTTCTAATTTAAAGCTGTGTATAAGTAATGCATTTCATGTGTAGCGTTCCCATGTTGCATGTGGAATATGCATGAAAGATGTAAATGGAGAAGTCGTGTTGATGGGGTGAATACAATACTGTAATAGATGTAACAGTTGTTAACTTATTGTTGAATTGTATTTTTGTAATAGCGATAAGATTTGAGAGGATGAGTATTATTTTGTTGATATATCAAAATAATCGTAATAGTAGGTGTAGCAGTTGTCAAAATGATGTTTATATGTATGTGGTGACTGTGTCAATACTTTACATTAACAATAGGATTCAGGCTCTTTTAGAACAGACAGTGTATATCTGGTGAAATGTGTGTTTTAATCGTTATTGTAAAAATTTCTATTTCAAGATTATATAGTATATTACCTTTTATGTAATAATTCCAATGTAAAAAGTGTTGTCGAAATAAATCAGATTCTCATATATCTTCAACTGTATATTAAAAAAAATTCATAATAACAAAGATTGGGAAATCTATAATCAAAATTTCTGTCTATACATGTTAAATATTTTTGTTTTACCATACCTTTAATGAACAATAGTAGGTGTTTACTTATTTTTCGTTGTTCGTAATAATAATTAAATATATAAGATTTTATATGTACGTAATTTCATTAAGTTTTTATTGTTGGAGAAAATGTTGGGCTTCTATACAATTGTATGAGATGAAAAATTTTATACATAATTTGTGTGAGTTCTGTTATTGTGAAAGAAATATTGTTTGTTTGGTTAAGACTTGTTAACTAATATTCGTGACGTTTAATAAAGATGTCTGTATTCAATTACCAACTGTTTATGAAATTTACTAACATTTGATTTGGATTTATGAAAAATTAATATTTTTGAATATAATAATCCAGTTAGTGGATATTTTTGTTGTTTTTAAATAAATATGTACTGACCAGTTTTTAAATTTTTTATTATTTCAATCAATTATTTTCAACAAAAAGTATAGGATTTTTTCTTGTTTATAAAGTTTAACGATGTTTATTTTCAAATAATATTGCGGATTTGGAATAATTTTTTCAATTAATGCAGATATATTCATATTTTAATTTATAATTTGTTGTAATTTGTATTTTTTATCATGAATTTATTGTATTTATTGTTATTGTAGAATATCTTATCAATAAATTTTAATAGTGAATATTATGATCAAGTATGTAAGTTATTTTTACAGTTGAATAATGTGAACAAATGACTGTCTTTGAGCGTTATTAATTATATTGTTTCAAGATGTCAACAGAAAGGAGTTCGTGTCTGTAAGTATGAAATTTTTTTTAATTATATTATATAGGCAATCTATTATTTATGATTACTATTTTTTGGTTTATTCAATTTTTGTTGTGAAGAAATATATTGATTATTTTTGCTAGTAATATTTTAATTTGAATCTTTTAGCCAAGTTTTACTATATCGAATCTACTACGATTTCTTGTGTTTTTATTATATATTGCTTAGGCAGAGAAACAACCTGAATTTATTGAAAGCGGTGAAGCTGCTTTACCGGCGCGACAAATAAGTCTGCACAGGCGCCGTATTAGCAGCAAAAAATAAGACAGCGGCCGCATCCACCGTGTTCAAATAAGAAAAAGATACCGATAGAGGGAAATCCATATCAAAAAGTAAGCGCCGTAGATTGGCGACGTCAAAAGAATCAAAACAAAAAATGGTGAGGGTAAGATTTTTTTCGTTTATGTTTTTCTT
The DNA here is from genome assembly GCA_004143645.1 of Protaetia brevitarsis. Classification (NCBI taxonomy): domain Eukaryota; kingdom Metazoa; phylum Arthropoda; class Insecta; order Coleoptera; family Scarabaeidae; genus Protaetia; species Protaetia brevitarsis. The sequence goes on from RXPK01000138.1 coordinate 1,666,393, forward strand.
TTTTTTACAGGAAAAAAACCCAGCATCTTCAATATAAACTCCGGAGTTTGCATACATATCGTAAAATGGAAAGGTATGTAATGCAAACATCTGCCGGATGTGTTTAATAAAAAGTTAGTTTTGTAATTTAAAGTATAGTATTTATTATATTTATAAATGGTTAAATTTTTGTTTCAGTCACATCGAGTTATTTAATTTTTTTAAATTAGATGTGTTTCTTATTTACTATAATATTAAACTGTAAAAATGTGTATATGTTTATTTTAAAATTATATTTGTCATTATTAGATAAAGATATTTAAGAAGATAAATGAGTACTATTGTGGGTGCAGATGAAGAAATTTTTAAAATTCCCGCGCGAACCGAACAGCGCGGTTGAATAAGTCAGTCGAAGTCGAACCGTACAGTGAGCGCGGTGCTATCCAATAACAAACACACAAGTTTGACCCTAAATTATTTTTTGCAGATGCAACCCTCTAGATAGCCACGAACCACAAACATTAATCAGACATCCGTATATTTCAACATTTTATACCGTTTTCATATAATTATATCTTTTAATAAACAAGTGTGTGCGTTCTAACCTAAACCCTACACTATTAAAGTTAAAATAATGATAATGTTATATGATTGTAGGAAGCTGGTAAGAGTAAAAGGTTTGTATTTTGATATTGTTTGTGAAAGTTAAAATATTTTAATGATAATGATTTAAAAAGAAAAAATTAATAATTCATATATTAATATTTTTTTTTAAATCATTATTTATCACTAAAATATTTTAACTTCTCACAATAATATCAAAATACAAACCTTTTACTTTGTATGTATTCGGAAATTGGAATACAATACTGTTTTTTATTTGGTTTTAATTAGTTTAAAAGAAGAGGGTTTTTAAGAACTTTTTTTTTCAATACATAACATATACATGCTTTAAATCAAATCCATAATTGCACACCAATATAAGGAAGGTATTATTAATATTTTAATATTTCAATAATAAATATGATATTCATTTTTATATTTTTATTTTATTTTAAATAAGGATTTTGAATTCATTGTTAAGTTCATCGTACTATTTTTTAGATTTAAGGACTTTATCTTATGCACATCCATATTAACAGGATTTTAAAGTTGCCCGTACTTTTTCATATAATAATTCTATTTCGGAGAGATAATATGTTGTATACTTTTGAATTAATATTGTTTGTTTTTTCTGCAAATAAAAAGTAATGAGATTAGATGTCAGTCAGTTAATATATAGTTATGGAATAGAAATTTGTACAGTGTTTAATTAGATGTATAAAATATACACAGTTTTTTACGTTCATTTGTGTGCAAAAATTTTGGATATATCCTGTCGGTCTATTTCTAATTTTAAAGCTGTGTATAGGTAATGCATTTCATTGTGTAGCGTTGCCATATTCGTATTATGGAATACGCATGAAAGATGTAAAGGAGAATCGTGTTGAGGGGTGAATACAATTACTGTAATAGATGTAAACAGTTGTTAACTTATTGTTAGATTGTATTTTTGTAATAGCGATAAGATTTGAGAGGATGAGTATTATTTTGTTGATATATCAAAATAATCGTAATAGTAGGTGTAGCAGTTGTCAAAATGATGTTTATATGTATGTGGTGACTGTGTCAATACTTTACATTAACAATAGGATTTAGGCTCTTTTAGAGCAGACAGTGTATATTTGGTGAAATGTGTGTGTTTTAATCGTTATTGTAAAAATTTCTATTTCAAGATTATATAGTATATTACCTTTTATGTAATAATAGTGTTGTTGAAATAAATCTTAGATTCTCATATATCTTCAACTGTATATTATAAAATTCATAATAACAAAGATCGGGAAATCTATAATCAAAATTTCTGTCTATACATGTTAAATATTTTTGTTTTAACATACCTTTAATGAACAATAGTAGGTGTTTGCTTATTTTTCGTTGTTCGTGATAATGATTAGTAATAATATTAAACATATTTGATTTTATATGTACGTAATATCATTAAGTTTTTATTGTTGGAGAAAATGTTGGGCTTTTATACAATTGTATGAGATGGAAAATTTTATACATAATTTGTGTGAGTTCTGTTATTGTGAAAGAAATATTGTTTGTTTGGTTAGAACTTGTTTAACTAATATTTGTGATGTTTAATAAAGATGTCTGTATTCGATTACCAACTGTTTATGAAATTGACTAACATTTGATTTGGATTTATGAAAAATTAATATTTTTGAATATAATAATCCAGTTAGTGGATATTTTTGTTGTTTTTAAATAAATATGTACTGATCAGTTTTAAAATTGTTTTATTATTTCATCAATTATGTTTCAACAAAAAGTATAGGATTTTTTCTTGTTATAAAGTTTAACGATGGTTATATTTTCAAATAATATTGCGGATTTTGAAATAATTTTTTCAATTAATGCAGATATATTCATATTTTAATTTATAATTTGTGTAATTTGTAATTATTTATCATGAATTGTATTGTATTTTATGTTATTATTTTGCAGTAATATTTTAATTTGAATCCTTAGCAAATTGTTAATGTATCGAAATTACTACGATTTCTTGTGTTTTTATTATATTTTCCTTAGGCAGAGAAACAACCTGGAATTGATGAGAGTGGTGAAGCTGCTTTACCGGCGCCGACAACTGAATCAGCACAGGCGCCGGTATTAGCTTCACAAAATAGGACAGCAGCCGCATCCACCAATTTTGAACATAAAAAAAAGATAGTAATGGACAAAAGATTATTTCGAAAAGTAAACGGCGGAGGTGGCGGCGCCAAAATAATCAAAAAAAGAAATGGGGAGGGTAAGATTTTTTTTGAAGAATTTTTTTATCGTTTATTGTTTTTTTTTTATAGGCGAAAAACCCAGATTTTCAACATAAACTCCGGAGGTGTTGCATACATATCGTAAAATGGAAAGGTATGTATGCAACATCTCCGGATGTGTGATTATTTGTTTTAATAAAAAGTAAGTTTGCAATTTTAAAGTATAGTATTTATATATTTATAAATGTTAAATTTTTGTTTTCAGTTTACATCGAGTTATTAATTTTTTTTTAAATTAGATGTGTTTTTTATTTACTATAATATTAAACTGTAAAAGTGTGTATATGTTTATTTGATTATTATATTTGTCGTTATTTTTTCTTTTCGAATCAATTAATTATTTATTTTAATAATATTTAGATTATATTTGTTTAATTACTATATAAATTTGAAGTATAAGATATATTTTAAAATCTATTAGAAATTGTGTATATGATGTGATTCTTTTTTTGATAGTATAAATATTTGGTATCGTCAAAATATATTTACAATATGTTGATTTACAGTAATATGAAGTATTTTGTTTGTATTGTTATTTAAGTTGTTTTCATCTCAATCTTTTTATAATAAAAAATAGATAAGTGGTATTGAATTGCGTAAATTGAATATGAAAACATGAATTTTAACGTTATTGATTTAAGAAGATAGATGAGTACTATTAAAGTTAAAATAATGATAATGTTATATGATTGTAGGAAGCTGGTAAGAGTAAAAGGTTTGTATTTTAATATTGTTTGTGAAAATTAAAATATTTTAGTGATAATGATTTAAAAAGAAAATTTATTAATTCATATATTAATAATTTTTTTTTAAATCATTATTTATCACTAAAATATTTTAACTTTCACAAATAATATCAAAATACAAACCTTTTGCTTTGTGTGTATTCGGAAAATTGAATACAATAGTGTTTTTATTTGGTTTAATTAGTTTAAAGAAAGAGAGTTTTAAGAACTTTTTTTTTAATACATACATATACATGTTATAATGAAATCAATAATTGCAACAATATAAGGAGTATTATTTTAATATTTCAATAATAAAACATGATATCAGTTTTATTTTTTATTTATTTTAATAAGAAAGGGATCATTCGGAAACGTCATTGTTCATAAAAAAAATTGGTAACAATATTAACATGAGAATTTTGAAGCGTACTATTTTGTAGACTTTCATCGTATCACATCATATCTAACAGGATTTAAAGTTGCGGTACTTTTCATATAATAATTCTATTTCTGGAGATAATATTTGTATACTTTTGGAATTAATATTGTTAATTGTTAATATTGTAAAGTCACAATAACATTATTTAGTGAAAAGAGCTTCTCCTATTTTTGGCTTAGTTGCATCAATATTTTGAATAGAAAACCTTGAGGTAGCGGCCTTGATTGGATTTGTTAAGATTTAATACATTTTTACATTACAACTTACCATCATTTTCAAATGTATTGTTGTGGAAACTTACGATATTTTGATATTAATAATATGTAAATTATTTCTAATCAATGATAAAAAGACTTACCAAGTTTTTGTTTTATTATTGTAAATAGTTAGTGACTCTTTATTCCTGCTTGTTTTATCTCTTTTTTTAAATAAAATAAAAGAAATAAAGAAAATGTCACTATTATCTAATTAAATAATAACACTGAACTGTTCAGTGTTTCTGCTGATGATGATAGCTTTGCTATCGAAACGTACGTCCAGTTTAGTGCAGTTTGTGGTGAGGGGTTTAGGAGAAGTTTACAGCATTACCAGTACCACAGTTTGGACTATTTTTGTTATAAATAAGTAATACAATTATAGATTTTATCTTGTTACAGTCCTTAAAACGTATTCAAAATATAAATTATTTTAGCAATTCTTACTTTTTAATGAAAGCCTGGACGGAGATATTTGAGTGCTGCACAAATATAAATAAACAGCTACATCTAAGACGCTGCCAATGCGTAGATTATTACAAAATACAACTGCGTTGTGGTTCGTGCCGAACAAACAAGTTATGAATGTATCATCGCGGTGCATTCAAATATTCCACGTGATTTACGGACGCATATAGTTTTTATGCATGGGTGTGTTTTTCTTACTCGATCAAACTAGAGGATTTATACGGGCAATCGGGCAACTTTCTATCGACACTCGTATGTGCGTGTGTTCGCTCGGAACGCACACCTCCTTGCTGTGTTTATTATATACAGTAGTAAGTGCTGATTCATCTATTTTGAATATTATCACATTATCTATTGAATATTGCTCCACTACATTTTCCAGATTAGTGAAATATTTCTCTATTTCGGCTTTATTAAACGCTTCTGCACGTGCAAGGTGAGGTAGTCTCGGGAAGCCCCAAACGCAAACATCGTTGTTTGTTAAGCCAAAGAAGCGAGACTTTAGTTCCAGTATATTAGCCACTACGGCTTTTTCTGCCTCTTCCTGATTGTGGTGAAGGTAGGTTTGGTGTTTCTTTATTTTAGAAATTCGTTGTATCGATTGTTATTAAAGTAATTATCCGAAAGTATTCTTTGTGGATACCCGAATTCGGTGAAGAATTGCTATAAACCGTCTAATATAGTGTCGGTGTCACATCGTGCAGTTGGAATTAATTTGACATATTTTGAAAATAAATCATAGATAATGTAATGTATTAAAGGTAGATGTTACTTACAGGTTGGTATTTGGTTAGGAACATTTACGGAGTAGTAGTTGGATACGGTGGTAGCAGGAATTATTATTGTTGTTGTGTTATAATTGGGTTTACAGTAAAACAGTTCAAACAAATAAAAATTCAAAATAATACATAAGTGTTTTATTAACAACAAACATTGCATTTGGCGATGAGTAACAGATGCAGGTACCCAGAATAACAAGCAACATATCTAAACTGAAATGCGACCATTTGACCGCACAATACAGCATCAAGATAGAAGAGATGGCTATCACATTTTGGAAATTATGTCGTAGCAACAAATATAACAAACGCTGAAAGGAGGAAAGCGTTGCTATTACATTTAGTAGGAGATGAAATGTTTGAGCTATATCAAAAAGTTACCAGAAGTTGAATAACGTCTCTTCGACGAATTTGAAAAGGCTGTAGAGAAACTAAATAAATATTTTCAACCGAAAGCGAAAGTAGATTTCGAAGCTTTCAATCTTAGAAATGCAAGACAAGAGGTAAATGAAACCACGGATCGATTTTACGGAAGCGTCAAGTTTTTTGGGTGCATTTGAAACTATTTCTAAATTGTAGTCTCAAAAGAATGTTCCATATGTAAGAAGCGTCCTTGGCATTTTAAATTATCTGGGAAAATTTATACCTTATTTAGCAAATAAAGATTAGATTAGGATTGGGGTGGCCTATGGACCTATTTCATCGCGACCTTTCCAGATCTATTGTGATCCCCTTTTTCCTAGAGGACGCTCTCTAATTTTGCCCTCTTAATTAGGCCTATCATCTTTGAGAGCGGCTTCTTTATGTAGCTACTAGCTGTGGGGTTCTCCTCCCCCATTACTAGAAACCTTGTCCTCGCCAGGCCTTCACATTGGCACAGCACATGAACTGGTGTTTCTTCCTCCTCTTGGCAGTATCTGCAGGTTGCATCATCTGCCAGGCCTATGTTGTACATATGCCTATTCAGTCTACAATGACCAGTCAGCAGACCTACAATCATTTTGACAGTCTTCCTGTCTTTATTCAGTAGATCCCTCGTGAATTCCAGCCTCTGCTCCTTTAGGAGCTTTTGCTTGTATTTGTCCCGGCGATTTTTGCCACCACTCTCTGGATTGATTATGTATCCATTCATCCATGTCATCCAAATTTTTTGATTTGCGATTTGGTAGTGCCGAAGGAGGGGTCGGCTCCAACGAATAGCCTTGACGAACCTCGCCTGGCCAGCTCGTCCGCCGCCTCATTTTTTCTCACGCCCGAGTGGGTAGGGACTCAGGCCAGGGTTAGTTTCCTTAGGGTGCCCCCAATACTAGTACCTTCAGCGTGAATCGAACGCTTGAAGCTAAGGATACAAAGATATGAGTTCACAACTATTCACCAAAAAGGAAAGTCAAACCCAGCTATGGACTATTTGTTCAGGCACCCGTTAAACATAAGAAACCTTGAAAAGAAAAAGGTAAAACTAGTGGAAGCCCACATATGTTGGATTATAGAGGAAGATAGGACAAAAGCCATCTCAACTGACGAAGTAAAAGAACATACTAGAAAAGACACAACATTGACAAAACTTAAACAAACAATCAGAGGCCTTTGAGGAGCAATTGTGGAAACACAACTATTTAAAAGTATATTAGAAGATTAGAAATGAACTGACAGAAAGTAAGGATGTAATTTTGAGGAATAACAGATTAGTAATGCCAAAAACTCTGATCGACAGAGCAGTCAAATTAGCGCATAGAGGTGAATTGTGAAAAAGAAGCAGTTATTGAGAAGTAAAATATGGTTTTCTAGAATGAATAGTATAATAGAAATAGAAATAAAAAGATGTAATACTTGTCAAGTGACATCAGAAGAAAAAGCAAGAACACCGATAATATCGACAGACTACCATGAAAATGGTTTGACATAGATTTTGCATCCAAATACAGAATATTTAATGTTAATAGTAGATGAATTTTCTAGATCTACAATAGTAGAAGTTATAGAAAAGATAAAATTGTTCAAACAGTTCTAACGACTGAGACAATATCTCCAATTTGGAATACCAGAAAAGGTGAAGACAGATAATGGACCACCTTTCAATAGCAAAAATTTTTCGACATTTGCAGAAGAACTACGTTTTAAACATCATAGAGTGACCCCTAGATGGCCTGAGGCGAACGGATTAGTTCCAAAAATTGGTGAGAACATTAAAAAAAGTTATCTTAAGTGCGAAACTCGAAGGTGGGAAAATAAGAGAGGAAATAAACATGTTTTTATTGAATTATAGATCAACGCCACATAGCACTACAGGAAAATCTCCTTTCGAATTAATGTTTAATCGGAAAGTAAAATCATTGAATCCAAATATGAGTCTAGATGAAGGAATATACATAAAGAAGCTGTGAGGAGGATAGAATAAAAGTAAAACAGAGAAGGTATGCAGATGAATCCAAGTCAACTCGAGAACATGATTTTAGAAAGAGAAATATCGTACTGTGCAAGCGAGAAAAAATTAATAAATGGTCAACGCCATGTGATCCAAAACCGTACAAAATCGAGAAATGTAACGAGATTCAAATTACAACTGTAAGAACGGATAAAATCATAACACGAAATGCATCATTTTTTAAGAAATTTATACCACAAGAATGTATAATATCAACTAATGAACGTCAGAAAGAGAACGAAGAAGAAAGGCCACCTGAAAATAAAGATGATAGAAATGCAGAAGCAACAGAAAAGCGTGAGCGTAGGCAGATAATCACATCGAAATTGAATACTAGAATTTGAATAGTATATTTTTACAACAGATCAAAGTTGGATCCAAGTTCAAGTCAAATAAACATTTTTTACAGTGTGCTTATTTTATTTAAAATTAGTCTAATAATGTTTTTATATGCATTGGCATTCCAATTGCATTGATATGACACCAGAAAGACATGGAAAATTGCTAGAAATTCGGTTTCGTCACAATGTCGTGTGTTGAAATGGTTGCCTACTCTTTGTGCAGTAATTAATTAATTTTACATAGTAATAAGTGTTGCAAATTTTTAAATGTATTTTTCTCGTGATCCAGAGACACTTACCTTTATTATATTTTAATTGTAAGGTGCTTCCAGAATTTTGCAATAATTGTTTATTTTAATTTCGTGTAAACATTCGATAGTCCATTCGGTATTTCTCGTCCAAATCAACTTAAAAAATAATCGTATTATTTCAATCCTAATCTAAATTTAATAATACTTATAAGAAATTAATATTTGTACGTTCGGCAACGAACCGATATCCAGTAATTTTACCATCAAGGTTGGCCATACTGTTTCACAGTGTGGCTTTTAAACACAGAATAACTCCGTTTGAACGGGAATTTTGAAAATTAATTTTAAACGTATTTATGTTTTCTGGATGAATTATATTGCAAAAAGTGGAATTACTAACAAAACGTAATTGTTATTGAACAAGCGGACTCAGGTAACTTACCTGCGATAATAATATCCTTATTTGTGTCTTATTTTACACAGGTTCACATTTCGAACTTTGTTATTAAATAAAACCACTTTTATTCACACTTAAATGCTTCCTTTATCATACAAATTTGATCATAATTGAGGTACAAGACTCTTTTGCGTATGATATCGTGTAACTGGCTATTTAACATGCAAAAAAAAGTGGGGTAACTAGCTATTTGTTATTTTTTTGATGCCAACGTGTTTTAATCCGAAATTCTCGCCCTGCATGCCATCTGGCATGGGAGATGTTAAAAATTTGATTTTTACTAATTTAATTAATATATGATTTTTTTAAATTTTTTTTTTTTTAATACCGGGCTGTATGCTACTCTGTAGCGTTACAATAATTATTTTTAGGTATTAAATGATTTAAAAACAAATACTCGAAGGAAAGCACGTATACTTCAATGTGAGTGAAATAAAACCGGAGGTGGTACAACTGAAGCGAAGCCATTACTCTTAGACAGTGTAACGAATCGAGGGTTTGGCTGAAATTCCAGAACTAGGCCTTCAAATTGAAGGTACCACCATCATCATAGAAGACCACAGTTCTGGACGTACAAGCAGTGCTAGTGCTACCTGAAGCATCTATGGCCGAGATAAGTGCCAACACTAGACACAGTTCAAGTATTAGATTAAACTCAAAAAACAGAAAAATGAGTGAAAGGAATATACACTCAATATATGGAAATATGGAGGCTCTAATACGGAGCAACAACAATATAGCCAATAGCAATAACAACATTACTAGCGCGATAACAAGATGACAAGTAATATTTTGGCAAAGAATTGAATTTACTGCTTAGTTGTAATTTTGTGTATGGAGTTCCTTTTTATTTACTATTAAAATAGATTTCTTTTATGTTAGTTGAATAAAGACATTGTTTATTTTAAATGGTATATTTTTAAGAAAATAAGTGAACTATACAAATTTATTCATAAAAATATTGTGTCACATTTTTCCTGTTTTGCACACCTTGTATAAAAAAAAATTCACCAACTACTGGGTGATCATTCTCAGGAATATGATCAATGAATTCTTCAGCAATGATAGGTGCATTAAAAGATACAGCAATGTTGTGTGAAATTACATATGATTACTTTTTTTGATAACGATTCTATCCTAAGAGATAGGGCTTACCCTTTATTAGATTAGTGTATACCGCCATATATAGAAAGACGCAGATTAACACCAGAGTAGACAAACTTCAACATAGCGCATACAAAAACTCGTCAAGTAATTGAAATTGGCCTTCTCTTTGGTAGATTTAGGAGGTTTAAATATTTCGACATGAATAAAACCAATTTAATTGCCGCTACAACATTGGCTTGTTGCGTTCTCCACAATATTTGTATAGATCATGGTGACTAGCAGAATGAATACTATATCAGAGATGCGCAGCAGTTTTTATTGCCGTGAATACTTTTACGTATACTTTGTGGATAAAGAAGTTGCTGTTACAGCGCAAAATTGAAGATATGGCATTGTTATTGAAATAAGCCACAGAAATCAGTGAAATGCAGACGCATTTTTCACCGACTAGATTATAGTTTTGCACTACAGTCTTAAACAATAATAGCCTTTTTTATATAAAATATTACTTATTTATCATTGTGATTAAAGCAACAAAGTCTTGCAATATAAAAAATAGTAATCTCATAACAAGGTTTTGTAATGAATTTCAGAGAATATTCTTTGGATTTTTCTAAAAAAAAAAATCTAAACGATGTTACGTGTTGAAAACACCTTTTCTTATTTTATCTCTTTTTAAGGACTGTTAGAACTTATCTTACTACTCATTTACCTATTCCGTCTTTAACTCATTTTAATGCCGCCTATTTTTGTTTCATTTTTTTCAATCTCAAAGCATTGCGCACCTTTTCTTATTTCTCTAACTGTACACTATCTTATCTGAAACCATCTAAATTCATTGACCTTTACTAGTTACCGAGAATTTCGCTATTTACTTATTTTATATAACGTCACGTTTGACCTTGAAGTTGTTTTTTTGTAAATATACCGCTTTATCTTTAACATTTTCTAAATTCTTAAATTGTCAAATTGTCAAAAATTTCATTAAACTCCGTTCATAATTAGCTCCGAATTTATTCATTTTTGTTAATTGCTGCACATTGTTTTGTGCGCACTGTACTTGAAACTTTAGAAATTTCGCATAAACAAGACCACGTGCAAACCCTTAATACTCGGATCCTATTGGCTACTTAATGGCATAGCGCGGGAACTAGATTCCTCTCCCTTTTTTTTTACGTCACTTACTCTCCAGCCCGCTAAGTGTGTAGACATAACCGTCTAAGAGGCGACGCTCTGCCGTACCCCTTTTTGACCAAAATTACCCGTTCGGTAACCCCTGTGGGGGGATATCAGGTCAAAAGGAAACCACTCCACGGAAGCCGTTTTTGAGTTATTGTATTTTGGCGACGAAAACTTCTCCTGGAACCCCGCTGACGCGGATCTCCCAAGCAGCGTCCCTAAGGCGTACCTGGACACGAGCTTTCTTCTTTCATCCACCGGCTCTCTTCCACTTCTTCCTCCCCGAGGTGTTTGGTGGCAATCAACCGTTTGCGCCCTGTTTTTAAATGTAAGTTAATTTTAAGATTTATTTTCTTTTGTATTTGTAGTAACGAACTACCATTGGAGTCAGAATAATTTAACGTAATTTTTGATATTTTAGTCTTTGCTCTCATTGTTCAATTTAACGTAACTTTTGAAATTATTTTAATTTTTGTTTTCTTTCATCTTTTCGCATTAAAACAATGGTAGGTCGTATTCAATTGCATGCTCGATCGAGTAGGTAGATTTTATTTTCTTGTTTCTTTGTAATACAAATTTTTGATAATAACACGTCACTCCCAACAGTTCATTTCGTGTATTTATACTTTGTAATCATTTAATGTTTGGCTTCATCTAATCAACTGTTAATATAACTGTTTATATAGTTTTTCTGAGTTTTATTTAATTCAATTTTATCGTCCTTGGCGCATTAGTTTTTTTTTTTCATTTAATTAACTTTTTCATTCAATTTAATTATTTATAAATCAAAATTCTGCAAGTACCAATTCCTTGTTTCCCCTACTGGAAAATAGCCATTCTGGGCTGTGGCTAAAGTACCGGGCGACGGCGTCGGGCCAAGGAAGGCAACAACTGACTCAACCCAGTGGCGCTCAATCCGACACCTCTCCGGCGCCTCACTGGCCGAAACGACTCCTACAGTCGCAGCGTGGGAAATAAATTATAACCGTTGTTTTATTTATCCCTCTTCCCCATCCTTTGGTACTTTGCAATCATTTATTTTATTTAATATCAATAATTTTTTATAAACAATATTTAATTTTTTTATTTTTTTTTATTATTCAATCTGGTCTCATGCTCTGGGAAATTGCTACTATCTAATACGCCCTGAGAATTCGCTGGTAGCAACGAACATAAATTACTTTTACAGAGAAAGAAATGATATTCATTACAATTTATCTATTAGTTTTTCCATCGTTACCTTGGACTATAGCTCTATCCATCATCTCTTTCTTCTCATTATGTTTACGTTCGCGCGCATCCTCTTTTTCTTTGTTTTGATTTTGTAATGCATCAACAATGTCTGGTACTTTTCGTTCCATCCCAGACTTTTTGACATGCCCTTTATCGATGGTACAATGAGCACCTAGCTCAAGTGCCCGGACTTTAGGTGTCCACCCTAACTTAATGAATGAATGAATGCCCTTTATCGATGACGCTACAACTATTGGCTTAATGTTATGGCCTTTGCCAAATAACTTGTCAAATCCTCTCAAATCTTCCATAATTTCAAATGAACATGATGACTCTCCTTGTGCCTCTGGTGCCCAGATTTTCTTTTTTCTTAATGTAGCGTGCTTTCAAGTATTTAAATTTGTTTTCACATTGAGTTTTAGTGTACTTATATTCCTTTGTTAAAAATTTCTCATTAATTTGTTTCCTTAGTTTCTCCGGTTTTTACAAATGGACCACGAAAATCCTTTGGGTGTATCTCATATAATTGTATTAATATTTGAGTAGAACATGTATGCCATCATGTTTCAGTTCTCTCACAAACTGTCGTATAGTGTTGACTGTACTGAAGTTAAATGTGAAAAACCGGGATCGTTTGATAAACAAAAATTAACATATAGTTCTTATAAACATATGAATTATGTTAAGGGTTTGATTGGGGTTGTTCCAAATGGCGTAATTACATATATTAGCGATATGTTCGTTATTATTATTTTGAAAAATGAAATTGGAATGAGACCGGGCCATCGATATTATGTTAAGTTGGGTGTAGGTGTAGGCAGTAAGTAGCATAGATTATTTTTTTTTCTTTTCTCCTTAGTTTCCCTATCCTTATCTTAAATATCTTAATTACTCTAAATTAAATTCATATGCTCGTTAATTTCTTTCGTGATAGATCTCTTGGTGTTACGTTGCGGTGTGCGGGCCTGCGGACGCAGTACACTGTTTCACCTGCGGTAACCTGGTAAAATTAGCGGTAAACACACAAAAGACGTGCTGATGGGGTCGCGATAGTAATGTTGTGAATAAAAGGCTCGAAGAATTGTGACAGTAACGCTTTATTATTAATCAATTAAATAAAATTAGGCAGGAAAAAAAAAAAAAAGAAAAAAACTTTAATGTTGACACGTGGTTTGACACCCAGATCGCAATTGTTTATTTAAAATTTAACTAGGTAAATTGTGTATAGCGGTTATTAACAGAGAACAAAGAGTTGCTGGCAATTACGAGTTATACGTTATATACAAAGCACGAGGTGAGCGATTAGTAAAGAAAAGTATAAAACGGAAACAAAACACTGAGTAAAGAAAATGATAAATTGGGTAAATTATAACTAAAAATAAGTAGAAATACTTAGCGATAGCTTGAAGGCAAGAGGCTTCGAAGCTTGTATGTGCTGAGTGGGAGCACGTGTTCTTTGTGTTTTTCGAATCACAACGGGTCGTGGTGACTGACTGTTGGATCGGAAAGTAACAGAAAGAGAGCTGATATAGGGTCATCAATGTCAAGCCGGGATTAGCCGGCCGGCCGGATTTTATTTATTTTATAATTGCACCGCTCCTTAGGTTTGTGGTGGTCACAATCAGCGGTCTGTCTGTTATATCTCATATGTTTGTGTATAATGTATGTCAATATTGTTTTTTTTTTTTTTTCCAAAACGTTATAAACATATGTATGTGGTAGAAAAAGTTACATGAATCAATGAATAACAAATGACTTCGTGAGATAAACAAGGTGGATAGCGCATGTTTACAATTTTGTGTTTTGGTAACTTTATTTTACAATCGTCAGTTTCCATACGCTATCCATCCCTGTGCAAATGAAAGAAGTGTGCCGTCAGTCATCCTATTAGTGATTAATGTTTTAGATTTAGTTTAATCTTTGTACTGTTTATATGTTATGCATAAATGTATATAATTTTTTTTTTTTTTTTTTTTTTTTTTTGTAGGATGATCGGTCACAGGTTTAGTGTTAGATGAATAGGAGTAGAAATATTGAACATAACAACATTAGGGTGTAAAGAGCCCTTTGTCAGTTAAATAAAATATAAGTTTAAAAAATCGGGTGTAAACGGCCCTTTGTCAAAAACTATACTAATTTAAATGGGGTGTACAATAGCCCTTGTCAAAAAAACAATAATGTGGTAAAAGTATATCAAATATTTGTTTAGAAAAAATAAGCGGTGTAAAGGGCCGTGTGGGTATAGATAAAAATGGTGTATAGGGCCATGGGGGGAGGGAAATAAATAATGATTTAAAACAAATTAAAATAAGTTAATAAATAAATAAATAATAAAATAGACTCGCACAACATCTAGTGTGCGGTCAGTTATACTACTAAACTAAAATTTAATAAAGAGATTTTATTTAGGCAGCGTCACGGCGCTTGGCAGGCGTCTGACATTCACCCTGGGAGGGGGACGGTCCTGCGGGTCAATAACGTCTCTAATTAGGGGGTTGTCTAACAGGGCCGCCCTCTCCCAGGTCCCACGCGCTAGTGAAGCCAGGAACGACTCCAGCGACTCGACCCCGAGATCACGTCTAAGCTGAGTATTACGCATGAACCATGGGGCCCCGGTCATCCGGGGGGAAGTCCGCGGGCGGTCCCGTCTTTCTGGTGAACCTCACCGCCACGGACTTCGTCTCATTAATGGAGAGTCTCCATTGGGTGGCCCAGTCTACGAGGCCAGTTCCACGCCTCTGAAGACGGGCGGGAACCATGGCCTCGTCCTGCCGGCCGAATAGACGGCGGTGTCATCCGCATAGGAGGCCACCGCCGTACCTGACTCTACTGGCATGTCCGACATGTAAATTAAAAATAACTCAGGCCCAAGGAGGGAGCCTTGCGGTACACCCGCCAGAAAGATAGCTGAGCGTAGTGCGTGAAGCGCTTATAAAGCCTCGCTAGGTAGGTAACAGAGGGATGTACCAATAGCGACGCTGAATGATGCACAAAGGGTGTCAACTAAAACTTGCGGTAACGGGGTACGCGGTCTTGGGGTTTTGGCGCGTACAACTAAATGCAATGAACTTAAAATTTAATGCTGAGTGATGTAAAAATATCGGCATCTGAAAAACGTGCCAGAACAACCTTCCTAACTACAGTAAGAAAAAGTGGAAATTAAAAATTGCCTGCAAATTAACATTATACCGCTGATGTTGTCTATGTTTTCGAAAGGAATTATTAATTAAAAATATGTCATTTCGATTAATGCAATGTGTAACATTGTTTAGGCATGAGCGGGCAAGAACATACACTTTCCTGACCTGGCCTGGCCAAGTGATTGTACCCGATATTACCCACGTATTTTTTTTTTGACAAATGTTTATTTTATCCGTAACTTAGTATACAAAATATACATAAACAAAAGCACATACATATATCAACATCTTTGCACGGCGAGGCGTACGGTCCTCATCTTCATCGGCGGGTGAAGGAAGCATTTTCCGCCCGGACTAACCGTTATCAAGAAACAGAGAGAGAAAATTACAAAATCCGTGCTGTTTTTGTCGAGAATGGCCGGATTCTCACGGTGTAAGTCGGTTTGTGTGTGATGGAAACAACATATTTCGAACAAAAAGTTCAATGAGATCCAAATGCTGGCAGTAGCTATGCGCTTACAAAAAGGGGGGGACCGTTTTTGACAGGTAGTACTTGGTGATAGTGCAATATCAACAAACGCAACTATTTATATACAAAACCAGTACCCAAATCCCAATACAAGAGCAGAAGAACGCTATATAATGCTGCACACATAAGAACCCGTAATACTGTAGAACGCACATTTGAAATAAAGAAAGGCCAGATTTCGGTGTATTAGTAATATATTGTGGCTTGTAAGCTTCGAACAACAACAAGAATTATATAGCAGCTACAGCGGTATTATGCACAATATTGCTATAAACCAGAGGGAACAACACAATTTGAAGAAGAGAAAAATCCCCCGTATTGATCCGAATCCGCCACCTATAGGCCAGCAAGTTAGAGGCATATTAATACGAACAGCAATTTATACAAAGACATTTTGCGACGTAAAGCAGATATTATTAAGGAATATTGGATAGCAACATTTATATATTTTTTTGGGTGTAATGAAACATTTTTAAACAGTTTTCGCATTATAATTGTTGTTTCAATATTGCAAGTTTTTAATATCTCCCTGTTGGAGCTGTTCTTCTGCAAATTTTTTTTTCTTATTAGTTAGTCTTCTTCTAACTTAATCCTGTTGCTGCTGCAACTTAATTTCTTCCTTGCTGTACACGTAGTTGGTGTTCTTCCTTGCGTAGAGCCATGAATTTCGTCTTTCATGCCAATTTCAATAAATCGTTCCGTTGTAATCGCACCTTGCAGTTCTCTTCTAAGGCAGTTGCCCTATGATACCTAACCACAGAACACTTATTTTTTCAGAACTGAAGTAGGATTCGCTTGTGCTAAAGTTTTTCTTCTAAAATGAAAGCAAATTGACATAAGTAATAAAAAAGGCTAGTAAATGTTTTGTTACCTTCAACAAGTTCTCTTGTTTCAAATTTTTGAAGTCATCAACATTTCCCTTGTTCATTAGCATCGACAATTGGTGAAACTGGTTCTAGACTTGCCTCCATCTGTTATTCTGTATTTCTCCTTCCTTTAACTTGGGATAACATCATTGTACTCGCTATAAACGGTATCTTTCACTTCTATAATCACGATATTTTAAAATATCGTCTACCTCATTTTCCGTTGGCGATTTGTATGGTCCACCTCCTGTACACATTACCTACTACTTTCTTTTCTTCAGCCAATTCTCTTTTACGGCGCGGTCTTAATATTGCCCCAACATTTTTTAACTGTTCCAGTGTTCGCGCAAAAAACAGATCGCATCTTGATTCATTGTTAGATTACTTTAAAACTAATTATTAACCATATATATTGAATGCTTACGTTTGAATTTCTGCTAGATGAGTTGAATTCCTTTACTTAATGCACACCATGCCTTTTTTTCTTTTGCTACGTTGAACAAGTCTAGCCTCTTTGATTCCAAAATGGCGCTTATATTTAAAAGCCATTAATTCCTTTTAAATATACTTTTTCATCCGCTGTCATAAAGGTCCTCTCGCCATTCCATATTAAAACTTCACTATAAAACATTGTAATTAACAACTGTATAAATTCACAATTTAAACACACAAATGCGAAACAACAACGAACCTCACAACAATCAATGTTACAAAAAGAAATGATATAGGTTTTCTACTAACAAAAAAAAACAAAACTAAAAACACACAGCACCAGCTGATAAACACGTGCGGCACAACCTCACTGGCAAGCGTATTTTGCCCGTCTATGTCCATCAATTTCTATGGAGATTTACCTTATTTCTTACTCAAATTAGGACTCCTTGTTATAGTCTTTATGAAAATACCAAAGGAGGAAGAAATAAGTAAAAGTAATTAACCTCCTTCTAAAATGATAAGAAATTAGTTTCAAATATAGATGAGAATTAGCAAGCCTAACTGGTATGTTGTCTCTGAATTCGGTCCCCTAAGTCCCCTGTACTTTTCAATTTTTTCTCCTAGTTCTTTTTACTAACCTATATTGGTTGTCACCAGGAGCATGACATCTCAACCTACTCGGATCGTTTATCGATTCGTGGTATAACACTCCAACCTATCCAGCTGTGTTGTACTATTTGGGCGGATGTGGAGAAGGAAAAATTCCAATAGATTTTTATTCGGTCATTTTCGATAACTGACGGTACTTCGGCGCTTGCATATGGTATCACTAAGTTATTATCTACTCCATTAATATATCTAATATGATAATATAATACTTTCAGGGCGCTATCATGGCGAGCAATATATAGGAGGGAGCACACCTTCCGCATGCGCTTAGAAGGTGCATGAGTGTCTCCGGGGACTTGCCGCACGCTCTGCATCTCGTGCCCGGGACTGAGAGACCCATCATCTCTCTCCGGTACGCTACGCTTGGGTACACTCCGTCTTGGCATGCGATGATGTATCCCTCAGTTTCGGAATACAGGGCAGGGGATCCAACGTAGCTGAAGGTGAGTTTTAATGATAGTTGCAAGTCATCGATTGTTTTGTAATAGAGGCTATGCATTGGTTTGCTCATGTGCTGTTACATGAGGTTCTTTTCATCGACTCCCGACAGCTAACGTTTAATTCAAGGGGGCGCATGTTAATTAACGTTGTTGAAACTTTATTAGGTTGTTCTAACGTGAAATTTTAATT
>RXPK01000138.1:1685425-1733802 GCA_004143645.1 Protaetia brevitarsis
GTTAACGGTGTGAGCTATGATTGGCAGGGCCAAGATGTTCGTGGCACTAATTTTTACTGTGGACTAGAATTTATTCTATTGTCTGTATTTTACAAATAATGTATAGTTATAAATGTAGATATTAATAAACACTTTTTTGAAATAATTTGTTTTATTATTATGGTATCTGGGCAAATGTCAGAGGCAGATCCTGATTGTGAAACGAAACTGAAGCGGTTTCTTGAAGCGCAGATGGCCGGATTCGAACACCGGGGCGAGCAAGCCAAATGCAGCATGTTATTCGTTTGCAGTCAGGAACCATACCGATTAAGCAGCGATATTATCCGTGCAATCCCAAGAAGCAAGCCTTGATTGACGCAGAGGTAGACAGAATGTTGGAAGAGGGTAAATAGAACGCAGTCACAGTCTGTGGAGTTCGCCATTAGTCTTAGTTCCGAAGAATGGCGGGGTGCGATTCTGTATCGATTTCCGAAAAGTCAATGAGGTGACGGTCAAAGATTCGTACCCGATCCCCTACATATCCGGGATTTTGGACAAATTACGTGATAGCAAGTATTTTTCCACCTTGGATCTGAAGAACGGGATATTGGCAAGTCGGCCTAGAACCTTCCAGTAGACCAGTCACTGCGTTTACCGTGCCAGGAAAGGGGTTATTCCAATTCAAAGTTCTACCTTTCGGGTTGCACTCGACCGGAGCAACCTTCCAACGATTTTTGGATAGTGTAATAAGGCCTGAATTAGACAAAATTGCCTTCGTATATTTGGACGATATCATTGTCTTGGGCAATACGTTTGAGAAACACTTGGAAAATTTACAAAATGTATTTCGCCGTCTGCAAGAAGCCGGACTGCAGTTGCAACTGGAAAAATGCCGCTTCGCACAGACCACTATTAAATACTTGGGGCATCTGATAACACCTGATGGGATACGCACAGATCCCGACAAGATTGCTGCAGTAGAGGGAAGTCGAGAAGTCAGAAGTTTTTTAGGGCTCACGTCTTGGTATCGACGCTTCGTGCCGAATTTCGCCCAAATTATGGAACCTTTGGTGAGGCTTACCAAGAAAAATATACGTTGGTTTTGGAGTCGAGAGCAAGAAAAGGCGTTCCAAGCCGTCAAGGACGCGTTAGTTAAGATTCTCGTTTTAGTATGTCCGGATTTTCATCGACTTTTCCAGTTACATACTGATACCAGCGATCAAGGCCTTGGGGTAGTTTTAGTCCAGATGATAGACGGTATAAAGAAGGTGATAGCGTACGCCAGCAGGTCCCTCATAGCGGCAGAAAGCCGGTACTCTACGACAGAGAAAGAGTGTTTAGCTGTGGTGTGGAGAATTAGGAAATTTCGTTACTACTTGAAAGGTTACCATTTCGTGGTTATTACAGATCATCAATGTCTAAGATGACTAAATGAGTTGAAGAATCCGTCAGGACGTCTTGGACGTTGGGCCATCGACTTACAGCAATACGATTTCGATGTGAGGTACCGATGCGGCGCTATGAATACTCTAGCTGATTCGTTATCCCGATCTCCGCTACCGTTTGACGAATCGGTCGAAGAGAGCGCGTGTCCGCTTTTCGAAGGGACGGAATGCTCATGGTATATTCGGTAGTTGGAGGCAGTCCAGGTAGATCCAGCAAAGCATCCCGAATTTACTGAATGGAACGGTGATCTGTATCGTAATTTACCAGGAACTTCAGACGCGGATGAGCCCCAGACTTGGAAATTGTGCATTCCAAAACCTGAACGGAACCGCGTCCTGAAGGAAATCCATGACGTACCCAGGCCATTTAGGGGTAGCAAAGAGCATAGCGCGTGCCTCTTCACGGTATTATTGGCCTGGAATGTTTTATGATGTAAGGAAATGCGTAAACAGGTGTAAATCCTGTAAACGACACAAATATTCATAGTCCAAACCCCTGGGACACATGCGATATAGGCCAGTGGATTCACCGTGGGATCAAGTGAGCGTGGATCTCCTAAGATCTTTTCCGCGTTCCAAGAGAGGGCATACATATTTACTGGCTTTCCAGGATCGATTCACCAAATGGGTCGAGTGTCAACCATTGAGGAAAGCCACGGCTCAGACAGTATCACAATCCCTAAAGGAGCGAATCGTATATCCGTTTGGGGCTCCGAGAGTGTTATTGGCTGATAATGGACCTCAATTTGCTAGCAAATTCTTTCAGGCGGCCGCAAATAGCTTGGGAATCAATATCCGTTTCACCGCTCCGTATTCCCCTCAAGGGAATCTGTAGAAAGAATAAACAGGGTATTAGGACCTATGCTCGCGCAATATGTAGGAGATAATCAAAGAGAATGGGATATATATTTACCTCAGTTTATGTTCGCCATCAACACTGCCAAACACGAAACGACTAGGTATTCGCCGTCATTTTTGAATTTCGGCAGGGACATACTTCGCAGAGCTGCACTCGAAGATGGGGAAGATCCGCGTCAACCTACCGGACATGAATTAGCGGAAGAGGCGAAGAAATTGGCGGTTTTCTGGACAATCGTCCGGAGTAAATTGGCAGAAGCGTTCCAGCGCTAAAGCAAGCCGTACAATTTACGGCGCCGTCCGTATCAACCGCATGTCGGAGAGGCTCTCTATTGCAAGAAACACGTCCTGTCGGATGCCACCAAGGCCTTCTCCGCTAAATTGGCGCCAAAATTCGAAGGGCCATGTAAGACTGTTAAAGTAATTTCTCCTACAATTGTCCAGTTACAGGGCCCTGCGGGGAAAAACATTGGTAGGGTCCACATCAAGGACTTAAAGTTGACATCAGCCGTTGCGGATAACAAGTAGCAGGCTTCTCCCCCCTTCCCCATGTGATTAGCCGTAGTGGGAGAGGTTGGAAGGTATAAAGATGGGTCCACCACGTGCAAGAGGCCTCTTTTTACTATCTCCCTTTTACCATTTTTATTTTTATATTACTATTTTTACATTTCAAATACTGCTGGCCCTTTACACCGATTGACTTCCCTACCTACCATACATTTATAAACAAAAAAAATATATATATTCATATATATACATTTATTAAAATTAAATAACAGATGACGGATGGCAGCAAAGGTTATGTAAAATAAAGAACTATTAAACAAACAATGTGAACATCTGTCACCTTGCTGGTTAGGTTCGAATTATTTAATTGACCGGCAGGAGGTTTTTCTCCTACCGTATATCTATTT
This sequence comes from Protaetia brevitarsis, assembly GCA_004143645.1. NCBI lineage: Eukaryota > Metazoa > Arthropoda > Insecta > Coleoptera > Scarabaeidae > Protaetia > Protaetia brevitarsis. The sequence goes on from RXPK01000138.1 coordinate 1,688,622, forward strand.
TATTCATTTGACTAACCTCTAACGGGGATTTAACTTTTTAACTGTGATGTCCTATGTGTTATTGAATTCTGTAAAGTCCCTTTCGGGGGACTGTTTTTTTGCTTAAATGCTCTAAACTCTTATAACGTGGTTAAAAAAAAAAGAACGACAAACAAAATACCCCAAGATGGTTAACATAGTGGCCCTGGTGCACAGGAGCGAATGTCAAAAAAAAAAAACACAAAAGCAAAACAAAACAACAAAAAAAAATACATGATAGTACCACACATTATACTGGGAAAACCATCGGGGGCTCTACAGCCACCCAAGAGATTCTTCAAGAGCGAAGAGGAGCATTCGGGAAGAACTGTTGTTGTCTACCCCTACGCATCCCCGGTTTCAACCCCGCCTTCTGGCAGCCGCTGGAACTATCCACGCCCGAGACTGTTGGCCCAAACTCCACCACGACGGCCGGCCAAAACTTTAAACTCAACGGTGTGACTGTTGCCGTTTACTACAGGATGGAGGGTTAAGAGCCGCAAGGCTAATCCTAGAAAACAAAGAAGACCCGTGATGAAGAGGCCTCTATTCCATGTCACCTGCCGAGAGGATTCCATACACCTGATCGCACTAAACACCGAGGTCTATATGTCCCCGCAAACTTTGATCGACTGGACAAAATTGTACTTGTAAGTTGAACGGACCCGAAGACTTCCCCGCCGCCGTCAAATAGCTCCCACTTTGCGTCCTCCAGGGACGGCGGCCTTTCTGCAGGTTCGTTATTTAGAATTGTTCGGCGTATCGCCAGTGCCAGACCTGCTCACCCCACTGCGACTGACGCCTGCCCAAAAGGAGATCCAAGGCGAAGCCGTATTCACACGTCAAGCCAGCCTAAGGTACCGAAACAGGTTCTTCTCCAAAGTTTGGCCGCGGACAGCCGCACGTGTCCCCACGGCTCGCCAGAGCGACAGAGTTTACTCCACGCCCGTACTTGCGAATTGGTGGTGTGTCTCTGTGCCAAAATTGAATTTCACCGCTACGCCGCACCACCAGGGAGGCCAGTAAGGAGAAGACATCCGACTACGACGAAAATCATGGTCAACATCCCGCTGGGGCGAATCACCGTCGAGCTGCCAAAACCAAGGGGCCTCGCAGTCCAACCCAAGGTCAGGAACGCGACCCCTGACGGCGTAGGCTCAAACCGTCATGGAAACGCCATCGAAATCGGACCAGGCTGATTCCCTGTGGAAATAACGTCCTCCGAGTTTGACCAATTACCGGAGCAAATCAGCTATGGATGGACTTTCTTTCCAACGCCGGGAACCAATGAATAAAAGGGAAGAGTTATTTTGTTATATTTCTGTGGTTTTCCTTTTATTCTTAAGTGAGGGGGGTATTGTACGTGTCGTTATCACTCGGGAAAACATAATTTCAATATATTATTTTTGATTAGCAATTATTTGATCATAAATGTAGTTTATTTATATCTTGTATAAATACGAATACTAAATTATAATAATATACGATTTGATCTGGTTTAATTTATATTACATTTATTTACTGTATTATAATGTGTACAAAGACGTAATTGAAGTGATATGTTTACGTGTCTAGTATTTTTTCACGGTTGCCAACTGTTTTTGACCCATTTTGTACTAATTCAACTGTTGGCTGTCCAGAATAAGCGTCAGTTTGAATTAGAGGTATTAGTACATATATAGTACAGGATGTTTCGAAACGGCTAGTAGAGTACTACTAGTACTACTGTAGTTTGTTTAACTTTTCTGTACTGTGTATCAGTGGTATAAAAATTAATTAACATTTGATGAACAGTAGTACTTGTTTTTTCTTTTTATACACTTAGTTAGTTATACTGTGCAATATATGTTTTTTTGTGTACAGTGTGGTGTTCTTACCTTGAACAATTATCTATATCTAAACAAAATATTCCCAAGTGAAAAATTAATCGAACATGGATTAATTAAAAGAGGATGGTGAAAGATCGGCGTTAATGCACCACCAATATCGCTTCGCTAGAAAGAAAGTTGAAAAAATTCAAATCCTCAATGTATCGCCATAGTACAATTGCTTGCAGATAAAACGCTGATAGTTAGATACAGTGCAATATATATATAATTTTTTGTTACAGGTGTGCAATGTAGGACGTGTGCTCATGTGGAATGTATATACTAAAAACATTTACCAAGGGCCGACACCTACGCTTTTCTACTTGTAAAATTCTATATCTAAAAATATTTCCCAAGTGAAAAAAATTAATCGAACATGGATTTATTAAAGAGATGTAACAATCACTTATGCAGCCACCAATTCGCTTTGCTAGAGAAGAAAGTCCTGAACAAATGCAAATCCTCATTGTATCGGCCATATCAATTGCTTGCAGATAATAACGCTGATAGTTAAAACTAGTAGCAATAATATATTTTTTTGTTGTTACAGGGTCAATGTAGGACGTGTGACTCTGTGGAAATGTAATACAAAAAACATGTACAAGGGCACACCTACGCTTGTCTACTAGTAAAATATCTTATCTACAAATATTTCCCAAGTGAAAAATTAAATCGAACATGGAATTTATTAAGAGATGGTGAAAATCACTTATGAGCCACCAATATCGCTTCGCTAGAGAGAAAGTCTGAACAAATTCAAATCCTCATTGTTATCCATATAACAATTGCTTAAGATATAAACGCTATAGTTAGATACTATGCAATATATATTTTTGTTACAGTGTCAAAGGAGGACGATGTGACTCTGTGGAAATGTATACTAAACCCTGTACCAAGGGCGACACCTACGCTTTTCTACTTGTAAAATATCTATATCTAAACAAAATATTTCCCAAGTGAAAAATTAATCGAACATGGATCTTTATTAAAGAGATGGGAAAAATCGCTTATGCAACCCACCAATATCGCTTCGCTAAGAGAAGAAAGTCCTGAAATAAACTCAAATGCCTACATTGTACGCCTACATATACAATTCCTTGCAGATAATAACGCTGATAGTTAGGTTACCAGTGCAATATATATGATTTTTTATGTTATACAGGTGTACAATGTAGGACGTGTGACTCCTGTGGAAATGTATATACTAAAACATTGTACCCAAAGACGCGAACACCTACGCTTTTCTACTTGTAAAATATCTATATCTAGACAAAATATTTCCCAAGATGAAAAATTAATCGAAACATCGGATTTATTAAAGAGATGGTGAAAATGCAACTTAATGCAGCCCACCCAATATCGGCTTCGCTAGAGAAAGAAAGTACCTGAACAAATTCAAATCCTCATTGTATCGGCCATATACAATTGCTTGCAGATAATAACCGCTGATACTTAGATACTAGTGCAATATATATATAATTTTTTGTTACAGGCATGTTCAAATGTAGGACGTGTGACTCTGTGGAAAAGTATATATACAACAAACATAATGTACCAAGGGCGACACCTTACGCTCTCTTCTACTTGTAAAATATCTATTATCTAAAAAAATATTTCCCAAGTGAAAAATTAAATCAGAACATGGGATTTATTTAAGACATGGGTGAAAAATCACTTATGCAGCCACCAATCATCGCTTCGCTAAATGAGAGAAAGTCCTGAAGAAATTCAAATCCTCATTGTATCGCCATATACAATGCTTTGCAAGATAAATACCGCTTGTAGTTAGATAGCTAGTGCAATAATATATATAATATATATATATATATACTTCAGTAATATGTAGTCCGTAGTCGTTCGAAACATGTTGTTGCTATTATGTATATTTTGGTCAGTTCTTTTTTGGCTTGTTTGTTATTTGTATATACCCTTCTATGTTTATGTTTTAATATTATAATATATATTATTTATCATTTTATCACATACATTATATTATATTTATTATATTATATATATAACAGTCGCTAGTAAATGTTATAGGCAACCACATCATCTAGACCTGCAGAGGTTAAGATGGTGCGGTACCGGACCCTCATCAGCAAACGCAAATCCAATTCGAAGAGCTGTCTGATGATGGTGCTCTGATGGCACCATCGCCAGACCAGTTGGGATGCACGTGTTCTTCAGTACCTAAGGGATAAAAAGACCTTGCTCGCGTGAAGTAGTGACAAACGTGTGACTACCTATCATCGAGAGCATTTAGAATTACGGGAGACAATGGCGGGAATTTCAACTCTCCTTGTGGACTTTTCTTTCTAATGGCAAGTTATTGGTGCAGGCAGTGTAGGTTATTTTTCACTATCTGTGAATCCCATGTTCGATTAATTTTCTCACATGGAGAACATAGATACCCGGTTAAAGATATTTCAAAGGAGATAAGCGTACAGCCCTTGGTAACAAAGTTCCGTACCAATCACACGTCCTAAACATGTTGTTGCTATTATGTAGTGTTTTTGTCTGTCTTTTTTGCTTATGTGTTGTTTTTGTTATACCACCCGTTCTATGTTTATAATTTTATATATTGTTAATAATTATAATTTATCATATTTATCACTACATTTAATAATTATCATATATAATTATATACTATACAGTCGCTAGTAAATGTTATAGGCACACATCATCTAGAACCTGCAGAAGGGTTAATGATAGGTGCGGTAACCGGGACCCTCATTCAGCAAACAGCATCCAGTTCTGAAGAACGCTGTCTGATGATCGGTGCTGATGGCACACTCGCCAGACCAGTTGGATGCACGGTTCTTCAAGTATACAGGATAAGAGACCTTGTTCTCGGTGATAGTGAGTGGACAACGTGTGACTACTATCATCAGAGAGCATTTAGACTACGAGCACAATGCGGATTTCAATTTCTTCAGGACCTTTTCTTTCTAAGTGGGCAAGTTATTGGTGGCAGTGTAGGTTATTTTCACTATCGTGAATCCATGTTCGATTAATTTCCTCACATGGAAAATAGATAACCGGTTAAGATATTTCCACAAGGAGATAAGCGTACAGCCCTTGGTACAATGTTTCCGTACCATCACACCGTCCAAAATTGTTGCTATTATGTATGTTTTGTCTGTCTTTTTTGCTTTTTGGTAATTGTTAGATACCCGTCTATGTTTTATGTTTTTATATTATTATATTATATTTATACTACATTATCATTATATTTATTATATATATTATACAGTCGCTGTAAATGTTATAGGCACCACATCATCTAGACCTGCAGAGGTTAATATGGGCGGATCCGGGACCCTCATCAGCAAACGCATCCAGTCTGAAGAGCTGTCTGATGATGTCTGCTAGAAAACAATCGCCAGACCGTTGGATGCACGTGTTCTCAGATCAAAGATAAGAGACCGGGTTCTCGGTGTATAAGAAACGAATGTGGGATACTATCATCGAGAGCATTTAAATACGGAGACATTGGCGATTTCTATCTCTTCAGGACTTTCTTTCTAATGGCAAGTTATTGGTGGCAAGAGGTAGGTTATGTCACTATTGAGATATACATGTCGATTAATTTTCTCACATGGGAAATAGATAACCGGTTAAGATATTTCACAAGGAGATAAGCGTACAGCCCTTGGTAACAATGTTTCCGTACCATCACACGTCCTAACATGTTGTTGTATTATGTATGTTTTGTCTGTCTTTTTTTGCTTGTTTGTTATTTGTTATAAACCCGTCTATGTTTTATGTTTTATTATTGTTATAATTATATTATCATATTTATCACTACATTATTATATTATTATTATTTAATACAGTCGCTAGTAAAGTTATAGGCACCACATCATCTAGACCTGCAGAGGTTAATGATGGTGCGGTACCGGGACCTCATCAGCAACGCATCCAGTTCTGAAGAGCTGTCTGATGATGGTGCTGATGGCACATCGCCAGACCAGTTGGATGCACGTGTTCTTCAGTATAAGGATAAGAGACCTTTGTTCTCGGTGATAGTAGTGACAACGTGTGACTACTATCATCGAGAGCATTTAGAATTACGGAGACAATGCGGGATTCAATTTCTTCAAGAACTTTTCTTTCTAATGGCAAGTTATTGGTGCAGTGTAGGTTATTTTCACTATCTGTGAATCCATGTTCGATTAATTTCTCACATGGGAAATAGATAACGGTTAAGATATTTCACAAGGAGATAAGCGTACAGCCCTTGGTACAATGTTTCCGTACCATCACACGTCCTAAACATGTGTTGCTATTATGTATGTTTTGTCTGTCTTTTTTGCTTGTTTGTTATTTGTTATATACCCGTCTATGTTTTATGTTTATTATTGTTATATTATATTTATCATATTTATCACTACATTATATTATATTTTATTATTATATATACAGTCGCTAGTAAATGTTATAGGCACCACATCATCTAGACTGCAGAGGTTAATGATGGTGCGGTACCGGACCTCATCAGCAAACGCATCCAGTTCTGAAGAGCTGTCTGATGATGGTGCTGATGGCACATCGCCAGACCAGTTGGATGCACGTGTTCTTCAGTATAAGGATAAGAGACCTTGTTCTCGGTGATAGTAGTGACAACGTGTGACTACTATCATCGAGAGCATTTAGATTACGGAGACAATGCGGATTCAATTTCTTCAGAACTTTTCTTTCTAATGGCAAGTTATTGGTGGCAGTGTAGGTTATTTTCACTATCTGTGAATCCATGTTCGATTAATTTCTCACATGGGAAATAGATAACCGGTTAAGATATTTCACAAGGAGATAAGCGTACAGCCCTTGGTACAATGTTTCCGTACCATCACACGTCCTAAACATGTTGTTGCTATTATGTATGTTTTGTCTGTCTTTTTGCTTGTTTTGTTATTTGTTATAACCGTCATGTTTTATGTTTTATTATTGTTATATTATATTTATCATATTTATCACTACATTATATTATATTTATTATTATTATATATACAGTCGCTAGTAAATGTTATAGGCACCACATCATCTAGACCTGCAGAGGTTAATGATGGTGCGGTACCGGGACCCTCATCAGCAAAGCATCCAGTTCTGAGAGCTGTCTGATGATGGTGCTGATGGCACATCGCCAGACCAGTTGGATGCACGTGTTCTTCAGTATAAGGATAAGAGACCTTGTTCTCGGTGATAGTAGTGACAACGTGTGACTACTATCATCGAGAGCATTTAGAATTACGGAGACAATGCGGATTTCAATTTCTTCAGGACTTTTCTTTCTAATGGCAAGTTATTGGTGGCAGTGTAGGTTATTTTCACTATCTGTGAATCCATGTTCGATTAATTTCTCACATGGGAAATAGATAACGGTTAAGAATATTTCACAAGGAGATAAGCGTACAGCCCTTGGTACAATGTTTCCGACCATCACACGTCTAAACATGTTGTTGCTATTATGTATGTTTTGTCTGTCTTTTTTGCTTGTTTGTTATTTGTTATATACCCGTCTATGTTTTATGTTTTATTATTGTTATATTATATTTATCATATTTATCACTACATTATATTATATTTATTATTATTATATATACAGTCGCTAGTAAATGTTATAGGCACCACATCATCTAGACCTGCAGAGGTTAATGATGGTGCGGTACCGGGACCCTCATCAGCAAACGCATCCAGTTCTGAAGAGCTGTCTGATGATGGTGCTGATGGCACATCGCCAGACCAGTTGGATGCACGTGTTCTTCAGTATGAAGGATAAGAGACCTTGTTCTCGGTGATAGTAGTGACAACGTGTGACTACTATCATCGAGAGCATTTAGAATTACGGAGACAATGCGGATTTCAATTTCTTCAGGACTTTTCTTTCTAATGGCAAGTTATTGGTGGCAGTGTAGGTTATTTTCACTATCTGTGAATCCATGTTCGATTAATTTCTCACATGGGAAATAGATAACCGGTTAAGATATTTCACAAGGAGATAAGCGTACAGCCTTGGTACAATGTTTCCGTACCATCACACGTCCTAAACATGTTGTTGCTATTATGTATGTTTTGTCTGTCTTTTTTGCTTGTTTGTTATTTGTTATATACCCGTCTATGTTTTATGTTTTATTATTGTTATATTATATTTATCATATTTATCACTACATTATATTATATTTATTATTATTATATATACAGTCGCTAGTAATGTTATAGGCACCACATCATCTAGACCTGCAGAGGTTAATGATGGTGCGGTACCGGAACCCTCATCAGCAAACGCATCCAGTTTCTGAGAGCTGTCTGATGATGGTGCTGATGGCACATCGCCAGACCAGTTGGATGCACGTGTTCTTCAGTATAAGGATAAGAACTTGTTCTCGGTGATAGTAGTGACAACGTGTGACTACTATCATCGAGAGCATTTAGAATTACGGAGACAATGCGGATTTCAATTTCTTCAGGACTTTTCTTTCTAATGGCAAGTTATTGGTGGCAGTGTAGGTTATTTTCACTATCTGTGAATCCATGTTCGATTAATTCTCACATGGAAATAGATACCGGTTAAGATATTTCACAAGGAGATAAGCGTACAGCCCTTGGTACAATGTTTCCGTACCATCACACGTCCTAAACATGTTGTTGCTATTATGTATGTTTTGTCTGTCTTTTTGCTTGTTTGTTATTTGTTATATACCCGTCTATGTTTTGTTTTATTATTGTTATATTATATTTATCATATTTATCACTACATTATATTATATTTATTATTATTATATATACAGTCGCTAGTAAATGTTATAGGCACCACATCATCTAGACCTGCAGAGGTTAATGATGGTGCGGTACCGGGACCCTCATCAGCAAACGCATCCAGTTCTGAAGAGCTGTCTGATGATGGTGCTGATGGCACATCGCCAGACCAGTTGGATGCACGTGTTCTTCAGTATAAGGATAAGAGACCTTGTTCTCGGGTGATAGTAGTGACAACGTGTGACTACTATCATCGAGAGCATTTAGAATTACGGAGACAATGCGGATTTCAATTTCTTCAGGACTTTTCTTTCTAATGGCAAGTTATTGGTGGCAGTGTAGGTTATTTTCACTATCTGTGAATCCATGTTCGATTAATTTCTCACATGGGAAATAGATAACCGGTTAAGATATTTCACAAGGAGATAAGCGTACAGCCCTTGGTACAATGTTACGAATGCGTTCCGTGACGCCTTCAATGCTTGTAAATCGCGCTGGCAGCGCTGCATCGACGCAGAAGGAGCCTATTTTGAAAGTTTTTAAAAAATTGTAACGATTGGCTCAGTAAATTTTTTAAAATCGTTTCAGTCCTATTACTTTCCGGACAAACCCTGTAAACTTCCTTTTCTGAAGAAATACGTAGATGACATAATAACGGCAATCCCCAGTGAGGGCGGTGATGAGATTCTTAATACCTTTAATTCGTACAATAGATACATTAAATTTACAATAGAATATGAAAACCAAGGTTCACTTCCATTTTTAGATACTAAAGTCATTAGGAAAGATAATGTTATAATATTAGATTGGTACATCAAACCATGTAGTTCGGGACGTTACATCCACTATTTATCTAATCATCCTTACAAAACCAAAATTAATTGTGTAACAAATCTGAAACGTAGGATTAGAGGTATAGTTCACCCTTCCCTGTATGGCAGAAATGTGGAGAAATTATTTAATATTTTTGTACAAAATTCGTATCCTCGTAGTTTGTTAAAAAGACTATTATATAATACAGAAGAGAGATCAAACATTAGATTGGGTCAGTGGGGGATGGGATGGGAGGGAAGAGCTAATTTATAGGTCGTTACCATATGTTGTGGGCCTTACTGACAGATTGGTCCAATGTATACCTAGGGGGTCTCACATGAGGATAGCTAAGTCGAACAGTAAAACCGGAAATAGCTTACTATCTAAGGTCGAGCAGGTTACACCCATTTTGATGCAGTCGAATATAATCTATAAAATACAATGCGATACGTGCGAGGGTGTGTACTGTTACGTGTTAAAAACACCTTTTCTTATTTAATCACTCTTTAAGGAATGTTAGAACTTATTTTACTGCTTATTTACCTATTCCGTCTTTAACCAATTTTATTGCCGCCTATTTTTGTTTTATTTTTAAATTTCAAAGCATTGCGCACCTTTTTTTATTTCCCTAACTGTACACTCTCTTATCTGAAACTATCTAAATTCATTTACATTTACTAGTTCCCGAGAATTTCGCTATTTACTTGCTTCGTATGATGTCACGTTCAACCTTGAAGTTGTTTTTTTTTTGTAAGTGTACCGCTTTATCTTTGACATTTTCTAAATTCTTAAATTGTAAAATTTTGGTATCTATTTAGATGCATCTGTATTGCAAATTTCATTAAACTCCGTTCATAATTAGCTCCGAATTTAATTATCTTAGTTCATGGTTAGAAATACTTTTGTGCGCACTGTACTTTTAACGTTAGAAATTTCGTGTAAACATGAACACCTGCAAGATTTACGATTCGATGCTCGGATTCTATTGGCTACCTAATTGCACCGCGAGGAGATAGAATTCGTCTTTTCTTCAAGTCACTCACTCTCGTACTCTCGTACCTGTATCACGGTGCCCACGGCCGTTCAATAGGCGAGGTCCCGCTGTATTCCCGTTGACCGAAGTACCCGTTAATTAACCCCTGTGGGGGGATATCAGGCGAAAAAGGGAAATTCTCCACGGAAGCTGTTGTTAGTTTTTTGCGAAGAAATCTTCTGCTGGAACCCGCTTGAAGCGGATCTCATACGCGGCGTCCCAAGCCGAACGTGGACCCGTGCCCTTTTCGCCCGTCTTCTTTTCCGCTTCTTCATCCCCGAGGTGTTTGGTGGCCACCGACTTATTGCGTTTTGTTTATATGTAAATTAATTTTAAGATTTATTTTTTTTGGCTTTGTTGAAACGAACTACCATTGATTTAGAATAAAAATTTAACGTTAACTTTTGATATTTTATTTTTCTTTTCTCTCATTGTTGGATAACTGTAACTTTTAATACTTTTCTTTTCTCTGTTTTCTCTTTTAAACAATTGTAGTTCGTGTTTAATTGCATGCTCGATCGAGTAGGTAGATTTTTCTTTTTTTATTTGTAATACGAACTTTGTCATAAAACGTCACTCCCAAAAATTTAATTTCTTGTGTTTACATTTTGTAACCGTTTGGTGTTTTTGCAACTTTTATTATAACTATCAAATTATCAACTTTTAATATAACTGTTTAAATAATTTTTCTGGAGTTTTATTTGGATTCAATTTTATTGTCTTCGGCGCATTAGTTTTTTTTTAATTTAACTTTTCTATTGGATTTAATTATTTACACATCAATATTTGGCAAGTACCAATCCCTTGTTTCCCCTATTGGAAATGAGCCATTCTGGGCTGTGGCTAAGGTACCGGGCGACAGCGTCGGGCCACGGGAGGCAACAATAGAATCAACCCAGTTGCGCTCAATCCAACACCTCTCCGGCGCCTCACTGGCCGAAACGACCCCAGGTTTCCACCAACAGTCGCAACGTAGGAAATAAATTACAAACTGTGTTTTATTTATCCCTCCTCCCCCATCCTTTGGTACTTTGCAATCATTCATTTTATTTAATATCTGTATAATTTATTATAAACAATATTTTCTGCCTTTTTTTTATTTTATTCAATCTGGTCTCATGCGCTGGAAAATTGCTACTGTCTAAAACGCCCTGAGAATTCGCTGGTAGCAGTACGTAGAGCAGACCAGGCAGACACTAAAAAATCGCATTACCCAACATAAAAGCGATGTTCATTGCAAGCCTAAAGCATGCGCGTTGGCAACACACCTTACTGAAAATGATCACGTGGCTGGTTGGTCAGATGTATCCATCCTGGGCACAGAAACTAATCTAACTAAAAGACTGTTTTTAGAAATGTGGTTAATAAAAAAAGAAGTAAACGCAATTAATAATAATCGTGATATTCAGGGTATTAGCAACATTTATTCTAATTTATTTCACATAGGAAACCGGTTTTAGGGGTACAATTGTTTTGGCAGAGACTGTAGTTCATTGTTTAACTTTCTTCTATGGAGTTGGTACGGTTGGGTATTTGTCATTGTCTAGGTTGCTAACTTAATTTCCCTCGCACACATGTTTCTGTCAAATAGTTCACTGCTGCACTCCGGGATGAGTTTTAGATCCAAATTTATCAAAATATTACAATGTTATCCGGTTAATTAGTTGTGGGTATGTAAATTGGGGGTTCAATAATAGGGTTTTAATATGTAGGATTTTAATAACTAATGTTTAATATCCTACATATATAATAACTGATGTTTTATATGTAACTGTTACTTATTATTATGTGGATAAAGTTTTTAATGTATCACTTTCAGTAAGTTTCGCAATGTATTACATTATTCAGTATTCTGTGTTACCTTAAAATTACTTTTAGATGTCCTGAGGAGGTTGGTAAAAAAACCCACGAAAATTCGACTTTTGAATTAAAGATATCACTCGAAACTGTTTAATTTTGTGATCGCAAGGCCTGGTAGTTTTTACTACATTCTTCCTTATATATATATATATATAGCCTCTTTGGGCTTTTAATTTGTTCTAGTATGTCCGGTTTACATTAATTTTATATTTATTTCGTTTTAATTATGTGTTATTCAGTGTTGTAAATTATTTTTAATTAAGAAGACCAATGTCAGTCATTTCAATTTTAAAATTTTAAAACGCGTCAGTTTGATTGTGAAGCCACCATTTTGTTTCTTGGTATCGCATTTTTAGGCGACTGTAAGTTCCCTCTCGAATCTAGTTAATTATTTTTGTAAATTTATTATAATTCCATCCTATAGGTCTGAAGAAGGGATGAAATTATTAATGTCCCGAAACGTTACAAAGCCGTAAAATAAAGTACACAATTACTGAAACCTAATTCTTGTTTCATTTCGAAGCAAGTAAATTCCATTTATTTCACCAACATATGGAACATCAGTTTAGTATCTGAAGAAAATTACAACCAGTACTTCCCAAAACAAGACAAGAAGTTTACAGTTCGCTTAAACCAGAGACGCAATTTTTGACCAGCTGTAAGGAAGAATTTCTTTTAGTCAACAGCGAAGATTCCAATATATTAGTGTTTAGCTGTTTTACAAATTTAAAGCATCTTTGCTTAAGCTAGAAAATTTTTGAATGTGCATGGTACTTTCGACTACTGCACAAAATGTTTCTTGCAGTTATTCACCATACATGGCTGCCTTAATGGTCATTATGTACCATTAGTGTTTTGTGTGCTACCAGACAAAGCAACAGAAACATAAAAAAAGTGTTTCGAATTTGTGTCTGAAAAGTGTAGTGAATATTCTCTGTCGTTTTGTCCCGCCGAAATTGTGGTAGATTTTAAGATGGCTATCCATAATGCAGCAAACATTATTTGGCCCCAAATAAAAATAATTGGATGTAGATTTCATTTAACGCAAGCTTGGTGGCGTACAATTCAAAAATTGGGGCTTTCAGCAGATTATAAAGAAAGAAGCGAGATTGGAAAATGGATAGGTTATTGTTTTGGATTGTTGTTTCTAAAACCACAAGATATTAGTGATGTGTATGTTTTTACATTATCTGCTATTCAACCAGAAAATGATAAAGTTACTTTGTTTGCTGATTATTTGGTCAACACTTACATATCCGAGGAAGCCGTTTTTCCACCCCATTTATGGGCATCAAAAACAGCAAGCGCCGCCCGCACCACCAATGCATGCGAATCGTTCCATTCGCATATCAGCAAAACTTTAAATTCTCCTCATCCTTCTGTATTCGTTTTTATTGATTTCCTAATTAATTTTCAAAATGAAATATATGTAAAGTTGCAAAGTATTCACAAGCCATATGTACCTAATTCGGACACTCGGAAAAGGCAAGAATACCTTCAAAACAAAATTAGTGATTTTAATAATGGGAAAGTGTTAACGTTAGAATTTGTTAAGTTAACTTCGCATTATTGTACTATGGGAGTAGTAAACTAAAAGTGATTGGTTCTTGTAAATATGACATTATTTGCAATAATATATTGCCACGGAAAGTTCCATTATGTATCACAATAGAATAATATATGTAATAGGCGAAAATCGAAGCCTCGTTTCCTGTGGTATGATTGTTAGAAGCAATAGTAACTAAGTCAGCGAGTTAATACATAGGAAGCGAGGGCTCGGGTTAGCGCGTAGAAAAGATCGGGGGAGTCGATTGTGAGATTTTGTCCAGAATATATCTAATTGTTTGTAGTGTAAAAAGTGTGTTTTTATACCTACCCCCCAGAGAAAGTGTCGCTGAAGAATTTACCGGGTAAGTACAAATCTCAGTACCTTTTTAAAGTAAGAACGCGACAATATTATACAAGGATGTTAATTTTATAGTAATAGAAACTGATAATTAATTCAGTACCAGCATTGATACTATAAAATCTTTAAATTTATTAAAACGTATTGAACAGAATCATTCAATTAGTGAAATTAGTAGTACAAATAGTTTGTCAAAATTGAAGGATATATTCAAAAGTATAGGTAGGTATAGGTATTCAAAGGTATAGGTAAAAAAACGTACACAGAACCATGTAAATCTAAATTAAAAGAGAATTATCAGGTAGAAGTACTACCATGTAGGAAAATACCATATCAGATTATGCATAAATTAAAAGCTGAATTAAATAAAATGACGAATGATGACATAATAATGAAAGTAACGACACCTACAGAATTTGTAAACCCTGTATTATTAGTTAAGAAAGTCAACGATAACATAGGTATATACACACAACGCAAAAGTCTAGGGATATTTTTGTAAAATCTCAAAACTAAGGAAAGAAATTGTCGAGGTCATATAATATTACTTCGCCTGTAACTATTAGTGTAGGTACTCACTTTTTGTTAAAAAAAAAATGCAAAAAAGATAGCAATACATGTTTTACAATGATTTTCACAAGGGACGAAAAAACCGACATTTTCTTGTTTTGTTAGATTTAGATGTTAGTCATTTCGTCTTATGTTTGCTTAGTAGGTGTGTTAAAATTATTGTGTTTTTAGCATGGAACGGCAACATTTAACGTTGGATGAGATGAATAGAGCGGTGGGCCTCCTTCAAGCTGGTGTGCAACAAACCCAAGTAGCCGAACAGTTGGTCGTCTCTCAAAGCGTCGTAAGTCGTTTATGGTGACGGTTTAGAGACACAGGGAGTCCAACATCCAGGCCGTGGTCACTCTACAACCGCCGCTCAAAGATCGTTATTTAATTTTAACTGCCAGAAGACAACCGACAATCACAGCACCCGAATTGGTTAATGAATTACAGCGTGCACATAATGTGACAATTGGCAGTAGTACGGTAAGAAATCGTCTCCATGAAGCCAATCTTCGTAGTCGGCGAGCTTTGAGATGTCCACCTCTATCTAGAAACAATCGCGCTGCACGACTAACATGGTGTCAAGATTTTCTGGATTGGGGTGACAATGAGTGGGCTACAATTTTATTCAGCGATGAGTCTAGATTTGGTTTTCGTCCAGATTCTCGTCGAACGAGAGTATGGAGACAGCCTGGAAATGTGGAACGCTTGAGACATGTGCAGGAAGTGTACTCATACCGAGGTGGCACATTAATGGTATGGGGCGGAATTATTATTGACGGAAGAACTGAGCTCATTTTCCCACGCGGCTTCCTCACCAGTCAGCAGTATTTGGATACTATTCTCCAACCTGCCGTTCGTCCATTTGCTGCTGCTGTTGGAGATAACTTTCACTTAATGCATGATAATGCTCGACCACATGCTGCCCGTATTGTAGTAAACTGGTTGGATAACGACGGTATTGATGTATTGCCATGGCCAGCACAGTCACCGGACTTGAATCCCATCGAGCACGTATGGGACATGCTGCAACGACGAATTACATATGGGCAACATCCATAATGAGTTTCAATTCCGAGAGCTTCTGAGAGTACAATGGACACAAATACCTCAAGCAGACATTAACAATGTAATTTTGAGCATGAATGCTAGATGTCGCGCTGTGATAAACCAACGTGGTGGCCATACTTCATTTTAAGCTTATTTTTCGTGTTTTTGGCATTTTTTGGGACCTTTGAAAAAAACAGTGGTTTTAAAATAAAATTTTTGTGCCAGTTTTATGTTCTTTTTTTTCAAAAAGTCTGTGCTTTTGACAAATTAAACAACAATATAAACTATAAATTTTGTATTATTTTTTCAAGTTCACTACAGGTGCAAACACGTCTTGTTATAAAAATATCCCTAGACTTTTGCGTTGTGTGTACTTAGATCCACAAGCGCTAAATAAAGCTATAATGCGAGACCATTATGAGCTGCCTACAATTGAGGAGCTTACTAGATATTTAAACGGGTCAAATTTTTTTTTTCAGTACTATATGCTAATAGGGGGTTTTGGCAAATAACATTAGATGAACAATAATCTATGTTCACAACATTGGCGGCACCATTTGGTCGATACCGATTTTTACGCTTACCATATGGAATTAGTAATGAAGGTATTCCTGGCATCAAAATTTACATTGACGATATTATAATATATGCGAAAACTGAAGAAGAACATGACAAAATTTTAGAAAGAGTTTTAGAAAAAGCAAGGGAAAAGGGAATTAAATTTAATAAAGAAAAAAGGCAAATTTAAATTAAACGAAGTTAGATATGTTGGTAATTTCAAGTGAAGGTATTAAATTAGATAATAATAAAATTGAGGCTATTAAACAAATACAATCACCAAAAAATACTAAAGAATTCTCTTCCTTATCTATAATAATGATATTGCGTCATGTTTTCATTTTTCAAAATTCCTCTTATACGCTGATGACATTAAATTTTTTACTGAAATTTAATGTCATCAGCGTGTCAGGTGAAAAAGTACACACAACAAATTAAAATAAAATAAGAAATAGTAACAGTTGATTGCCTAAACTGTCAAAATTAAATTAATATGGAATTTAAGCCGCCTCAAGGGTTAACCTTAATCGGAGATGTATCCCAAAATTGGAGAGCTTTCAAACGAAAATTTGAAATTTTTACTGAGGCAAATGAATTAACTAAAAAGCCGGATGAAGTAAAAATAGGAATGCTACTAAATTCAGTAGGAGACGAGGAGCTGCAACTGTTTAACACTTTTAATTTAAAAGAGGCAGATAGAAAAAATTACAATACAGTATTGCAAGCTTTCGAAACATATTGCACACCAAGAAAGTCGACTGTATTTAATAGATACAAGTTTTTTACAAGAAACCAATTGGAGGAAGAGTTAATCGACCAATTTCAGACAGAACAGAAAATGGTGAGTTCGGGGAGCAAAAAACTCGTTAATAAGAGATAGAATTATCCTAGGAGCACAGGATAAAGGCCTGCAGGAAAGACTTTTACGGGAAGAGGATTTGAAATTAAAGAAAGCCATTAAAATATCTAGAGTATATGAAGCAAGTCAATAAGAGGCCAAATTATTACGAGAAAATACAGACAAGGTCGTCCACATGGTTAAAAGTAAGGAGCGCAATGTAAAGAACGCAAAGCAATTTCAATGTAGAAAGTGTGGCTGTAAGCATAGAATTAATGAATGTAAGGCATATGGAAAGACATGTCGTAAACTAAACCATTTCGCAGTTGCATGTAAACAACGACAAACCAAGTTATACATGCAAAAGAAGAAACAAATTTTAATCCAGGGGATAAGATAATGATGAAGATTGAAATAGATCGAACTTGGAAACCAGGGATAGTGATTGAGAAAAATGAAATACCAAGATCATACAAAGTCAGAATGAGTAATGGAAAGACGTATACCCGAAATAGTAGACACCTAAAGAAGACTAGCATGCCAATGCAAGAAGAACGCAATATAAACGATGAACCTAACTGTGACGATGCGCAGGTGAAAACGGAAAACGACAGTGACAATGTGAGGGATGAAAAACCCAATGAAGAAAGTAGGGAGTTGCGTGATACGATGAAAACTCGATCTGGAAGAATAGTGGTGAAACCATCAAGATGCAAAGATTTTGTATAATATGTTTTTATGTTTAGTTTTAGGATGTTATGTCAATTGTTTCAATTAATGTTTCTATTCTTAACCAAGGGAGATGTTAGGTATGTTACTAATCTATAGTTGGTAGCACTAGCAGTAGCAGCTATGATGGTGAAGCTTGTAAAGTCATGTGTAACGTAGAGGTTTTACTAAATAAAACAAATTAATAATTAACACAGCGTGTAATTACAAACATGGCCAAAAAGTAAAAAAACACACCCTAATAGAGTAATAAAACCGTATTGGAAATATAGATTCGAACTTATAGAAATGAAAGGTATAGTATTAGAAAAAACCAATTAGTAGTACCCAAATCACTAAGAAAAGATACAATAAATAGACTACATTATAGTCACTTAGGCATCATTAAAACATTACTCAGAGCTAAAGAAGTTGTCTACTGGCCATTTATGGTAAAAGAAATAACAGACGTAATTAAAAATTGTCCAGCCTGTCTAACATTTCAAAATTCACAAACAAAAGAACCTATGATTATAAGGGAAACAGCCACTAGGCCTTGGCAAATATATTCCTAATAGCTATATTCCTTTTTTCAACTTTTCCTGCTGTGAACAGGAGATGACTCCAAGTCTAATTTCAATTCGTCTTCTAACGACAGCGGCACCATCAACGAAGACACCTGTTACGAACATTCATACGCGAGCGTGCCGCGCCAAGTGCTTACGGCCGGAGAAGTGTACCGTCGCCCGTCCGCCGCCTCGCAATTGTGGTGCGCGTTCGATGGTGTTCCGAAGACCGAGAAAAACATCGCCGCACGAAAGCCGTCAGTCGCATCTCCCGTTCAACGGCGCGTGAATCCAGTACGCGTTCAAATGTGTTCCGAAGGCTGCTTTCTACTGCCGATGCCATCCGACAGCGCTCCACAGTCCGAGAAATCGTCGGAGCCCGAAAGCCGTTACCGTCACTTCTCCATTCGACAGCGCGCATTGCACAGGGCAACGAAGCAGCCGCCGCGCTTGCGCCGAAAACCGCCGGTGCCTAGATCCGAGTCGCCGGCCGTGAATCGACAATCAACGAGCTCGCATACTGCGGGCTGTGACTCACGAACTGCAATCCCGGTCATCGTCGTATATATAGGGGGCTGAGCAAGAAAAGAAGTTGGAAAGGTATTCGGTGACCGTTCGGCGCTTCGTGCGTATATTTCAACGGTTGCACTCAGCCAACTTCGGATACCAGGTCCAACACATATACACATGTATACAAACTTTGTCATATTATAAAGGTGGTAAACTAGCAAATACTAACATACGTATAGCAATATACGTCAAACGGAATACTGAAAATACTTTGTATTTTATTATGAGAGAGAATTATATTTTCATGTTATGTATATATTGTAAATACTGAATTTATTATTTGAAAATAAACGTCTTAAAACAACTCAGCCTCTTCTCTGTGTTCCACACCCATTTAAATTGCCTGCAGGTGATTACTACAAGTGATATATACATTCAAAATTATCTTGGACAAGGTAATAGAATAAACAACTGCGAATATATCAGTTTACAACCGTTGCAGCCAATAGCAAGTTGCAAAAGCTTGCTTCTCCATTGAAAGAATGATCCAGAAAACGATTTGATTAAGTTGAAGCCATTACGATAATTCTGGCTTCACAGGAAACATTGGTCACTGACACTAGAGATGAAGATTTAACATATCCTAGTACAAACACCTACTGAAATTGACTTTACAACGATTAATGGTAATTGCGATACGTTTATGGTTGATTTTTATGATGTTGCACTTTTACATAATAATTCAATATAGAATTTATTTCTTATTTTAATTTTTTAGAATTTTGTAAAGGTATAGTAAATTGAAGTAAAAAATCCTCCTCTCTGAGGAATATATGTATCTACATTAAATTATTTGCTTTATGCATTATTTTACAGTATTGTTTTTATAGACTCAAAGGAAAAGAAAAATATAATTATGACTATCAAGAACAAAAAAGAACTGGTACAATCATTCCACCTTTCTCCGACAGAACTAATGATTCTAATTATATGATTTGTGCAGAATGTAAATCGTTTCTAAAAAAGGAGTTACATAGTTCGACATAATCGTAAATGTTCTGTTACTAATAACGACGAACATGCAGAAAATCCCAAGGTAGAATCGCTTATTTTGTCTTTAGAAACAGACTATCGCGAATACATAACAAGAGACCCTTTAAACAAGCAACTTACAAAAAGTCAAATAAATAAATTATCTTTTCCTTCAAAGTTCATTTAACAATGTGGAGCTCAATTTATAAGTTTTACGAAATTGGAAGGAATGTGCTCCCATTGTACTTGAAGATAAGTGCTAAGAAAATTTAATTTTTTTTGCGAGTTAAAACTTTGAAAAAGTTAACATTTGTGTTTGTGATATTTTCTGCAAAACATGGCATTGAAATAAATCTTACTTTGTACGGATCAAGTTATTCAAGCAGATATGTTATTGGCGCGAAACATCATAAAGAATGCAGCGATCAGGGATGGTGGTTTGGGGGTTGTGTGCTTGAGGGTTGCGTAGGGTAGGGGCACTTGTGGTTTCCCCGGTCCTATCTATTCTGCGCATATCCAGCTTTAATAAGAAGGTTGACTGTGCAGTCTTTCAAACTGTTATATCCTGGTTATATCAAAAATGAATTTTGTATATCCCGATATAGAAAGTGGTATATTAATTAGTAGTATTGATAAGTAGTAAAATACATATACAGGGTGTATCAGATATAGAGGTAAATATGATAATATGTTACAGCTGTAATCATATACAATCAAAAGGTCTTAATGCACAGGGGGTCTATCTGTAAGCATTAACGAGAAAAAAAATATTTTATAAATTCCGTGGGCTAGAGCCACACCTGTGCCCAACCTAAATGCTGCCTCGAGTATACCCCCACATACCACTATCATTCAGCCATTACCGCTGTTAGTTTTGTGTGATCGCCGCTTGGAGCGGAAGCCACTTCGAACATTTTATTTAAATTCTTCCCATCTCGAAAAAAACGATCCTTTTCAGGACCATCATGATTTCATATAAAGAAAATCGAAGCTTGATGCATCGGCAAAAGCGCGGGAATGTATAGATTCATTTTCGCGCGACATCATAGTAAAAAGACGTGTTTGCAAATTTTCTGTATTTACATTTATTTCTGTGTAATTCGATTCAATTCATTTTGCGTTATATGATTAAATAAATCCAAAAGAAATAAACTCAAAATCATGTGGTACCGTTTATTAACAACTAACTCTCGATTCGACAAAGCAAAAGAAAAATATTTACGTTTTTAACTACTGAAGTCGCATATCCGGTGAAACTCGAACGTCTTATCAGGATATTAAAAATAATACTTTGTAGACTTACGTAGAATGCTCTTAACAAGAAAGGAATGTTTATTTTATAAAAAGAAGAAATTTAAAATGCCTCAGTTTTGCTATTTTTACAAGGGCTTTTATTTATTCAGAATGACGTTAAATGAACTTATGGCATACCATTAAGAATAATACTAAATGAGTGCAATGTATTTATACATAATACCACGTTTAGCGGGTGCTTAAAATGACGTTTTCTTGCGTCAGGCCCGGACTAAAGAATTTTTGCCTCTAAATTTTACTTTTTTTTATTCTTTAATGATGAAATCCGGTTTCGGTGGGTTTGTGCTTTATATGTCGTGTAGTTAACACCCAAGCAAAATTTACTTTTTTATTTGATACACCCTGTATATAAATATAGTAGTATTAGCAAGTAACATTAAATAAGTAAATACAGTATTTAATAAGACGATAATAACATATAGTTCACATATGAGTTGCCTTAAACCCACCTGTATATATGTATGCAATGATGTCACCCGCCTGGCCTACCCTCGCATCTATTCCAGACGTAAATATTTATAGTTACGTAAGTATTTTAGTATAAACAAGAGGGTAGACCTACGATAATAGAGGCGAAGGGCACCACTACGAATCGTATATTCAAATAAAGCAGTATTAGTAAAGAGTTACGGACTATTATTGTCAAATATAAAATAATTATTTTACAGGTAATAATTTATATTTTTAGCAAATGTTATTGGATGCACATGTTTTGTATATTTTAGAAAACTATACCAAATGTAGTAGGATGTTACAAAAGTAAGGTGACAAATAGTTTAGTAAATGCAATCAACGCTTTTACAAAATTTAAATCAGCGGAATTATCTGTTGATCATGTTAAGTATTTTAGACAAGAAAAAAGGGGCTTGCCAGTGGATTGTGGAGTACAGCAAAATCAACGATACTATTGTCGAAGTACAAGAGCTAGCGAAATGGTGTCACTTAATTAAAGAACCACGTGATGTGGTGAAATCTAGCATAAAATTAACTCAGATAGGTATATGTGTTATATACTAAGTGACATAGAAAACATCCTGTAATAATGAATATTTTGTAATATTTTTTTTTGGGAATATGTTTGTTTATGCTAAGATAATGCCACGGAAAGTTCCACTACGTAGAAATAAGTTAGATATAAGAAAAGAATGTGTTCAGAGATGATAATCAGATTACCCGAATCTCGTCAGCGATTTTCGAGTACCGCGCTCGTGAGGGGATTGGCAATTCAGGTTGTGATCTCCGAAGAGTGCGTTGTGAATAAAGAGGAATAAATTGTTATAAAGTGTTTCATCCCCAAGGTAAATACTTTTTAATATTCCCTATTTATACGTAAAATCAGAGAAGCGAGTAGCTCAAACCCCCAACCCTTGAGCAAAGGGGCGCGACATTTAGGGAAAGTCGCGACATTTGGTGGAGGCGTCGAACGATCTTTTTTTTTGTAACACTATACAAATATTTTTTTCAAAATTTGAATATACTTTTTAATTACATTAAACAAATTTGTATGTGACATAATGTAATGTGAGAGAAAGGCATTTGCTGACGCTTGAAATTTGCAGACGCGACACATATACGACGCGGCGTCCTGTTAGGGAGAGATATACGCAGTCATCACCTTCTTTTCACAACTCTTTTTTCATTTAATTTATTTGGTATAAAATGTTTGGTAACGCGAAGAAAGGATACAACTTGTAGAATTTATGGAACTCCTTAATATTGGTCCCAAACTTATTGCAAATAACACCCAAAATTTCACTGCTAAAGATTTATCCGCGACAGAGCACAAACATTTAATATCCTACACATTTCAAAAAGTTAAACATAAAACTGCAGAACATTATGCAGAAACAACAGTTTTATACATTAAAGCTATCTCCTTGTTGCTAGTAGGTATGTATATTGTAATTAAACGCATTAAAAACAAAAGACATCAGACTGTGTCTGTAGGTTACAGCAAAGGAAAAATGGATGTGAAAACTTACGAGGAAGGTACCTTCGTTTTTCCCGATGGAAGATGTTGCAAAATAAACCTAAAGCAAGCTGCAAGTTAAAATACCCTCTTAAGAAAATGTTGCTTCCACCTCTTAAGTCATTTTCGTTTATCATAGCAATTAAGATGTTACAAACTTGTTCTATATATGCTTATTTTTATGTTTTATGTATTCTACACTTCTGTGCCCCCAACGCCGAGCGTCCCCCTTTAAAAATTAAGGAAGAAGAGGACGTACCATTAGCCTGCCAATTTACTCCATTTGAACTGAGTAGGGTGGAGAGGAGCAGTACTAATTCAGCAGCTATACCTTCTTGAATGACACTTTTTTCTTCACTTAGTATATATAACATTGTAGCATATACGTGTATCAGTTAATTGTGTCTGTCTTTCATGAAGGTCATAACTTTCAAGTTTATATTCCTTGTTTTAACTGAAAAAAATATTTGACTATTAATAATTTTTTTTTATTATTATTATATACTTTTTATATTTTCAAGATTGTTTCCTATAAATAAAGCAGGAATTATAGGTAAGAATTTTTTACCTATAGACATCTATTTTACGGTAAAAATGTTCGCTCTCAGAGTAATTAATGAATTCTTCAGCTTAGGAAGGAATTGTGTAAATCATGCTCAAAAATTGCCGAACTTTCTTCCTAATTAATTAATACATTTATTTTGTGTATATAAATAGCGTTTGGAAATAAAAGGAGACCATCAATAATTTTGCAAGATAAATAAAAAATTGTTGAAGGTGGTGAAATAAAGGGAGGATGTCTACAATTTTTAATTCCTATACTAACTGCAGCTGCTGGACCAGTCTTCGCAAACATTTGAAATAACGTTGTTGATGTAAAGGTGCGTACTGCGTTGAGTTCGGGCGCACGCACATGCTCATTTAAATCTGGAGGTGTCATTTGAAGCGATTCAACGCATGTTCGATGACTTGCGAGTCACCACGAATGCGCATAGCCCGAGCTGTCAGCCATCGGTTTTTTCGCCGCTAAAAAGGGATTATATCGTGCATGTGGGCTCAGTTAGGACCAGTTCTGCTTTTTGTTAGTCTGTTTCACGCCAGGAGCATTTCCTCTTATAGTGACTTATTTTATTTTTATCAATGGAGTGGTCTAATGAAGACTGCTTGCAATTAATTGATCTATATGAACAATATCCGGTTTTGTGGGATGCAAAACATTCCTTCCAGTTCTCTAAAAAACAGGAAGGCAGACGCTTGGAACGGAATAGCCGTAAGTTAGAGAAGGATGTCAATGCTGTAAAGCAAAAAATTATTAGTTTATTGGGCTCTTTTCCAGCCCAGAAAAGCAAGGACAAGAAAACTGTTGGGACAAGAAAAGGTAAGTTATTGTATGTATATTTGTGAGATTTTTCAAAATTTATAAGTAAAATAAAAAAGGATTTTTATTAACAATTGTTTTATTTTCAGGAAGACAAAAGGTTTATATTTCCAAGTGGTTCGCATTTGAAAGGATGCATTTTCTCCTCGACAAAGGTGAACCCACTAATACATTTCATACAGAAAGTATAAGTATATAAATATTTAGCTTAATACTCTTATGTGTGTTCGTCTTGCCAAATAACCTAACCATTTGTAACGAAGTATTCACTAAACTCCTGCCTAACCATCTTTGCATTTTCGAATGATCTGCGTGGAACATTTGTAAGTGGAAGCAGTGAGGTATCGTAAATTGCGTTTTTTCTCCAAGTTCCTGGACAAACTTGTCCATGAACTCAACCACCATGTTGATGATCGAACACAGATACGGATGAGTGGGACGACAAAGACTTGAAAGCAGTAAATTATATATACAGTGCTATTACAAAGAAACAGTTAGAGTTTGTAAGTGACAAAGAGCCAGCTTATAAAATTATGAAGAAATTCGACGAATTATATTCAAAGTAATCGACAGCACTACAGATAGTCTGCAGAAACAAATTAGCAAAATTACGATTAAAGGGCTATAGTGACACAGAAATATTTTTAAACGATTGAAAAAACAGTGAATAAAAATTGTGTTACACTATAATTCAACAAAAGGTGGCATCGACACTTACGACCAGCTGTGGCACTCCAAAATTGTTGCAAGGAAAACACGTCGATGGCCACAACGCATTTTTTATGGAATGCTTGACGGAGCAGCCATCAATGCTTTCGTTATATATACATCAAACAAGTCAAGAAATAGTGTCAACTGGGTAGCTCCTCCAAGAAAAGAATTTCTTGAAAAAATAGCTTTGCAATTAGTAACGCCGCATTTACATAAGAGAGCAAAAATACCAACATTGCCTCGATTTCTACGCTCCCTTATATACGACGTACTCAGTGAAAGAGAAGAAAATATACCTACGGTTTCTACATCAAACGATAATAGAAATAAAAAGATGTGTCAGAAAAGGTGTTCTGTGTGTCCGCGAATGGCCAACAGAAAAGGTCGAGACATATGTGTTATGTGTAAAGCTAATATTTTCGCCGAACACCGAAAACCACTATGCACATATTGTGCTTCCAAAATTTGATCAAAGACGTAGCAGTTTATTTCTTGAATATTTATTTTTCTGTAGTATAAATCTTTATTTACATGTTTTAGTAGCGTTAGTTGGTAATTTTTGGTTTATCAATATAAGAATATAAGTTGTATTGAATAACGTTTTTGAAGGCATATTTTTACAGGTTTGTCTTTCTCTTTTACATTTTGATAGTCGCGGGCACTATCGATAGTCGACTTCAACAGTAACTATCAATAGTTACAATTGTCGATAGTCGTCATCGATAATGCCCACCACTCTCAACTAATATGTCCTCAGAAATACATTTTGTTTTGTTTCTTGTTATTTATTACGTGTGTTTTTTTTTTATTCAAGACTAATAAGAACACTAGTATTTCATGGTTTCATCAATACCTGCTACTATAGATATTACAAAAGAAAGAATTAGTTCCACTCAATGAATAGTTGATGATTGATAACACACAACGTTTTTAACTAACAAGACAATACATAAATAAACCTTTAAGTTACACAGAAAGGGAAAATAAATAGCACTATACTTGTCGTGTTTACATTCAATTTGAGCATCTCTCCGCGTTGTAAACTATATATAAATATAATACTGGTGGGCATAATGGATATTTTCAACTATCAACGATAGCTGACTATCGATAACATAGTCAGCTATCGATAGTCGAAGCTATCGATGGTCAAAACTATCGATAGTCACTATCAATAGTACCCACCACTATATTTTGATGAAAACGTTGAACGCAAGGTTTGTTTATGATATTATTTGTCATTAGTTAATGTTAAAATATATGTATCTGCACTCAAACAACTTAATTTTGTTTCCCCATGTTTCAATATTCAATAAAAACAATGGTGTCGCCAGTGACACCATGCTGCTATCAATGCTAAAAAAAAAATAATGTTACCATTCCAGGGTTAATGATAAAACCGACATGCAATATTTCACAAAATTATATAATTTAATTTTATAACTAAATACAATATTTTTAAAGAACTATTTAATTACAACATTCAAAAACAAATAATCAAAACATCCTATTTCAAACGCAATCCTTAAATAAAACATAATGATATATACAAAATCCTAGTAAACAAAACGATTTGTCATTTATTAAACAAAAACATGTTATTTATAATTTACACTTTTTACATTTTATATTTATATACTTGTAAAGGCTTTGAAATAAAGCGAAACGTTGTAGTAGTCATTCATGTTTTCAATATTTATGGCCTAAAAACCAAGAGAAGAAATTAAAAGTTATAAGAAGTGGGATAAAGGATAAAGAACAGCGAGTGATATGGATGAATTTGATCGATTTCAACAGAGGATGAATCTGATAACCGGCGATGAAAACCATATAGCATCAGCGAACCCCAACGGGGCAAATGGAGGGAACAACGCTTCAGTGAATAACGGAAATGTAGATGTTTGTAAAATGTTTGAAATGAGGATTTTAGAAAATAAGAGGCGAAAACAAGTCATGGAGGGTATCTTACAGCAGTTACTTCGCCAGAATACGAGTTCTATTGCGTCAATAATGCCTCATTTATTATCTAAATTATCGAAGTTTGACGGTAATTTATCGCATCATCCAAGAGATTGGTTGAAGCAGCTGGAAAGTGTATAACTATTGCACCAGTTACCTGACAACTACATGTTGGAAACTGCTCGAACACATTTGGTCGATGGTGCACAACAATGGTACCTCGCAAATGTCAGGGAACTTAGTACGTGGGGCGAATTTTGTTAAAATTCAAACAGATCTTGTTACGCGTCGTGTGCACTCCACGTATCTTTCTTTTGTACTTTTATTTCGAGCGAATCTGGATTGGCACTCCTCTGGTATGTTCGATTGCAACGCATCGCTCGTCCACGTGTATCTCAGCTGTTTAGGTGCGTTCGGTTTGCACACAGTCATAATTTCCCTTGCGAATTTCTCGTTCATTTTTATTTTGTTAATTGGTGTTTTCAGCTGTGACAGGCCTAGGTTGGAGTTCTGACGCAATTGATGTCCCTTTGTACTTTAGTTATTCCATTTTCGTTCTTGTTATAGAACAGTCCTTAGCTAGTTTTTTTTTTAAGTTCATATATTCGTGACGCTGTGGAAGTTTCGAGATGCGGTTGCCACTTTCTTTTTGGCGTGTACTTCAGACAGACCGAACTGGTATTCACGAGTGTTCTGTCAAGTTATGGTATTTTACTGAAGTATTAGGATTTATCGTATACCAGAGTTTTTCGTTTGTCGAGTTTCCTGAATAAATTTTGGGTACAAACGTTTCTGGGTATCCAGGATTTGGACTTTGGCTGTTTGGATACATGCCCTTCATTTGAGAAACCCTCATTTACACGTGAGGTAGGCGTTTTTTTGTGATACTCTTTTGCGTAGTTGTACTTAGCGCTGTGCGTTTTATTTCAGGTTTTTTTTTTGTGTTTGTCTTATTATACTTCATGGATTGAGTTCTTTACTGACTTTGGGAGAACGTTCCGGAATTTACTTGGCACTTACATTTGACCTTGGTTTCGTGAGCTGTAAATCTATGTCTTGGGGACCCCATTGTACCTTCGGAAGGAAGTAGTGAGATCGCCTTCACTATAACCAGTTCGTGGAAGTCTGCGGGAAGTAGCCGACGAGGCCACGGGGCAGGTTAGCAAAGATATCATTACGAGGGAGTCCGCTGGACCATTCGTCCACTTGCCAACGACATACCAGGTCAGATATTATTTTCGTATTTGTGCCCAGTTAACGGAACTTATTTGAAGTCAGTAATTTCCTGTAGTCATATTTATATAGAGATTAATCAGTATCATAACGGCATCTTGCCGAACTTTTGAAGTCAGTTGTAATAGTACCTGATTTTGACTCGAGTCATTGCTACCGCCTGGGTCGTTTAATTAGTTGTTAGTAATAAATAGAAGCTTAAATATACATATATTTTTTTCTCTCTTCAATCACTCCTAACTTTGTTGGGACTTTAAAACTTTTTATATAACGCTGTCAATTGAAGACATTTTAATTAAATTCCAACTGGAATATTGTAGAACATTGTGAGGTAACGGCTATTAGCGAATTATTAATTTTATGTTAATAAAATTACTGAGACTATGTGCGATAGTCCTTAAATTGGTCTGTCCTTTTTTTTACCATTTCTTTAGCAAAATATTTGAATAGCAATAAATGTTATGAACTTAAACTTCAACTTGTGCTTTATTTGATATTTACTATTTTATGTGTGCCCTGAGTATTAGTTGGTCCGGATTATTTTATTTTATTTTTGTGATCTTTTGGAACCTATTACTGGGGCAAATAGTCGCTGTGCTGCCTCTGCTAGATTTCCACGTTGGCTAGTGGAATGATCCCTGGATGAGCCTGGTATTATTCCTTTTGTTTACGACGTGGTGGCGCTAAGAGTCTTTTTGAGAAATTTCGTTTACCCACGCCATCTCCTTCTGGGCCAGCGGCACCAGCGCTCCATCCAAGCAGCGTCAGCTTCAGATAGGTTTGTTTTTGATTTAAGCCACCTCTTAGCGCCTTAAAACTAGGTAGCAATCTTCATTGTTAAAGAAAACCAATCGCTGAAATGGCAACGAATGAAAGAGAGAGTACAGAGAAGAAATGAAACTGTAGACATCTACTTCCATGAAAAAAACAAAATTGTGTCAGGAGTTGAATATGGAGATTGATGAAATTAAACCTCAGGTGTTGATTGGATTGCAGTCGAAATCCTTATGTGATGCCATTTTCCCATTAAGACCTGCGAATATTGATGAGCAACTACATTATGTACATGAGTATCACAATATAGAAGTGAAGTGAATTGAACATTTTCAGAGGAATTATACCCGAAGTGATCAGAAGAGAAAGGCAGATGGGGTGATAGATCCCCATCAAGTGATAAACCAAGTAATTTAAAGTGTTACAATTGCCAGAAAAGTGGTCATCTTTCTCGAAATTGCACGGAATCAAGAAGATCAGGAGGAGCTTGTTTTACCTGCGGGTTGATCCGCAGGTAAAGCCCCCAACAGAGGGCGTGTCCACAGAATTCATCAGCAGATCTTCCGAGAGTAAAGCAGGAGTCGGTTCATTCCACCAAATTGGTTGAGCGCATTCAACAGAAGTAGTGCCTTCATACCGAGTTGACGTGAGTGAAAGGGTAGGTGATAGAGACGTTAAGTTACCTCTATTTTAGATACTGGTAGTCCAATCTCATTACTAAAAGAAAATATAGTACCTAATGTTAGACGTGATCCTTGTAATTTAACAAATTTTCAAGGCATTAATCAGGCAAAACTGAAGGTATTGGGAGTGTTAAATACAGAAATGGTTATAAATAATACTAGCTTAAAATCATGTTTACATGTTGTTAGTAATGATACGATGCATTGTAATTGTTTATTAGGTCGAAACTTTATTGGAAACCCTAGAGTAAAAACTACATTTTCAGACCACATGAAATTAGAAATAAATGAAGCTAATGATTATGACAATAATGAGAATGATATTTTTCTGATTGGTTTAGAACCCAATGATAATTTTATCTTAGATCAGGTAATAGTAGTGATGTTACTATGACAGAGAAACAACAGCTAATTGATTGTATCACATGATTATTTTAATATTGTGTTGCCTGTTAAACCCGAAGTCAATTTTTCTATGAATATCATTGTAAAATCTAATAATCTCCCTTTCTTTTTCCGTCCCAGACGTTTGTCCTATCATAAACGCATTCAAGTTGGTGAAGTTTTAGATACTTTGTTACAGAAAAATATAATTAGAAGAAGTACATCTGAGTACAGTTCTCCTATTGTGGTGGTGAAGAAACCCACCGGAGATATACGACTATGCGTCGACTACCGACAGTTAAATCAGATCACAGTACGGGACAATTTTCCATGCCCAATCTGGATGACCAAATTGAAGCTCTGAAAGGTAAAAAATACTTTTCTAGGCTAGATTTGAAGGATGCCTTCCATCAGGTAAGCCTTGATAAGAACTGCATTAAGTTTACTTCTTTTGTAATTCAAACCACACTCGTAGTGTGGCTAACTAAACGCCATACTACGACGTGAGGGAGAACGTATTGCTGTGGTTTTGGACTCCGCGAGCCATACAACCCTTTTATCGCTGAGGTGTGTTTTAAGTTGCATATTATGGTTGTTGTGATTTCTTTGTCTGTACAGCTGATTTTCAATTTACCAAGAATTTTCACAATTTTGTTTTGTTTTGTAAGAGTTTATTATATGATTTTAATTATGTAGTGTTAATTTTTTTTTTTTAATTAATTTAGTCATTCAAATGTCTATTATTCGCTTGTGCTGATTTTATGCGTATTCTATTAAATATTGTCATTGTAATGTTCTACGTCTGTGTTGTACGAAAATTGAGAGAGGGATTTTTGTAGGTAAAAGAATTGTAGGGTTTTGTTAAACTCTTCCTTGTTTGACTATTGATGTAAGTAGACGTATTTCTTAAATAATTGTTGCCATTCTGTTATTTATTTCGTATTGAAAAATTTAACATTTTTCTGTAATATAGTCAATCAAGGAATCATTGTTGTAATAATTGTTAATGTATTGAAGTGTACACTTGGTAGATATAAGATCAATTATTATTTCTTTTGTTTAGGAAGATTTATTTTAGTTTGTTTGCTCATTTATATTTTGTTAATCTAATTTGCTGTATCATTTTATTTTTTCCATCACCTCGTTTTGGGTGAGTAGAAGCATTTTTGTGTCATTTAGCTTTTTCATATTTAGTAAATTTCTAGCACTTGTGCACGCTTAGGTTATTTTAATTTGTGAAACCATGTGGATAGAAATTCAAAGGTTTTGTATATTGAATAATCTTCCTGAACAAATAAAAACTTTTTTTGCTTTGCATAGGAAATAGCATTGTCCTATTTTAAATTAGAGTCATGTGCAGTTTTTATTTTAGGCCAGGCCCTTTAGTTGAGGGTTTTTTCTGCACAATTGTATATTTTAGCCCGTTTGTTGAAATAAATTTATTGTTTAATGGCCTCAGTGGGTTATAAAACTCTGTTCTTTTATTTTATATTAGACCTTTCCAATTTTTCGTGTAATTAAGAAAGTCTAACTTCATTTACTCACAATTTACTTTTCGTCGTTAGATTAAAGTTTTCATTCGTGAGGGTAACTCTGGGATTAATAGTTTCTTTTTGTTTTATTTTTTAAAAAAATCCTTTGAGCTAGCTAATACTTTTTCTTTTTCATTTTAAAATCATTTTAGCATTTTTATTTATTCCAATTAATACGCAGCGGAAAATAACGGAATAAATAAAAGTAAAAACTAGATCGGTCGTTTTATTAGAAGAGAATCTCGGCATTCGACAACAGTAAAAAAATATTTTTGAAAGCTCCTAACAGTGTTGCATTATACAAAGAAAAATTTCCAGATGTCATTACCTCCAGCTCCTACCATCACCAGATGGGGTACGTGGATAAAAGCATGTGAATTTTATTCGTTGCACTTTGACAAAACCTAATTTCGTCGTTGTCAGATAATTCACGTAGCAAAATAGAATGCACACAATTAATAGAAAAACCATTGTTAAGACAACAAATAAATTACATTGCAAATAATTTTGCAATATTACCAAAAATCATTAAATATTTTGAAAGGCAAAATATTTTTTTAGCAGAAGGATTAGGCACATGTGTTCCTGGCGACTATGGCCGTCGACTTGACAAACAAATTTCCAAGAGAAAATTTGCAAACGATGATAAAGCAAAATATATAAATGTCATAGAAGTGGTTTGTAGACTGTCTAGTATTTCTTGCGGTTGCCAACGTTTGAACTTTTTTGTACTATATTCACGTATTTCTTCTAGAATATCGTTCACTTTGAATTAAGCAAGCAACATGTTTCGAACAAGGAGTAAGTTAACTATTTAGTACTAATGTAATTTTTAAACTTTTTCTGACTGTGTATAAGTGGTATAAAATTAATTAAACAATGAGTGAACAGCTCGCACTTGTTTTTTTCTTTTTTTTTGAATTTATATACTTAGTTAGTTAGTTGATACAAGTGCAATATATATTTTTTTTGTTACAGTTGCTCAATGTACGACGTGTGATGGTACGGTGAAGAGATATATTGCGAGACATTGTGCCAAGGCCGACACGTACTGTTTTCTCCTTGTGAAATATCTATACCTCCTGAAATATTTCCCAAGTGAGGAATTAATCCAACATGGATTCATCAAACAGATGGTTAAAATCGCTTATAAGGCCACCAAAATCGGGTATCGTATCCCACAAAGGAATTGCAAGGAAGGGTTCCATACAGATAAGTTAACTATATAGAAATATTTTCTTTCTTTATGAAACTCATTAGCCTATCACATATATTCTTCCTATTGAAGCCCAGTAAGCAAACAATACTAGTCGGAAGGGGAATAAATTCTGAAATGAGAAAACTATATAAATCATTAATACTGTCCCGTGTGAGCTGCATGCTAGAAAGATGTGATTTAAACACGCATAATCTACACCACATGCACATGATGGTGACTCGAGAATCTTAATTTTATGCAAATGGGCCGGGTATCTTCCGTTCCCAACCTCAATCGGGCCATGGTCGTGCGGTAATAACGTGACACGCTGTAATCAGTATACCACGAGTTGGATCTTACACTTGGGTGTATATAAGCGTATTGTAAAACGTATTGAAGGACGTGTCTAGTATTTCTTGCGGTTGCCAACGTTTGAACTTTTTTTTGTACTATATTCACGTATTTCTTCTAGAATATCGTTCACTTTGAATTAAGCAAGCAACATGTTTCGAACAAGGAGTAAGTAACTATTTAGTACTAATGTAATTTTTAACTTTTTCTGACTGTGTATAAGTGGTATAAAATTAATTAAACAATTGAGTGAACAGCTCGCACTTGTTTTTCCTTTTTTTTTGATTTTATATACTTAGTTAGTTAGTTGATACAAGTGCAATATATTTTTTTTTGTTACAGTTGCTCAATGTACGACGTGTGATTGGTACGGTGAAGAGATATATTTGCGAGACATTGTGCCAAGGCCGACACGTACTGTTTTCTCCTTGTGAAATATCTATACCTCCTGAAATATTTCCCAAGTGAGGAATTAATCCAACATGGATTCATCAAACAGATGGTTAAAATCGCTTATAAGGCCACCAAAATCGGGTATCGTATCCCACAAGGAATTGCAAGGAAGGTTCCTACAGATAAGTTAACTATATAGAAATATTTTCTTTCTTTATGAAACTCATTAGCCTATCACATATATTCTTCCTATTGAAGCCCAGTAAGCAAACAATACTAGTCGCAAGGGGAATAAATTCTGAAATGAGAAACTATATAAATCATTAATACTGTCCCTGTGTGAGCTGCATGCTAGAAAGATGTGATTTTAAACACGCATAATCTACACCACATGCACATGATGGTGACTCGAGAATCTGAATTTTATGCAAATGGGCCGGTATCTTCCGTTCCAAACCTCATCGGGCCATTGTCGTGCCGGTAATAACGTGACACGCTGTAATCAGTATACCACGAGTTGATCTTACACTTGGGTGTATATAAGCGTATTGTAAAACGTATTGAAGGACGTGTCTAGTATTTCTTGCGCGTTGCCAACGTTGAACTTTTTTTTGTACTATATTCACGTATTTCTTCTAGAATATCGTTCACTTTGAATTAAGCAAGCAACATGTTTCGAACAGGAGTAAGTAACTATTTAGTACTAATGTAATTTTTAACTTTTTCTGACTGTGTATAAGTGGTATTAAAATAATTAAACAATTGAGTGAACAGCTCGCACTTGTTTTTTCCTTTTTTTTTGAATTATATATACTAGTTAGTTAGTTGATACAAGTGCAATATATATTTTTTTGTTACAGTTGCTCAATGTACGACGTGTGATGGTACGGTGAAGAGATATATTGCGAGACATTGTGCCAAGGCCGGACACGTACTGTTTTCTCCTTGTGAAATATCTATACCTCCTGAAATATTTCCCAAGTGAGGATTAATCCAACATGGATTCATCAAACAGATGGTTAAAATCGCTATAAGGCCACCAAATCGGGTATCGTATCCACAAGGAATTGCAAGGAAGGGTTCCATACAGATAAGTTAACTATATAGAAATATTTTCTTTCTTTATGAAACTCATTAGCCTATCACATATATTCTTCCTATTGAAGCCAATAAGCAAACAATACTAGTCGGAAGGAATAAATTCTGAAATGAGAAACTATATAAATCATTAATACTGTCCCTGTGTGAGCTGCATGCTAGAAAGATGTGATTTAAACACGCATAATCTACACCACATGCACATGATGGTGACTCGAGAATCTTAATTTTATGCAAATGGGCCGGGTATCTTCCGTTCCCAAACCTCAATCGGGCCATGGTCGTGCGCGGTAATAACGTGACACGCTGTAATCAGTATTACCA
This sequence comes from Protaetia brevitarsis, assembly GCA_004143645.1. Taxonomy (NCBI): domain Eukaryota; kingdom Metazoa; phylum Arthropoda; class Insecta; order Coleoptera; family Scarabaeidae; genus Protaetia; species Protaetia brevitarsis. The sequence goes on from RXPK01000138.1 coordinate 1,723,994, forward strand.
CGAGTTGGATCTTACACTTGGGTGTATATAAGCGTATTGTAAAACGTATTGAAGGACCGTGTCTAGTATTTCTTGCGTTGCCAACGTTTGAACTTTTTTTTGTACTATATTCACGGTATTTCTTCTAGAATATCGTTCACTTTGAATTAAGCAAGCAACATGTTTCGAACAAGGAGTAAGTAACTATTTAGTACTAATGTAATTTTTAACTTTTCTGACTGTTATAAGTGGTATAAATATTATTAAACAATTGATGAACAGCTCGCACTTGTTTTTTCCTTTTTTTTTAATTTATATACTTAGTTAGTTAGTTGATACAAGTGCAATTATATATTTTTTTTTTGTTACAGTTGCTCAATGTACACGTGTTGATGGTACGGTGAAGAGATATTTGCGAGACATTGTGCCAAGGCCGACACGTACTGTTTTCCTCCTTGTGAAATATCTATACCTCCTGAAATATTCCCAGTGAGGAATAATCCAACATGGATTCATCAAACAGATGGTTAAAATCGCTTATAAGGCCACCAAAATCGGGTATCGTATCCACAAAGGAATTGCAAGGAAGGGTTCCATACAGATAGTTAACTATATAGAAATTATTTTCTTTCTTTATGAAACTCATTAGCTCATCACATATATTCTTCCTATTGGAAGCCCAGTAAGCAAACAATACTAGTCGGAAGGGAAATAAATTCTGAAATGAGAAAACTATATAAATCATTAATACTGTCCCTGTGTGAGCTGCATGCTAGAAAGATGTGGTTTAAACACGCATAATCTACACCCACATGCACATGATGGTGACTCGAGAATCTTAATTTATGCAATGGGCCGGGTATCTCCGTTCCCAAACCTCAATCGGGCCATGGTCGTGCGGTAATAACGTGACACGCTGTAATCAGTATACCACGAGTTGGATCTTACACTTGGGTGTATATAAGCGTATTGTAAAACGTATTGAGGACGTGTCTAGTATTTCTTGCGGTTGGCCAACGTTTGAACTTTTTTTGTACTATATTCACGTATTTCTTCTAGAATATCGTTCACTTTGAATAAGCAAGCAACATGTTTCGAACAGGAGTAAGTAACTATTTAGTACTAATGTAATTTTAACTTTTCTGACTGTGTATAAGTGGGTAAATTAATTAAACAATTGAGTGAACAGCTGCACTTGTTTTTCCTTTTTTTTTGAATTTATATACTTAGTTAGTTAGTTGATACAAGTGCAATATATATTTTTTTTGTTACAGTTGCTCAATGTACGACGTGTGATGGTACGGTGAAGAGATATATTGCGAGACATTGTGCCAGGCCGACACGTACTGTTTTCTCCTTGTGAAATATCTATACCTCCTGAAATATTTCCCAAGTGAGGAATTAATCCAACATGGATTCAATCAAACAGATGGTTAAAATCGCTTATAAGGCCACCAAATATCGGTATCGTATCCCACAAAGGAATTGCAAGGAAGGTTTCCATTACAGATAAGTTAACTATATAGAAATATTTTCTTTCTTTATGAAACTCATTAGCCTATCACATATATTCTTCCTATTGAAGCCCAGTAAGGCAAACAATACTAGTCGGAAGGGGAATAAATTCTGAATGAGAAAACTATATAAATCATTAATACTGTCCCTGTGTGAGCTGCATGCTAGAAAGATGTGATTTAAACACCATAATCTACACCACATGCACATGATGGTGGACTCGAGAATCTTAATTTTATGCAAAATGGGCGGGTATCTTCCGTTCCCCAAACCTCAATCGGGCCTGGTCGTGCGGTAATAACGTGACACGCTGTAATCAGTATACCACGAGTTGGATCTTACACTTGGGTGTATATTAAGCGTATTGTAAAACGTATTGAAGGACGTGTCTAGTATTTTTGCGGTTGCCAACGTTTGAACTTTTTTTGTACTATATTCACGTATTTCTTCTAGAATATCGTTCACTTGAATTAAGCAAGCAACATGTTTCGAACAAGGAGTAAGTAACTATTTGTACTAATGTAATTTTTAACTTTTTCTGACTGTGTATAAGTGGCTATAAAATTAATTAAACAATTTGAGTGAAACAGCTCGCACTGTTTTTTCCTTTTTTTTAATTATATTACTTAGTTAGTTAGTTGATACAAGTGCAATATATATTTTTTTTGTTACAGTTGCTCAATGTACGACGTGTGATGTACGTAAGAGATATATTGCGAGACATTGTGCCAGGCCGACACGTACTGTTTTCTCCTTGTGAATATATCTATAACCTCCTGAAATATTTCCCAAGTGAGGAATTAATCACAACATGGATTCATCAAACACGATGGTTAAAATCGCTTATAAGGCCACCAAAATCGGGATTCGTATCCCACAAAGGAATTGCAAGAAGGTTCCATACAGATAAGTTAACTATATAGAAATATTTCTTTTCTTTATGAAACTCATTAGCCTATCACATATATTCTTCCTATTGAAGCCCAGTAAGCAAACAAATACTAGTCGGGAAGGGGAATAAATTCTGAAATGAGAAAACTATATAAATCATTAATACTGTCCCTTTGTGAGCTGCATGCTAGAAGATGTGATTTTAAACACGCATAATCTTACACCACCATGCACATGATGGTGACTCGAGAATTCTTAATTTATGCAAATGGGGCCGGTATCTTCCGTTCCCAAACCTCAATCGGGCCATGGGTCGTGCGGTAATAACGTGACACGCTGTAATCAGTATACCACGAGTTGGATCTTACACTTGGGTGTATATAAGCGTATTGTAAAACGTATTGAAGGACGTGTCTAGTATTTCTTGCGGTTGCCAACGTTTGAACTTTTTTGTACTATATTCACGTATTTCTTCTAAATATCGTTCACTTTGATTAAGCAAGCAAATGTTTCGAACAAGGAGTATAGTAACTATTTAGTACTAATGTAGTTTTTAACTTTTTCTGACTGTGTATAAGTGGTATAAAATTAATTAAACAATTGAGTGAACAGCTCGCACTTGTTTTTTCCTTTTATACTTTTAGTTAGTTGATACAAGTGCAATATATATTTTTTGTTACAGTTGCTTCAATGTACGACGTGTGATGGTACGGTGAAGAGATATACTTGCGAGACATTGTGCCAAGGCCGACACGTACTGTTTTTCTCCTGTGAAATATCTATACCTCCTGAAATATTTCCCAAGTGAGGAATTAATCCAACATGGATTCATCAAACAGATGGTTAAAATCGCTTATAAGGCCACCAAAATCGGGTATCGTATCCACAAAGGAATTGCAAGGAAGGGTTCCATACAGATAAGTTTAACTATATAGAAATATTTTCTTTCTTTATGAAAACTCATTAGCCTATCACATTATATTCTTCCTATTGAAGCCCAGTAAGCAAAACAATCTAGTCGGAAGGGGGAATAAATTCTGAAATGAGAAACTATATAAATCATTAATACTGTCCCTGTGTGAGCTGCATGCTAGAAGAATGTGATATTAAAACACGTTAATCTACACCACATGGCACATGATGTGACTCGAGAATCTAATTTTATGCAAATGGGCCGGGTATCTTCCGTTCCCAAACCTCAATCGGGCCATGTCGTGCGGTAATAACGTGACACGCTGTATCAGCGATATACCACGAGTTGGATCTTACACTTGGGTGTATATAGCGTATTGTTAAAACTATTGAAGGACGTGTCTAGTATTTTCTTGCGGTTGCCAACGTTTGAACTTTTTTGTACTATATTCACGTATTTCTTCTAGAATATTCGTTCACTTTGAATTAAGCAAGCAACATGTTTTCGAACAAGGAGTAAGTAACTATTTAGTACTAATGTAAATTTTTAACTTTTTCTGACTGTGTATAAGTGGTATAAAATTAATTAAACAATTGAGTGACAGCTCGCACTTGTTTTTTTCCTTTTTTTTTATTTATATACTTAGTTAGTTAGTTGATACAAGTGCAATATATTTTTTTTTTTACAGTTGCCAATGTACGACGTGTGATGGTACGGTGAAGAGATTATATTGCGAGACATTGTGCAAGGCCGACACGTACTGTTTTCTCCTTGTGAAATATCTATACCTCCTGAAATATTTCCCAAGTGAGGAATTAATCCAACATGGATTCATCAAAACAGATGGTTAAAATCGCTATAAGCCACCAAAATCGGTATCGTATCCCACAAAGGAATTGCAAGGAGGGTTCCATACAGATAAGTTAACTATATAGAAATATTTCTCTTCTTTATGAAACTCATTAGCCTATCACATATATTTCTTCCTATTGAAGCCCAGTAAGCAAACAATATAGTCGGAAGGGAATAAATTTGAAATGAGAAAACTATATAAATCATTAATACTGTCCCTGTGTGAGCTGCATGCTAGAAAGATGTGATTTAAACACGCATAATCTACACCACATGCACATGATGGTGACTCGAGAATCTTAATTTTATGCAAATGGGCCGGGTATCTTCCCGTTCCCAAACCTCAATCGGGCCATGGTCGTGCGGTAATAACGTGACCACGCTGTAATCAGTATACCACGAGTTGATCTTACACTTGGGTTGTATATAAGCGTAATTGTAAAACGTATTGAAGGACGTGTCTAGTATTCTTGCGGTTGCCAACGTTTGAACTTTTTTTTGTACTATATTCACGTTATTTCTTCTAGAAATATCGTTCACTTTGAATTAAGCAAGCAACATGTTTCGAACAAGGAGTAAGTAACTATTAGTACTATGTAATTTTAACTTTTTCTGACTGTGTATAAGTGGTATTAAATTAATTAAACAATTGAGTGAACAGCTTCGCACTTGTTTTTTCCTTTTTTTTTTAATTTATATACTTAGTTAGTTAGTTGATACAAGTGCATAATATATTTTTTTTTGTTACAGTTGCTCAATGTACGACGTGTGATGGTACGGTGAAGAGATATTTGCGAGACATTGTGCCAAGGCCGACACGTACTGTTTTCTCCTTGTGAAATATTTATACCTCCTGAATATTTCCCAAGTGAGGAATTAATCCAACATGGATTCATAAAACAGATGGTTTAAAATCGCTTATAAGGCACCAAAATCGGGTATCGTATCCACAAAGGAATTGCAAGAAGGGTTCCATACAGATAAGTTAACTATATAGAAATATTTTTTCTTTATGAAAACTCATTAGCCTATCACATATATTCTTCCTATTGAAGCCCAGTAAGCAAACAATACTAGTCGGAAGGGGAATAAATTCTGAAATGAGAAAACTATATAAATCATTAATACTGTCCCTGTGTGAGCTGCATGCTAGAAAGATGTGATTTAAACACGCATAATCTACACCACATGCACATGATGGTGACTCGAGAATCTTAATTTTATGCAAATGGGCCGGGTATCTTCCGTTCCCAAACCTCAATCGGCCATGGCCGTGCGGTAATAACGTGACACGCTGTAATCAGTATACCACGGTTGGATCTTACACTTGGGTGTATATAAGCGTATTGTTGAAACGTATTGAAGGACGTGTCTAGTATTATTCTTGCGGTTGCCAAGGTCTTGAACTTTTTTGTACTATATTTCACGTATTTCTTCTAGAATATCGTTCACTTGAATTAAGCAAGCAAATGTTTCGAACAAGGAGTAAGTAACTATTTAGTATAATGTGATTTTTAACTTTTGTCTGACTGTTATAAGTGGATAAAATTAATTTTAAACAATTGAGTGAAGCTCGACTTGTTTTTTTTCCTTTTTTGTATTTAATACTTAGTTAGTTAGTTGATTACAAGTGCCATATATATTTTTTTTGTTACAGTTGCTCAATGTAGACGGTGTGATGTAACGGTGAAGAGATATATTGCGAGATCATTGTGCCAAGGCCGACATCGTACTGTTTTCTCCTTGTGAAATATCTATACCTCCTGAAATATTTCCCAAGTGAGGAATTAATCCAACATGGATTCATCAAACAGATGGTTTAAATGCTTATTAAGGCCACCAATGGGTCTATCTATCCACAAAGGAATTGCAAGGATAGGTTCCATACAATTAAGTTAAACTTATAGTAGAAATATTTTCTTTCTTTATGAAACTCATTAGCCTATCACATATATTCTTCCTATTGAGCCCAGTAAGCAAACAATACTAGTCGGAAGGGATAAATCTGAGAATGAGAAAACTATATAAATCATAATACTGTCCTTTGTGTGAGCTGCCATGCTAGAAAGATGTGATTTAAACACGCATAACTCACACCACATGCACATGATGGTTACTCGAGAATCTTAATTTATGCAAATGGCGCGGTATTCTTCCTTTCCCAAACCTCAATGGGGCCATGTCGTCGCGGTAATAACTGACACGCTGTAATCTTTATACCACGAGTTGGATCTTACACTTGGGTGTATATAAGCGTATTGAAAACGTATTGAAGGACGTGGTCTAGTATTTCTTGCGGTTGCCAACGTTGTATATCTTTTTTTACTATTTTCACGTTTTTCTTCTAGAATATCGTTCACTTTGAATTAAGCAAGCAACATGTTTCGAACAAGGAGTAAGTAACTATTTAGTACTAATTAATTTTTAACTTTTTCTGACTGTGATAAGTTGGTATAAATTAATTAGAACAATTTGACGTGAACAGCTCGCACTTGTTTTTTCCTTTTTTTGGCAATTTATTTACTTAGTTGTAGTTGAGCTACAAGTGCAATATATTTTTTTTGTTACAGTTGCTCAATGTACGACGTGTGATGGTACGGTGAAGAGATATCATTGCGAGACATGTGTCAAGGCCGACACGTACTGTTTTCTCCTTGTGAAATATCTATACCTCCGAAATATTCCCAAGTGAGGAATAATCCAACATGGATTTCATCAAACAGATGTTAAAATCGCTTATAAGGCACCAAAATCGGGTTATCGTTATCCCACAAAGGAATTGCAAGAAGGTTCCATACAGATAATTAACTATATAGAAATATTTTCTTTCTTTGATGAACTCATTAGGACCTATCACACATATTGCTTTCCTATTGGAAGCCCTGTAAGGCAAACACATACTAGTCGGGAAGGGGAATAAAATTCTGAAATGAAGAAAACTCATATAAATCATTAATACTGTCCCTGTGTGAGCTGCATGCTAGAAAGATGTGATTTAAACACGCATAAATCTACACCTACATGCACATTGATGGTGTGATCGAGAATCTTAATTTAATGCAAATGGCCGGGTATCTTCGTTCCCAAACTCTCAATCGGGCCATGGTCGTGCGGTCAATATAAGTGACCACGGCTGTTATCAGTATACCGACGAGTTGATTCTTACACTTGGTGTGTATTAAGCGTATTGTTAAAACGTATTGAAGGACGTGTCTATTATTCTGCGGTTGCCACGTTTGAACTTTTTTTTGACTTAGTTTTCACGTATTCTTTCTAGAATATCGTTCAACTTGAATTAAGCAGCAACATGTTTCGAACAAGGAGTAAGTAACGATTTAGTACTAATGTAATTTTTAACTTTTTCTGACTGTGTATAAGTGGATAAAAATTAATTAAACAATTGAGGTGAACAGTCTCGCACTTGTTGTTCCTTTTTTTTTGAATTTATATACTTAGTTAGTTAGTTGATACAAGCAATATATATTTTTTTGTTACATTGCTCAATGTACGACGTGTGATGTACGGGAAGAACTATATTCGAACATTGTGCCAAGGCCGACACTACTGTTTTCCTTGTGAAATATCTATACCTCCTGAAATTATTTTTCCCAAGTGAGGAATTAATCAACATGGATTCATCAAACAGATGGTTAAAATCGCTTATAAGCCACCAAAATCGGTATCGTTATCCACAAAGGAATTGCAAGGAGTGGTTCCATACAGATAAGTTAACTATATAGAAATATTTTCTTTCTTTATGAAACTCATTACGCCTATCACATATATTCTCCATATTAAGCCGTAAGCAAACAATACTAGTCGGAATGGGAATAAAATTCTGAAATGAGAAAACTATATAATTTCATTAATACGTGTCCCTGTTGCGCTGCATGCTAGAAAGATGTGATTTAAACACGCATAATTCACACCACATGCACATGATGGTACTCGAGAATCTTAATTTTATGCAATATGCCGGGTATCTTCCGTTCCCAAACCTCAATCGGGCCATGTCGTGCGTAATAACGTGACACGCTGTAATCAGTATACCACGATTGGGATCTTACACTTGGGTGTATATAAGCGTATTGTAAAACGTATTGAAGGACGTGTCTAGTATTTCTGCGTTGCCAACGTTTAACTTTTTTGTCTATATTCACGTATTCTTCTAGATATCGTTCACTTTGAATTAAGCAAGCAACATGTTCGAACAAGGTAAGTAACTATTTATACTAATGTAATTTTTACTTTTTCTGAACTGTGTATAAGTGTATAAAATTAATAAACATTGAGTGAACAGCTCGCACTTGTTTTCCTTTTTTTTTGAATTTATATACTTAGTTAGTTGTTGAACAAGGCAATATAATTTTTTTTACAGTGCTCAATGTTCGACGGTGATGGTACGGGTGAAGAGTATATTGCGAGACATTGTTGCCAGGCCGACACGTACTGTTTCTCCTTGTGAAAATATCTATACCTCCTGAAAATTCCCAAGTGAGGAATTAATCCAACAATGGATTCATCAAACAATGGTTAAAATCGCTTATAATGCCACCAAAATCGGATCTATCCCAAAGGAATTCAAGGAAGTTCCATCCGATAAGTTAACTATATAGTAATATTTCTTTCTATGAAACCATTAGCCTATCACATTATCTCTTATTGAAGCCCAGTAGCAAACAATACTATCGAGGGGAATAAATTGGAATGAAAAACTATAAAATCATTAATACTGTCCCTGTTGCGCTTGCTTGTATATGTATTTATCACGCATAATCTACACCATCACAGATGGTGACAGCAATCTTAATTTTATGCAAATGGCCGGTATCTTCCGTTCCCAAACCTCAATCGGCATGTCTCGTATAAATCGTACACGCTGCTAATCAGTTACCACGAGTTGATCTACACTTGGGTGTATATAAGCGTATTGGAACGATTGAAGACTGTCTAGTTTTTTGCGGTGCCAACTTTGAACTTTTTTGTACTAATCACGTATTTCTTCTTAGAATATCGTTACTTTAATTAAGCAAGCAACATGTTCGACAAGATAATAACTATAGTACTAATGTAATTTTAACTTTCTGACTGGTATTAATTATAATTAATTTAAACAATTGATGAACAGGCTCTCACTGTTTTTTCTTTTTTTTGAATTTTATACTTTTATAGTTATACAAGGCAATATATATTTTTTTGTTACAGTTGCTCAATGTAGCGACTTTGATGTACGAGAATATATTGCGAGAATTGTGCCAAGCCACACTACTTTTTCCTGTGAAATATCTAACCTCCTGAAAATTTTCCAAGTGAGAATTAATCCAACATGGTTCATCAAACAGATGTTAAAATCGCTTATAAGGCACCAAATCGCGTATCGTATCACAAAGGAATTCAAGAAGGGTTCCATACAATAAGTTAATCTATATAGAAATAGCTTTCTTATGAAATCTCATTACCATCACATATTATTCTTCTATAGTGAAGCCATGTAAGCAAACAATACTAGTCGGAAGGGAATAAATCTGAAATAGAACTATATAATCATTAATACTCCCGTTTGAGCTGCATGTAGAAAATTGATAAAACACGCATAACTACACACAGCACATGATGGGACTTCTTGAGAATTCTTAATTTATGCAAATGGCCGGGTATC